>CM061133.1:292424927-292859858 GCA_030789695.1 Scilla litardierei | reverse complement strand
GGGACGTGTGAACGGACAATCTTCTGGCTGTCTGTGAATTTATCCGGCAATTGGTGTACTGTATTCTGGATGTGAAGGATCTTCAGGATCTCATCTTCACACAGATTTGTACGCGGATCATAAAAAGGACAAATACTTATTTTCCCAATTAATGGTCTCCGAAGCTTCAGGCTTCTTGGAATGTTTGCCCAACTTTGGAAAAGTTTTCTCATCGAATTCACAATCAGCAAGACGTGCCTTAAATGCGTCCCCCGTTAGGGGTTCTAAGTATCTAATAATCGAGGGTGAATCAAAACCAATATAGATTCCTAGACGACGTTGAGGACCCATTTTGGTCCTCTGAGGTGGTGCTATTGGAACATAGACCGAACAACCAAATATTCTCAAATGAGATATATCTGGAGTTGAGCCGTATGCTAGTTGCATCGGGGATAATGTATTGCCTCCAGAGGGGCGTATCCTGATAAGAGATGCGGCATGCAGAATAGCATGCCCCCAAGCATCCACCGACAATTGGGATTGCATAAGCAATGGACGTGCAATCCATTGGAGTCTCTTTATAAGAGACTCTGCTAATCCATTCTGGGTGTGAACATGAGCTACTGGATGTTCAACTTCTATACCCGTTGCCTGGCAATAGTCTTCGAAGACTTGAGATGTGAATTCGCCCGCATTATCAAGACGTAGTTTCTTGATATGGTTATCGGGAAAATGAGCACGTAACCTAATTATCTGTGCCAACAGCTTTGGAAAAGCTAGGTTACGGGTGGACAAGAGGCACACATAAGACCATTTTGTGGATGCATCTATTAGTACCATGAAGTACCGAAATGGGCCACTTGCGGGGTGAATAGGCCCGCAAATGTCACCATGTATCCTCTCAAGGAAGCTAGGAGACTTTAAACCCACTTTTAGGGGCGATGGTCTCGTTATTAGTTTCCCCTTGAAACAAGGGGGACAAGGAAATTCACCTTTCTGAAGAATCTTCTGGTTCTTCAAATCATGTCTGCGGGATTCAGATAAGATGCGTCGCATCAGAATGGATCCAGGGTGACCAAGTCTGTTATGCCATAGTTGAAATGGTGGAATTGGCTGGCACGTCTGGTGCTCAGTCATATTGGCTTCGACTGGTTGAATGTATGTTTGGTAGAGACCCGACGGGAGTCCCTTAAATATTTCGCAGATGGTCTTCTGGCCATCTTTACGAAGAGTGACATACAGGTATTCAACCTTATTTTCATCTCTAGTTTCTAAGTGATATCCGTTTAAACGGATGTCCTTGAAGCTTATGAGATTTCTATTTGATCTTGGAGAAAATAGTGCATTATTGATTTTTAGTCTTGTGTTATTTGGGAACAATAATATTGCATCACCAGATCCTTTGATTATTTTGGGCATTCCTGAAATTGTAATGACAGGTTCATCATATTTACTTATGCTATTGAAATAGCATTCATCGCGAAGGATAGTGTGCGTCGAGGCACTGTCCACTAGGCACTCATACATCATCTATATAAGCAAAAAACGATAATTTATTGATGGAAATGTAAAATGCATACATTCAAAATAAAAGATCGTCTTTATTAAGCATACTAGAGATGAAGCTACAATTTATTCTTTGAAAAGCATAGATAAAGATAAGGCTCAATCGAGCAGGTCGTCATTTTCGAAATCCTTGGAAGTGAACTTCGTCGGATTTTCCACATTTGCCATGTTTGTTTCAGGTGGAGGCTTCTGGCTCGCCTGATACAGTTCCTGGAAGTGGCGAGGTGTGCGACAGTTTCTGGACCAATGTCCAGTCATGCCACAACGATGACATTTGTCCTCCCATGTCTTCTTTGGATTTGACACTGTATCAGTGTTCTTACGTTTCCAAGTGAAGTTTTTCTTCCCTTTGTTATTCTTGTTTTGGGGAGGAGCATTGGCTGGTTTCATAGGGGCATTTCCTTTGTTCTTTCTGCCCCTCTTCTTGTTCTTCCACTTCCGGGGGTGAACACTGTGGGCTTCGGGAATAGGAGCTGAGCCTGCCGGGCGCTGGTTATGAGTGGCCAGTAAAAGGTCTCTATTCTGCTCTGCCCTCAGGAGGCAAGAGAGCAGGTCAGAGAACTTCGTGAAATTGCGTTCACGATACTGCTGCATGAGGATAGCATCTTTCTCGTGAAACGAGGTAAATGTCTTTTCCAACATGCGGTGCTCCGAGACTTCTTCACCACACAACTTCAGGCGTGAGGTGATGTTGTGAAGTGCTGAGTTGTACTCAGCAACGGACTTGTAGTCCTGAAGTCGGAGGTTCTCCCACTCATAGCTGGCACGCGGGAGTATGACATCAATTTGATGTCTGTAGCGTGCCTCTAACGCTGTCCATAACTTCAGAGGGTCCTCTACCGTCAAGTATTCGGCCTTCAGGGTCCGATTTATGTGTCGTCTGATATAGATAATGGCTTTCGCCGTATCCATGTCAGAGACAGTGGTAGAGGTACTGCCAACTGAAGGGGCCGTTTCTGGGGCTTTGCTAGCAGATGCATCGGATGCTGCGGGAGCCGATGATTGGGCCACTGCGAGGGCTAGGATGGAGTGCAGGAGCGCCATGGAGCGCAAGTGGAACTTCAGGTCCACTCGCCAGCTCAAGTAATTCTTGCCAGCTGCATCGAGCACCTCGAAATCGACGCTTGCCAATTTTGCCATTTTATCTATGCAATTTAAAGATAAGTATGAATTTAAAATAAATTCAACAATCCATGCATAAAGAAATTAATAAGTAAAAATGCGGGGATCGGCCAGATACCCAAAATAATACACAGTCCAAAGTCCGATTACAGTCCAAAGAAAAGAGAATGAAAAATACAACTTTGGAAACCCCAGGTGGGTCCCTATTTCTGCATCCGTCTTCTTATGCTGTTGCACCGAGCCTTGGCTATTTATACAATTTCCTCACTTACAAATTCTCTCAAAAAAATAAAAAGTGCTGGAAATGTAAATAGGTATGCAATGGCCGATCCCGAAAGACACATTTTTACTTATTTTAAACATCCACTCAGTTTATATGCTACAGGCATAAATTAAACAACCACGCATATATCTCAAACAAAAAAATATGGAAAAAGTAAACTAGAAAATATAATTATCTCGTAGACCACGTGGAAACGGCATACACCGTTAGTTTAGTTAACTAACGGCAGAGCGGTCTCAGGATCTCTGAGATGATTTTATATATATATATATATATATATATATATATATATATATATATATATATATATTAAAATTCTAGTAAACCATACATAATAATTTGCAAGAGAGATGTTTAAATAAATAGAGGAACATATAAATGTAATTATTGATTTTACAAAGTTTTTCTCATAAATTTCAATTTGCAAATATAATTCTTCTTTCAAATTATGAAGAAGCCGAATTTGTGTAGAATTTTGTGGCTTCGGGCCAAAAATTATTTTTAGTATAAGTGCTTGTGGACCGTTCCACAGTTCTGCAAAGTTGTTTGCCGCAATTATTATGGCTTCGGGCCAAAAATAAGCTATTAGCCTCGGCCTCGGGCTCGGCCTCGGCCTCGGGCCTCGGGCCTCGGGCCTCGGGCTCGGCCTCGGGCCCCTGCAGCGGGGGCGGCGGCGCGGAAGGCCCCCCCCCCCGTTGCAGGGGGGATCGGCCTCGGGCCTCCCCCCTGCAGCGGGGGGCGGCGGTGCGGAAGGCCCCCGCGCTGCAGGGGGGTCGGCCTCGGGCCGCCCCCCTGCAGCGGGGGGCGGCGACGCGGAAGCCCCCCCCCCCCCCCGCTGCAGGGGGGATCGGCCTCGGGCCGCCCCCTGCAGCGGGGGGCGGCTGCGCTGTGGGAAGGCCCCCTCCTCCGTCAAGGGGGGGGGAGGATTTCATTCCGGTTCTTCTTCCCACCGAAGAATTTTAATGGCAAAAGGAAAAAAACTTTTGAGAGAAAAAACTTTGTAATAGGGATAAATTTTTTTTTCTTTTATTAGACTAAATTTTTTTACTTGTATATTAAAACAATGTAAAAATTATTTAGTCTACTTTTATCTACAGGATTATAGGGTTTTACCTTTAGATCAATGATCTAGGGAAGAACGCGACGATGATCCGTAGAAATAATAATCCAAGCTCCCGAACGCTTTGAGGATGCCGCAACGTTCCAACGAACCGTTGCAGCAACTTTAGATTCCTTGCGCGTAGGGATGAATTTAGATGAAGATTTTTGCTCAAGAATGGAGAACACGTGCTGATAACGTGTTGGATGAAAATAAACTCAAGAGAGAGAGAGAGAGAGAGAGAGAGAGAGATCATTTCATTGCTAAGAATGAGTAACCATGGCTAAGAGCCATGGTGCTCTATTTATTTATCTCATAGTGGGGAGGCCAAAAGCCTCTTAGTAGACCAAGGGTCCCCATTACCCTAAGTAATGGGGGACCTAATGAATGTGTAATGAAGGATGGGAGGCCAAAGGCCTCCCTCATTCATAACACATACCAGTTTGTTAGAGTGTTATATATTTTATAAATTCTTTTTTAAAAAGGTAATTGGAAAGCTGGTAAAGTGCACGCCGGTGAGCTAAAACCCAAGGGAGCCCTACACTATTCCTAATTAGGGGGATAACAGGACTCGAGTCCGCGTCACTACTATTGTGAATTGTTGGTAACTGAAAAATTGATTGAGATTTTTTTTGTTTTGGAAATTCTTCATTTATATCAAGTCCAAATTTCAAGAAAACATCTTAAAATATCATGTTTTTAAACCCCAACTTCTTTCCTCCAAACTTTCTTGAGCTTTACTATACAGTCTATTAACACCGTTGAATATTGAAAAAAACTTAAAAATGTTCGAAAATAATTAGTTCTTTATCTGGATATTGAAAAGAATTTATGATACCCGTTGGGTGCTCACTAGGGTAGATTGGCCCGCATCCGTAGTGATGACGCGGGCTCGAGTCCCGTTATTCCTCCCCTAATTAGGAATAGTGTAGGGCTCCTTCGAGTTTTGAATCCAACCTACCAGCTCACCGGTGCGCGCTTTACCAGCTTTTCATTGACCCTTTAAAAAAAAATTTATAAAATATTTAACACTAAAAATTGATTAAGAAACTTAAAATTGGAGGGAAAACTAAAAATTTTGGTGAGAAAACTTTTAGGAGAAAATCTAAAAATTTGAAATGTGGGGGTAAATCAAAAGTTCGGACCAGAGAGAATCATTGCCTCGATTTCTTCGCGTCTTGACCACTGACACAAAGAAACACTAAGAGAATTGCTATCTACACCTCAACAAAGGAGGTGCATGTTGGAATCAGTGTAATAATTTGCCATTTTTGGATATGAGAGTGTAATTAGAAATTATGATGTTGTTGTGAGTTGAGGGAGGCCTTTGGCCTCCCCCCCTCAACATCTCACCATTACTCACCACTAAGTTAGTGGGGAGTCCCTTGGACTCCTAACTCATCATGAGATTTTTATAAATAAAGTACCATGGCTATTCGCCATGGTTAATTCTCTCCAATCCTCTTCTAACACGTTATCAGCACTTCCGCTCGTCTATTTTGAGCTATTATTCCCGTCTCCTCTCAAAATCCCATCCCCTACGCGCTAAGGAATCTCTTGTTGTGGATGTACGTTGCGACGTTCCTCTTGGGTGTGTTCGGAGCGTTGAATTTTCTCTCTACGGATCTTCTAATTTTTCGATCATCCCTAGATTTTTAATCTAGAGGTAATATCCGTCGATCACGTAGATAGTTACCAACAAATTTTTGATTTAGCAAAGATTTTTCACAACCTAATCTAGGCTTATTTCAACTCTGCTATATACATTATCAAATATTTGATACAATAAAAAAAATAAAAATAAAAAAAATAAAAACAAAGACAAACACCCCAAAGCCCACTTTCGGCTGCCCCCGATACACTGGGGTCTCCGTTCTCCGCCCCCGACAGGGGGGGCCTCTGGCGTTCCGCACCCCCCTGGCGGGCGGGGGGGGTCTCCTTTCGCCGGCCCCCCTGCAGGGGGGCCTCTGGTGTTTCCGCACCCCCCCGCCGGCGGGCGGGGGGGTCTCCGTTCACCGACCTCCCCCGCAGGGGAGCCTCTGGTGTTTCCGCACCCCCCGTCGGCGGGCGGGGGGTCTCCGTTCGCCGCCCCCCCCACCGGCGGGGGGGGGGGCTCTGGCTTCTTACCCCCGAAGGGGGGTTCTGTTCGTGCCACCCGACGAACGGGGGCTCCGGCGAAAAAGTCCCCCCCCCGACGGTGGGGGGGTACCGGCAAATATTAACAATATTTTAATTCGACTTCTTAGTGCAAGAAGCCAATTAAATTTTATTGCAATATTTAATTTGTTAACTTTGGGCAAATGGGCCTACAGCCTAAATATAAATGAAATATTACAATGATTAATATTTTTGGGCCTACAGCCCCATTCAAACTATTAATTTATTTTAATTCCTTGTCATGGGCCTGTCGCCTAGTCTTTCATATTGCTAAAATTATAACACTATTGCATTATTATTAAATTATGAAATATTTGGTTTTTTTTCAAAATATAATCATCTTAAGGATCCTGCGACCGCTCTGCTGTTAGTAAACTAACCTAACGGTGTATGACGTCTCCCCGTGGTCCAAGAGATGATTATATTTTATAGCCTATTTTTTCATTTAATATATGCCTGTGTTATATACATACGTGGTTATTTATTTTGTGCCTGTAGCATTTATAAACTGAGTGGATGTTTATATAAGCTAAAATGTGATTTTTGGGATCGGCCAATTTGATACCCTTTTTAAATTCCTTGCAATTTTATTTTCTTTTTGAGAGAATTTGTAAGTGAGGAATAAATGTATTAATGGCAAAGACTGGTGTACCGACAAATGAATACGGAGACAAAATTGGAAAATATAGGGACCCATTCTGGGTTTCCAAATTGTACTTTTCTCTTCTTTATGGACTGTATATTCGGACTTTGGACTTTGTATTCTTTTGGGTATATGGCCGATCCCCACATTTTACTTATTTTATTTTTTTGCGTGAATTTAAATTTTAATTAATTCATGCATGTTTTAAATTGCATAGATAAATGGCAAAATTGGCAAGCTTCGATTTCGAGGTCCTCGATTCTGCAGGAAAAAATTACCTGAGTTGGTGAGTGGACCTAAAGTTCCACTTGCGTTCGATGGCTCTCCTTGGATCCATTTTGGCTCCTCCTTCGGCCCCAGCAGCGGCCGATGCTTCTGCCACATCTAGCAGTAGCACTCCTACCACTGTCTCCGACGTGGATAAGGCGAAAGCCATAATCTACATTAGGAAACATATAGATCGGACCTTAAATGCCGAATACCTAACGGTAGAGGACCCAATGGAGCTGTGGACAGCGTTGGAGGCACGGTATAAACATCAAATTGATGTAATATTACCGCGTGCCAGTTATGAGTGAGAAAACCTCAGACTTCAGGACTATAAGTCCGTCGCTGAGTATAATTCTGCACTTTATAATATCACCTAACGCCTGAAGTTGTGCGGTGAAGAAGTGACAGAACAACGCATGTTGGAAAAGACATTTACCTCGTTTCACGAGAAAGATACAATCCTCATGCAGCAGTATCGTGAGTGCAACTTCACGATATTCTCTGATCTGATCTCATGCCTACTTAGGGCAGAGCAGAATCGAGATTTACTGCTAGCCACTCATAATTTACGTCCAACTGGCACTGCACCTATCCCTGAAGCCCACCACGTTTCTCCCCAGAAGTGGAAAAACAAGAAGAAGACTAATAATAACAAAGGAAAAGCTATGATGAAGAATGGACGAGGAGCAGCACCCCCGTCCAACAACAACAATACAGGAAAGAGTAACTTCATAAAGAAACAAAAGAACACGGACCAAGTGTCACTTCCTAAGAAGAACTGGGAGGATAAATGTCATAGATGCGCACGACTGGCCATTGGTCCAGAATTTGCCGCACTCCTCGCCACCTCCAGGAACTATATCAGGCGAGCCAGAAGTCTCTGCCTGAAACAAACTTGGCGGCTTTTCAGCCACCAATGATGTTCACTACAAATGACTTCGAGAACGACGACATGCTCGATTAAGCTTCATCTTTTATCTATGCATTTAAAAATCAATGTTGCTTCATCTTTAATTTGCTTAAGTACGAACTTTTATTTTGAATGTCTTTTTCATTGACTTAAATAAAATTTCGTTTTACTTATAGATGAAGTATGGAATATTGTGGACAGTGCCTCGTTGCGCTGGTGTAGCATTGATATTGCTCCCACATACAACGAGACTATAAGATGCAAATTCTCCTCTTAAACATATAGGAAATCTCCAATTTTCAAGGATATTTCTTTTAAAGAAAATAACTTGAAAATTGTGGATAATATATATTGAATATCAATATGTAACTCGTCAAGAGAATGGCCAGAAGACCATCTACTTACGATTTCATTGGACCCCCGTCGGGCCCCTATAATTACAGATATTCATCCTATAGAAAGCCAACTCGACTGAGCACCAAAAGTGCCTTTCTTTGCCATAGTTTTTAACTCTGGTAAAATGGACTTGGTCATCCTGGATCAGCGATAATGGACACATCATCAAATGAATCCATTGGAGAACCTCAAGATTCTTCAAAAGGTTGAGTTTCCTTGTCCCCCTTTGTCATAAGGGAAAACTAATAGAGAGACCTTCCCTCCTGACAGTGGGTTTAGAGTCTACTGGCTTCATTGAGAGAATACATGGTGACCTTTTGCGGGCCTAATCACTCCGCAAATGGCCCATTTTCGGTACTTCATTACTGTACTGATATATGCATCTACTAGATGGTCTTATGTGTGCCTTTATATTCACTTGCAACCTAGCTTTCTCAAAAGCTTATAATGTGGGTGAATTTACTACACATATCATTCAAGACTTCTGCCAAGCAACTGGCATTAAAATTGAACATCCTGCAGCATGTTCAACCTCATAACAGGTTAGCAAAGTCTCTGGTAAAGAGACTCCAATGGATTTCATGTCCATTGTAAAATCGCATTTGCCTGTTGATGTTTAGGGACCATTACACTGCATTCCGCATCACTTATCACGATACGGCCCGCTTGTTGCCATATCTTATTGCTGATCTTGCTTGCTTATGGTTTACCATCAAGTCTTGATAAGTGTGAATTTGATGAGCAAATTTTCATTGAAATAGGCACGCAGTCTAAAGAAGCCTGAAGCTTCTGAGACCATATCATGGGACATAAAAGTTCTCATCTCATTATGATCCGCATACTTTTTCTGTGTGAAGTTGAGATCCAGAAGATCCTTCACATACAGACTAAAGTACATCAATTACCGGATAAAATTGCGGACAACCAGAAGATTGTTCGTCCACACGTCCATGCTGCCAACACGCCAGCTAGGATTGACATTCCCAAAGATGGATGCAATCCACCGACAGCACAATTGGCTGTACCTCAATTTAAAAGAGGACGCCTGACAGGTTCAAAATATAAAATTCCTCAAAATAGGAAGATTCCTGGATATATCAAAATGATCCAACCACAGGATGCTGAGCTCAGACCTTTCCCCTCCTAATTTCCCCTGCAGAGGAAATAACAGGAGAAACATCATTATATTACGTACGTACTGGAGAGGTACTGGACATATATAGCATAGTCGTCACGACGGTTTTGCTTTCGCTATTGCCGTTCACATCCCTGAATACGACGATGACGTCTACCCACTTTTCTATAGCGTAAACGCATAGAATGGCCAAAGTGGGACGAGGCAATAAGAGTAGAGCTGGACTTACTCTTGAAAAGCAAAGCCTTTGGACCAGTAGTCCATACACCTGAATGTGTAAAAACCTGTGGAATATAATTCGGATTTCATAAAGAAATTGAAATGAAGGAAATGTGATCATTTTCCTACTAAGCCTAAAATTCTTTGCAAAAGCCAATACATGCAGCTCATGGACATTGTGACTGCATATATATATATATATATATATATATATATATATATATATATATATATATATATATATATATATATATATATATATATATATATATATATATTCTATATTTGATGAAGATTTTGAATTTTGTCCTACTAGGACAAGTGACTAGGACAAATGAGCTTATGACTAGGATAAGGGCTTGATGCCTAGGATTGGGATAAGTTTTGGGGGGAAATTTGTGGGGAAGATTTGAATTTGGGGGAGGGGTGCTTAAATTTTGGGGGGAAACTTAAATTTTGGAGGAAACTTGAAATTTTGGGGAATTTGAAATTTGTTTTGGGGGGGACGGAACTCGGCCATTAAATAAACCGTGCCCTATGGGCACGGGTAATGACTAGTATATATATATATACGACAATATAGATATAGAGATCTATATAAAACTTCCAGAAGGGTATACTCCACCGCTAGAGATGAAAGAGAGACGTAGAAACGTCTTCTCCATAAAGGCTACAAAGATCATTAGTTGATCTTAGTAATATTCTGCCTGTGTATCTTTTTCGAAAGATCGTTGACAGAATTTGTAATATTCGCCATATATGTGGTCGACTTAAAGCTAATAGGATCTCCTGCAGAGACCATTTAGATATCAGATAGCTTTAAGCATACCTTGTAAATGAAAAACCTAGGTACAACAAGGTATTATCTCGGCTTATATATTTAACCCCTTCGTGGTGAAACCCTTTAATATCTTTCATACACCTTGAGTTTATGAAGAATGATGTCCACTTACATCCTATTAAAAATGGATACTTATGTATGACACCTTCCAGTAGCTGGAAGAGGGGGAGGACATCCTAGGTCCCGAAGTGCCTAGCTCTAGTGTACTTGTTACACTTCTTTATCTGGCCAACTGCACGTTTCTTTGATAGAACGTCTCCAGTAAAGTTGTTAACCAGATACAGTGTTGCCCTGGAGAGCAACACTAGACCAAGGATAAGCTTCTTCTGTGCAACTTCCAAGGGTCAAGGAATATATATCGCATATGCATGTTTAAAGATCATCGCGATGACTAAAACACAATAGGCCGGCCACCTCCTAAATATCTACACATCATCCTCCAATATCTACATCTTCTGAGAAGCTCATCATCCAAGACGCAAGTATTGAAAATGCTTAGCCAAGTCCAGCAGTACCTCGCAGACACACTGAAGACTGATTCAATGAATACTTTAGTGGCGTCATCTACCAAACTTCGGAGAGCATTCCACTCCAGAATGCTACTGCTTTACTATAACCGCTAGATGAGTGAAACTTGTATAAGATGAGTGATGATTGTATTTTCTTTCAGAACATGATGGATGTATAGACGAATAGGAGATGATTGTATAGATACATAGGAGATCTGTAAGCTTGAAGCTTGTACAGATCAGGGGGAGTCTCTCGATAGTTGTACTCTTTTCCCTTAAGCTGCTGGGTTTTCCCATTGGGTTTTCCACAGCTAAGGTTTTAATGAGGCAACCACAGTGGCTCTGGATCCAGAAGTATCCACCCCATTAGCATAACGAATCCTGAAGTATTCATATGCTTAATCCAAGGTAATGGAGAGATGAGGGGGAGTGTTGTGAGTTGAGGGAGGCCTTTGGCCTCCCTCCTCAACATCTCACCATTACTCCCCACTAAGTTAGTGAGGAGTCCCTTGGACTCCTAACTCATCATGATATTTTTATAAATAAAGTACCATGGCTATTCGACATGGTTAATTCTCTCCAATCCTCTTCTAACAGATGTGAAATATTCACATTTTTTGCGGAAAAAAGTACATGCACATCATTGTATGAGTTACAGATAGCAATTCTTAACACTAATTGCTTAGAAAATTAGGGGCTTTCTTCTCTCAAAATACAGAGATTTGAGATGAGTTGACATCCACTAATTAATGCATTGCCTCAAACATTAATTACACGCAAAAATTATATACATGAGAGAGAACTACTGCCTCGGTTTCTTTGCTTTGAGTTGAGCTGGCACATAAAAAATTGCTCATAAACACGCATCAAATATCAAATTTTGAACATCAACACACGTGAGCCTTTAATATTGCTAAGACCAAGATGAAAACAGTCAAGCTTTGAATTGAGAATTGGATGACAGTATTCTCAGCCCACGTCATTTTGGGATTTCATGGTCTGTTCATATTAGCTTCAGTTATCTCTCACAAAATGTCAAACACGTTTGTCAATTGGTTGCTAATTAGTAATTACACAAAAAAAACACAAACTATGCATGATTCGCGTAGTGATCCGTGTCAACACAATCTGAAGCTGTCCATTACCAAAATCGAATCTTTAATCATATTCGTCCAATTAAATGAAAGGTCAGTGACCCGTGTCTCTGTCTAAAGGGTGGCTCTCCCCTTCGATGCATAAGCCCAATGGCGAAGGTGCTCGCACTGTCGCTAAATTTTTTACGCTAATTTGTTGTTCAGCGCCGAAGGCACCGGTGCCGACTTTGTTGTTCTACGCTACTTTGTTGCTCTGCGCCGAATTTGTTGTGCCATGCCGAAGGCGTCCGCGCCGAATTTGTTTTTTTGTGTCGAATGCGCCTATGCTAAATTTATTGTTCCGTGCCTAAGGCGTCCGTGCCGCTAAATAATTTTATGCTAATTTGTTGTTGTTTTACATTTTGGCTGGGAAATAATTTTTTGGGGAATAAAGATTTCGCGAGGGAAAATCTTAAATAGACCGTGCCTGCGGACACGGGTTATGACTAGTTTATATTATAATTGCGAACTTTTTTTGAATTCTAGGGCTGACTAAGACAAGATGATGTCATGCTGATGTATAAAGATGTTGATAGAAGAATGGCTAGGATTTAATCTTGGTAAAAGTATGGTTGAGATGAGTGTTCCATTTTTTTTGTTTTTTTCTTTGGTTTTCATACCCCTCACAATCACTACATTTGCGCAGAATACCGTCCTTCCCCCCCCCCTTTTACTAAAAACCCCTTCCATTTCACTTTTTACCCACACACCCTATCCACACACACCCACACTTATGCACTTCTCCCCCTCATTTTTGCGTGTGTCCCTTTTGGCCAGTGTTAAAAAAATTTCCCCACACCCGAAGGCGTCCGCGACGAAACTAAATTTTTGTTCGTTTAAATTTTTGAGGGGGAAATAATTTTTGGGGAGAATAAGTATTTTGAGGGGATATCTTAAATGAACCATGCCTGAGGGCACATGTTATGACTAGTCTATATTACAAATGAGGGTGGTTGATGGAATATTTGTCTCACATGTCACATTTGTCCCATGTGGCAAGGGGGATGTCATCTCATCATGGTAGTGCCCACTTGGGGGAATGAGTGTGGGTTCTGTGTGTTGTTTGGTGATGTTATGTAAATCCGAAAGAAAAGCATACCTATTCTCTTTATTCTCATGATTGTCATTGCTTTCTCATACAACCCATATGCACGCCCATCGTCCCCCTATTTACGGGTCTGTCATCATTCTTTTTCGACTTTGCTCACTGCGCCTTTTTGCACTTAGGCTCCTTCTTTTTCCCCTATGATGTTCGCGCTTTCCCCCTTTCCCCCTGGTTTCCCCCTTTTTACCCCTTGATGTTGACCACACACACCCACTCACTCTTTCGTTGGTTGAGTGTGTGCACCGCATCCTTTGTGTGGGCTTTATTTCTCCGCTTTGGTCCCTACTTTTCCCCCCCTTTACCCACCGACGCTGCCCCACCATAGACTCTTCACAATCTTTCGTCGGTTGTCGCATGCACCACATGCTTTGTGTGGGTTTTTTTGCTCCGTGTACTATATGCACGTGTTATTTCTAGTGATTGATACATGCACGCATGAATAAATTGTCAAGCTCAACATCTGCTTATATAAATTTTGATCGTTGATGAGAGCGATTAGCAAACAATTTTAGGGAATCTTGATTAGTAGACAATCGTGCGTCAATAGTAATGATTTTCTGCCAGAGGAGGCTGCCCCCAATTTTACAAGTTTACTAATTTGGGACGAAGCGGAGGCGAATGAAACGAGCGAAATCCAAGAAGACGTAATGATTTACGATCATCTCGAACACCACCTTAAAACAAGGAAAGTGCTAAATACACCGATTGATCGGTGTATTTAGACCATTTTTGACAAAAAAAGCATATGAATCCAATCAAATCATGTCCATTCACTCCCCTCTCTCTTCTATTTTTGGCAAGGAAGGGAAGAAACTCTTAAATACACCTTGCTCTTACCGGCATATATAGCCAAGAACTTCAGGGTTCGTTTTGCACCAAATTACCATAGCCTAACAACTTCAGGGTTTGTTTGCAAAATGCAATGGTTCACTTACTATAGCCAAAAACATCCCAAAATTATTCGCCTGGTGTTTATTATGGGATTTTATTTGCAAACAAACCCTGAAATATTAATTTATTATGTAAATTATAAGCGCGTTATTGGTTGGCTTTTTTATTCAATAAGATTAGAAACGATCTGGTTCTTAGGCTTCATATGGCTGTTTCAAATTTCCATGCGTCTTAGTTGGGCTTAGGCCTACATATCAATATGCTTTTATTATGGGCCATCGTATAATACATTTGCCCAAATATAAAATTTAGCGGTAGGGCCCAACAAAAAAGTATTAAGTCACATTTTTACCACGCGAGTAGCAATATTTTCGTATTCATATATACACATGTGAGGTAATCATCAAAAAAATAAAATAAACTAAACTAAATAAAAAATAAAAGCCTGTTGTGAACGGTTATTTAACCGTAGTTGGGTGAGATTCTGGGCTATCCCAGAGATAGGCCCATATCATTGTAAGCCCATATTTGTATTCTCCCAATTTCCTATAAATAAAGAGCTGGGGGCTCCTCCCCCAGTAGTTGATTCATAACACATTATCAGCACGACTCTAAAAATTTTTTCCACAAAAATTTTCTCCGTTCGTTGCGTAGGCGAAGGTGAAGGCTAGACGGGAGATTCACGAGCGCGGTGCAAGGCTCCCTCCATCAAGCGTCGTCATCCGCGTAGGGCTTCGAGCAACCATCGCTATATCCAGAGGACGGATATAGAGGTAAACTCACTAAAACAATATTTTTATCATACGTATGATTGCTCTATCCCTAGATCTCAAAAGATCGTTATATGGATCAATTGTCGCCTTGAAAACGACGGATTTTCCATCCCAAAAACCCAATTTTTAGGGTCAAACCCCTAATTTTTAATTCCTCCGGCGGCAAGCCTTCACCGGAAACCCCCCCTCCCTCCCTCTCCGGCCGCTCCCCCCCCCCCCCCCCGCAGGGGGGCGGCCGCCGCCGCTCCCCCCCTGCAGGGGGGCGACGGCCCCTTTGGCCACTTCCCCCTGCAGGGGGGCGGCCCCCGCTTGAGGCCGCCGCCCCCTGCGCCCCCCCCCCCCCCCCCGCGGGGGGGGGGGGGGGGGGGCGACGGCCCCGGAGGCCGCTTCCCCCCTGCGGGGGGGCGCCGCCCCCCACCCACAGGGGGCGGCGGCACCCCAAGGCCACGCCCCCCGCAGGGGGGGCGGCCCCCGCCGCCCCCGCGGTCGCTCCCCCCCCTGCAGGGGGGCGGCCCCCGCCGCCCCCCTGCAGGGGGCGGGCGGCCCCCCGCGGCCGCTTCCCCCTGCAGGGGGGCGGCGGCGGCGCCGGCCCCCCCCCCAAACGCAGGAAACCCTAAACAAAGCAGCAGACAAAAACCTGTGGGCCTGAAGCCCACAGGCCGGCTGTGGGCTTCAGGCCCACAGGCCAATTTCTTTTTCCAAAAAAAAAAAGCCTGTGGGCCTGAAGCCAACAGGCCGGCTGTGGGCTTCAGGCCCACAGTCCGATTTTTCTTATTTATAAAATAAAAAATAAAAAAAAAGTCTATGGGCCTGAAGCCCATAGGCCGACTGCGGGCTTCAGAACCGCATGCTGTTTTATCTGGAAGAAAAAAAAGAAAGAAAAAAACGGGGGGGAGGCAAAGGCTATTAACAAGCCTTAAGAGGCAACTGTTTGGCCTAAAAATTAATTTAAAAGGGGGATTTAAGGGCAAAATATTCGTGAAAAATCACGGTAAATTACGGGACAAATATCGGGCAGGCGAGGACTTTTTGGGGATTCTTGGGGGGCTTTTGGGATGATGAGGGAAACTTTTCCCTCTGACAAAGAAAATGTTTATTTTGGGCTCTTAATCAATTTAATTGATTAAACCCATTTACTTTACTACTTTTGCATTGTAATGATTTTTTCTGCAAAAATCATATTTACATGCTTTGCATCTCTGGTATATTCTGTTGGATATTATATGCGTGGTTGTGCATTGTATTTAAAACTTAATAATTAGGAAGATCCTGCGACCGCTCTGCCGTTAGTAACCTAACCTAACGGTGTATAACGTTGCCCAGTGGTCCAATAATTATTAAGTGTTTAAATTATTTATCCATCTCTGAGAATATTAAATGCCTGTGATGCCTGTGATGAAAATGTCTGACGAAAATGTTGATGAGCACAATATTTCTGCATGAATTGCTAAATGTGGTTTTTGGATCGGCCGTTTAGTCCCACAGTTTATTTCCTGCACTTTTCTTTTATTTTTGAGAGAAATTGTAGTGAGGAATTTATGTAAATGTCAAAGAAAGAAGACCAACTTCCATGAAGACGGAGGCCACGCTTGAAGATGGAGATATCATATGGGACCCACGGGGTTTCCAAAGTTGTATTTTCATTTTTAAAGATGCAAATTTGTATATTTTGGACTATGGACTTTTGGACTCTTTCTTGTGGGACTGGCCGATCCACACATTTAGTTTTTCGTTAAATATTGCCTCCGCATGAAAATGATTTCCTTGATTAATTATTAATTCATGCATGTTTGTGCTCTGCTAGATAAATGGCTAATATTGCAAGCATTAATTTCGAAGTACTGGAAGCATCAGGTAGAAACTATCTAAGCTGGCAGCTAGATGTAAAGTTTCACCTGCGGGCAAAGTCCCTCATCGCTGCTGTGACTGAAAAAGAAAATGTTAGCGATATAGAGATGGCGCAAGCCATCATCTATATTCACCACCATGTGGACAAGACCTTAAAGGCTGAATACCTTACGGTCGAAGATCCACTTGAGCTATGGACTGCCCTTGAGGACATGTATAAACATCAGAAAGACGTTATACTCCCAAGGGCACGATACGAGTGGGAGAACCTGAGACTGCAGGACATTAAGTCCATTGCTGAGTACAACTCAGTATTTTTTAGCATCACCTCACGCCTGAAGTTGTGTGGTGAGAAAGTCTCAGAAAATCGCATGCTGGAAAAGATGTATACGTCCTTCCATGAAAAAGACGCGATACTCATGCAGTAATACCGTGAACGCAAGTTCATCAAGTATTCTGAGCTGCTGTCATGTTTACTCATGGCCGAGCAAAGCAGAGAGCTTCTTCTCGCCACTCACAATATGCGCCCCCCGGCACTGCCCCCCTACCAGAAGCTCACTATTCCTCTTCCTTCAAAAAGAAGAGAGAAAATAAAAGAAAAGAAAGACCACGGAAGGGGGGTCAACAGAAAAATTCCAAGGGCCATGCACAGCAGCAGCGAAATAATGAAAGTAAGCGGAAGTTCACGTGGCACAGAAATGACAAAAATGATTCACCCCCACCCAAGAGGGAATGGGAAGACCAGTGCCATAATTGTGGCATGAAAAGCCACTGGTCCAAAATGTGCCGAATTTCGCAGCACCTCCAGGATTTGTATAAAGAGAACAAGAAAAATAAACCTGAAACAAACCTGATAACTCCTGATGCTCCAGTCAAGTTTTCAGCTGCTAACTTCGAAAATGATGACATGCTTGATTAGTCTTTACTTTTATCCTAGCAAGTTGTTGTAAAAATAATTTATGAGAGCATTTGAATAATGTGATTTGTTTTAGAATGAAAAAGTTTATCTAAATATGCATGTGCCGATACGTTTCATCTTTTGAAACTGCTCTCATAAATGATTAGTAGACAATAAACACGTACGATTTCTTTCAATACAAAGCCCAATATCAGGGCTATATTGAAGATCCAGGGAATGCAACACAGTTGCCCCCAAACGACACAAAAATAATGGATGCACTAATCCCTCCGAATTCCAAAAGAAACTTTCTAAGTTTCAAAGACATCCGTTTCAACGGATCCCACTTGGAAACAGCAAATGTAAATGAAAAATTACAGTATGCAACGTCTCAAGAAAAAGGAGTAAAATCCACACTTGAACGTTTTGAGAGCCTTATAGGCCTCTACCATACGAAGATTCGGAGAAAGGAAGGAGAATTAAACAGAGCACCTGAAGTGCCCTACATCAGCCGAGTTTTTACTCTGGCATGATGGACATGGCCACCCTGGATTTGTGATGATGCACCGCATCTTATCCTATGGGTATGACTTGAAGAACCAGAAGATTCTTCAGAAGGGAGAATTCCCTCGCATCCCTTACTATAAGGGAAGATTAATTACAAGGCCATCTCCACGAAAAGTTGAAAAAGGATCTCCACGCTTCCTCAAAAAGAATACAAGGAGACAGATGTGGACAAAATCCACCACCCATAGTGGGCTATTTTGGTACTTCATTGTACTGATAAATGCATCCTCAGAATATTCGTACGTATGTCTACTACAAGACCCGCAACTTAGCTTTTCCAAAGCTATTGGCACAAGAATAAAATTGTTGCGGGCACATTTCCCAGACAATAAAATACAGAAAATAAGTCTGGTTAATGTTGGGAAATATACCTCCCAGTCATTTCAAGAGAACTGCCAAGCAACGGGAATAGAAAATGAACATACAAGTGCCGCATGTTCATACCCAAAATGGGTCGGCAGAGTCACTGAAAAGTAGACTCCAATGGATTGAATGTCCATTAAATCCCGATTGTATATTGATGCATGGGGACATGCATATTCTGCATGCTGCATCATAAATGAAAATAAGACCCTCTGGAGGTCAGAGTCTCCAATGCAACTTGCATATGGAATGCCACCGAACATTTCTCTTCGGAGAATCTCCGGTCCGCAGTTTAAATCCCCATCGCACCAACACAAAGGACAAAAATGGGTCCTCAACGTCTCCTAGGCATCTATGAAGGGTTTGACTCACCCTCAATTAAAAGATACCTAGAACCCCAAACGGGGGACACATTTAAGGCACATCTTGAAGACTGCGATCTCGATGAGACGAGTTTCCCAAAAATAGGCCCAGATACTGGAAAATCTAGCGCGAAGAAAATTATAACGTGGGATACAAACAGTTTGACCCACTATGATCCGGTAACAAAACAATGTGATGATAAGATCCTGAAGATCCTACACATCCAGAACACAGTTCATAAATTACCGGATTCGTTTACTGACAACCAGAAGATTGTCAGATCACACATCCCTGCTGTAAAAACTCCAGCTAGGATTGACATCCCCGAGAATGGATGCAACCCACTAGCAGCAGAAGTGGCTGATCCTCAACAGAAAAGAGGCAGACCACCAGGCTCTAAGGACAGAAACTCCTGGAGACCTTGAGACAATACTACCACAGGACAATGAGCTCCTGTCCACACCATCACCCTTCCCGGAATCCACTGCAGAGGAATTGTCGGGAAAAAGTGAAATTAAGTAAATGTTGTATGTACTGGGGAGGTGTTGGATAGATAGAACATAACTTGTCGACAAATGTATTCACGTATCATATTGCCATATACATCGCAAAAGCGATAATGTTCGTAAATTATCGTTCCACACTCCGTTGCTAGAAGGCAAACGTAGAGATTGGCCAAAAATGTGGAACGTGGCAATAAAAGATGAGCTGGACTCACTTACGAAACGTGAAATGTTCGGACCTGAAGTCCTGACACCAAAAAGGTGTCAAACCTATGGATAAAACAAAGTATTGCACACATAAGAAAAATAAATACAAAATCGTATGCTATAAGGTACAACATATAGCCCAAGGAAAATTTCGCTGAAACTAGGGATCGAACAAATTCAAATGAGCATGTCTCATAAATGATGCATCAGTCTCCCTAAGTTATCAAAAGCGAATACCTTACGTTTTGGCGAAGAAAAATTATGGATATGCTATTATTGGATGTTGTGACAGCATACCTTCGTGGATATCTGGTAAAGATAATTTCCACATTTCCTTAAAAATGCCTGAATAGACTTCGGGACGTCTATTCAAATGAAGAAAAACAATAAGTATAATAAATAAATGTACAACCAAGAGAATCATTTGACAAGTCAATGATTCCTACTGAAGGTTGTCTTTGCATCTGTGCAAAGAACAGGATTAGAGATCATAGTTGGAGACAACTAAAATCTCACCGGATCTCCTGAAGAGAAAACCGAACTACATGAACAAGCCTGACTTTTAAACATGAAATAAAAAGACCTAGGCAAATATAAAGTCATGGCTCATAGGATCCTGTTACAAACGCCCAGAAGTACACCGACGGTGGTACACTTACTGGATGAACAAAAAGAACCCTTCCGATCGCTGGAAGAGGGGGAGGATATAACTGGTCCTAAAGTCCCTTACCTTAGTGCAATCATGCACTCCTGGCTAACTGCATGTGTCCCGGTATAGCAATTGCAGTAAACTCATTAGCCAGAGATAGTTGGCACCTAAAAAGGGCCATTAGACTTGAATTAAGCCTTCTGCGCTTCCTCCAAGGGTCGAAATATTTGGACTTACAAAATGTAGTAGCATCCTCCAATGTTTATGCAAAAGCAGGTTACAGGTCTGGTCCCTATACTGATAAATCACAGAACGGGTACCCACAGTGGGATGGCCATCTACTGCAAATATGCAAAGCAACTTATGAAGGCAACATCATCCTATCAATTCCGAGATCCTCACCATTCCAGAATCACACAAATGGTGTATTTGAGGGCGCCTGGTGGTACATCACATCCCAGTGACGACTGGGATAGAGGCTGGTTCTGTGGAGCCGACCATATAGTCTGAAGACCACATCAGAGGCGACGAAACTTAGCACACCTCTCCAGAGTTTTTGGATTCAGCAGCTGCTTGATGGTGATAAAATTTGTAATCTGTGTACATTTTCGGAATATTGTAAATAGGAGTGATGAGATAAGCCTAAGATATCTGAAAGCCTAAGAGCTTTTACAGATCAGGGGGAGTTGAGGGAATTTGTACTCTTTTCTCTTAGCTATGGTTTTTCCCACTGGGTTTTCCATAGCCAAAGGTTTTAACGAGGCAAATCAAATCAACTCTGGATCCCGAAGTATCCACCCCTCTGTGACGCTCAGAATCCAGGAGTATTCATGAGCAGAGTCACTTGTACAAATCAGGGGGAGTTAAAGAGCGTTTGCACTCTTTTTCCTTAACTATGGGTTTTCCCACTGGCTTTTCCATAGCTAAAGGTTTTAACGAGGCAAATCTCACCAACTCAGGATCCTGAAGTATCCACCCCATGTGAGACTCTTCTACGCTCAGAATCCTGAAGCATTCACGAGCAAAGTCCACACATATGGCTGGATAAGGGGGAGTGTTGTGAACGGTTATTTAACTGTAGTTGGGTGAGATTCTGGGCTATCCCAGAGATAGGCCCATATCATTGTAAGCCCATATTTGTATTCTCCCAATTGCCTATAAATAAAGAGCTGGGGGCTCCTCCCCCAGTAGTTGATTCATAACAAAGCCATTTTTGTTTGCATAGAAGTGATTCCAAAATCTTAGCAAAGAAGACAGGTAAAACCTTAGCTTTCTGTTTTTCTTGCCACGACGTGCATTTGTAATTACTTAGAAGATCGATCAAAAGAAAAATAAGTAATAGTAATAACATAAAAATATGTAGGATAGAATTCCAAATTATTGGTGCTATATCATAATACTTGGAGCATGAAATTGAATTTGGGCTTGGATTGCATACTCAAACATGTGCATTTTTATCATTATTAGTCGACCCACGCTATGGCCCTAGTCAACTAATAGAAGATAGAAACATTACTATCTGGTTTAATGATATAATTTACCTAGAGATACTCCATTCCAGATCCATCTATCTGGTTTAATGATATAATTTAACAGTGCCCTTAACGTCAAACTATCAAAATTTCCTCTTCATTATCTCAGCCTTACTTTAAAAGCCCTCATCTATCCTTTGCAACTTCAACGGTCTGAAAACGTGCTGAAAAACACATAAAGTTGCAAGGGGTAGACGGGGGCTTTAAAAGTATTGGAATGACTTGATTTTTGGTATGTTGATCATCCATGAGATGAACAACAATCCCAAGAAAAAAAATTTCAAAAACAATTGTGGGAGATGGGAGAAAATGAGGGCGACTCCTTAGATTTAATCTAAGGAGTCACCCTAGGAACACTTTACCATATATATATATATATAGAGGAAAAAGGGGATCTAAGGTGCCTCCTTAGATGAAAATCTAAGGAGGCGCCCCCATTTCCCCCCATCTACTACAATTTTTTTGGAAATATTTTTTCATGGGGTTATTATTCACATCATGGATGATCAACATACCAAATTTCAAGAGATTCCAATACTTTTTGAGTTACCATCTACCCCTTACAACTTCAACGGTTTGAAAACGTGCTTAAAAACCCACGAAGTTGCAAGGGGTAGATGGTTACTCAAATAGTATTGGAATCCCTTGAAATTTGGTATGTTGATCATCCATGAGGTGAATACTAAACCCATGAAAAAAAAATTTAAAAAAAATGTGTGAGATGTGGGGAAATGGGGGCGCCTCCTTAGATTGAATCTAAGGAGGCACCTTAGGATCCCTTTACCCATATATATATATATATATATATATATATATATATATATATATATATATATATATATATATATATATATATATATATATATATATATATATATGGTAAAGTGTTCCTAGGGTGACTCCTTAGATTAAATCTAAGGAGTCGCCCCCATTTTCCCTCATATCCCACAATTTTTTTGGATTTTATTTTTCATGGGGTTGTTGTTCACCTCATGGATGATCAACATACCAAAAATCAAGCCATTCCAATACTTTTAGAGCCCCCATCTACTCCTTCCAAATTCAACGGTCTGAAAACGTGCTGAAAACCCATGAAGTTGCAAGGGGTAGATGGGGGCTCTAAAAGTATTGGAATGAATTGATTTTTGGTATGTTGATCATCCATGAGGTGAACAACAACCCCATGCAAAAACATTCCGGAAAAAAATGTGGGATATGGGGAAAATGGGGGTGACTCCCTAGATTGAATCTAAGGAGTCACCCTAGGAACACTTTACCATATATATATATATATATATATATATATATATATATATATATATATATATATATATATATATATATATATATATATATATATATATATATATATATATATATATATAGGAAAATTTTCAAATGAGAACATTTCGCACCGTGCGAAATTGTTTTTATCTTTTTTTTGAAATTTTTTTTTTCAAAAATTCTTTTTCCCACCCTCATTATATGTTGTTATACCCCCCTCAAAAAATAATGGTTGAGAAATAATGTCATTTGGCCTTCGATCAAGCCATTTCATCAAATTCGCACGTTTTGAGACCGTTAAATTTGTAACGGGTGGATGGGTGCTCTAATGCCCAACGGGTTCACCCATTATTTTCCCTGAGGTATATAATTGTATGGATTAAACATCAAAAAAAGAATTTTTGAAAAAAAAAATTTCAAAAAAATAAAAAAAAGTTTTCGCACGGGCTTTCGCACGGGATTTTTCGCAACCGAAGATCACTATATATATATATATAGAGGGATCTTCAAATGCGAAAAAATGGCTTTTCGCACCGTGCGAAAACAATTTTTTTATTTTTTTGAAATTTTTTTTTCAAAAATTCTTTTTTTGATGTTTAATCCATACAATTATATACCCCAGGGAAAATAATGGGTGAACCCGTTGGGCATTAGAGCACCCATCCACCCGTTACAAATTTAACGGTATCAAAACGTGCGAATTTGATGAAATGCCTTGATCGAAGGCCAAATGGCATTATTTCTCAACCATTATTTTTTGAGGGGGGTATAACAACATATAATGAGGGTTGAAAAAAGAATTTTTGAAAAAAAAAATTTCAAAAAAAAACTAAAAACATTTTCGCACGGTGCGAAATGTTTGCATTTGAAAATTTTCCTATATATATATATATATATATATATATATATATATATATATATATATATATATATATATATATATATATATATATATATATATATAGTGATCTTCGGTTGCGAAAAAAAGGGGTTTTCGCACGGTGCGAAAACATTTTTTTTTTTTTTTTGAAATTTTTTTTTTCAAAAATTTTTTTTTTGATGTTTAATCCATACAAATATATACCCCAGGGAAAATAATGGGTGAACCCGTTGGGCATTAGAGCACCCATCCACCCGTTACAAATTTAACGGTCTCAAAACGTGCGAATTTGATGAAATGCCTTGATCGAAGGCCAAATGACATTATTTCTCAATGATTATTTTTTGAGAGGGGTATAACAACATATAATGAGGGTGGAAAAAAGAATTTTTGAAAAAAAAAATTTCAAAAAAAAAACTAAAAACATTTTCGCACGGTGCGAAATGTTCTCATTTGAAAATTTTCCTATATATATATATATATATATATATATATATATATATATGAGGTTAATGGGCCAATGCTGACAGCGCTGGAAATTTTTCCAGCGCTGTCCGCATTTTGGGCGAGGTAAAAATATTTTTTTTGAAATTTTTTTTGCAGTAGTTAGATATACATGTTAGGAAGCACCCCACAAAATTTCAGCTCAATCCGACACCGTTTGAGCCTCCGTTCATCGATTTCAAAAACGTTACGCAAATCTGTCAACAGTTTTGCGTAACGTTTTTGAAATCGATGAACGGAGGCTCAAACGGTGTCGGATCGAGCTGAAATTTTGTGGGGAGCTTCCTAACACGTATATCTAACTACTGCAAAAAAAATTTTCAAAAAAAAATACTTTTATCTCGCCCAAAATGCGGACAGCGCTGGAAAAATTTCCAGCGCTGTCAGCTCTTCTCCATTTTTCACTATATATATATATATATGTATGTATATATATATATATAATTCAGAATTCAAAAATTTTCTAAATTAGCAGAGAAAACCAAGATATGTTATAGAAAACATGAATTCAAATGCTTGAATAAGAATTACATACCTTTGCATGGATATACTTTAGCGATACCCATTGTTAAAGCCAAAATTAGCAGCAACAGTATTTGGGCTGATGCAGATTCCTCTTGATGAAGCGGATCCTGGTAAGCTGGTTGAAGGGGACCCTTGGTTGAAATAACCTTGACTCGTCGATGGGTGAGAATGGTCGTACGACCCTCTGGATGACTCGAACGTCGGACGGTGAACGGTGAGATTGGTCGACCGACCTTACTGCTGGGCCGTACTTTGGACTCCTTGGGAATCTGAACCTTTCTTACGTTGTCTTTTTATCTATTTATACCTGATAATGTCAGCTGATAGCGAGTAACGATCCTTCTTTGATTGCGACAAGATCTCTTTCGAGATTGTAGACAACGGCTGTCCACTTACTTGGTCTTCATTAACCGCTTCAATAAAATCAGTGGAGCCCCAACGGTCGACTGAGCTGTCTTATTGACTGTGTATTAACTCGCCTACGCTGATGGGCTTCAGGTTCATGGGCCGAGGCTTAGTCTTTCTAATGGGCTTCGATAATCGCTCCCTACTTCGTGGGCCGTACACGGGTATGAACAATGGCCCCCCATCATTCGTTCTCAGAATTAATTTGATTGAGGCCGAATGATGTGAAACCTCATTAAATGTGCATGGCAGTCGAAGCGGGCAGATTTGATTTATGCCGTCGAAACTTTCGTCTAAAGATTTGATTTATGCATCTTTGTTGGATAGCAGCTTCTTCGTCGAGCCGCCACTGCTTCCTCATCAAGAAGTTTTTGCTTGGATGCTATTTCTTCGGTGAGCCCTCTCTGCTAAGTGACTGCTTCTTCTTCGAACTGAGGACGAAGGTTTCGCCTCAAGTTCGGGGGCTCAGAGGGGCCCGGGGGTGCCCCGGCTCTGGCCGCATCGAAATCCTTCATTCTCTTGGCGAAGGCCTCAAAATTTTGGTCGAGAGCCTGGGCTGAGGCCTGAATGGCCTCAGCCGTCCCCTCAGGGGGCAAGTTTGTCGGGGGAGCCCTTCTGTGAGAGTATGACTCCTCCTCTATGGGTGCTTTGCCACGGTTGGGACTGCGATTGACGGGTATGGAATTCGACATGGGTGTGACCCTAAATTCCCCACAGACGGCGCCAATTTTTGCGGGTCGAAATCCGACCGACAATACTATTTGTTTAATGGGGGAATCAAGGGCACGATGATTAACAAGTGAGGGTGTGATTGGGATGTCTGTTTACAAGTGGTGAGGGGATGTAGAGGCCAAGCACACTTCGGATGATGGTCTTGGGCTCAATCCTGCAAGGTCGCCCTTGTATGCCGCTCTCCTAGAGTTGGTCGCCGGTTTCTCCTGTTTGGAGGAGCTTTCATGCACAAAGAGCAGCTCGTCAGAAAGGCGGGGTTGGGTTCCAACCCTTAGCCTCTCCGATGCTTGAGTCAGAATTAGGGCTTAGAAACGTGGGTCGGACACGTAGGCCGAGCTAGAGGTAGGTCGACCTTACGTGGCGAGTTTGAGTGGAAGACCAAATATATGGACGATATTTGCTCTTGCGTGTGAGTGAGAGTTTATGATTTCGATGAACCAATCTCTTTCTCGATGGAGGTAGTGGGGTATTTATAGCTGAGTAAGGCGGTTGGGTTCGGCTGAGCTGGCGTGCTGAGCTGGCATGTCATACTGCTGAAGGTTCGGTCGAGGATGTCAGAGCAGAGTGTGTCAGGCGTGCTTTTGTCAGGATGTCAGAGCCAAAAGCGTCAGGCGCGCTTTCGTCAAACTGTCAGGCGGCGTAACGGCCAGGTGCTCTTTTGTTAGGCTGTCGGACGGTGAAAGTGCCAGTGATGTTCTCGCTCAAGGACATTTGGCATGTTCGATAGGCCAGAATGACATCTAGGTGCGTCCAAGGAGCGGGGCCACTCATGGTTCGCTTGGTCGCTCCCTGAGTGCGCCGAGCTTGTTATCTAAGAGCGATGCCCCAAGGTCTCGATGGCTGCCCCTTGCGCCCCGGTCAGGGGGCGAGCTTGGAGGATGATGAGCGAGCTGGTTGCTCGACCGGCGAGCTTGGAGGGGAACAAGCGACCAATCAGCGAGGCTGGGGGCGTAGTGCGACCTTCCTGTTCGACGTGGCGGGCTTCATGGATAACAATCGAGCTTGTCGCTCGTCAGGCGAGCTTGGAGGGGAAGTTGAGGCGTTCAGATCTTTAGTCGTAACAGGTGTAGTATTATACAGTAATATTCACAAATCAAATGAAATGTTTCTGTGAAGGAAATACAAATACCGCATGGATCACATGCAAGCAGGGTTTAATATTATCACTGTAATTATTTTTATTTATTTATTACAGGTTCACAGCTCAGTCTTAGACAAAGGTACATAGTTGACCATATATAGCGGAGTACATTCCGGAGTGCATACATATACATGGCATAATAGACAACAACTTGAGCCACCGCCAGCTCTTATTCGCTTTTATTACACATCGACAGCTAGTCTCGCTCTACCATGAGCTAGCACTGATGGAAGGTGGCAAAAAGCTTCAAGCTTGAGCCACAACCTGGTTTCAGAGAAGAAAATCGACACGTAAATTACATCAATCAGATTAATTTACGCCAACTGTTAAGCAATACACGTGTACGTACCAGGGGTCCAAGGCGGCGTGCCTCAAACTCAAAAAGGCTCTTCATTTCATCATAAAGACCCTTACACGGTGGCTTGAGGGTGTCCGGATCCCTGTAGAGGATGCCAAAAAAGCTGCGCAGGGCTTCGACGGTCTGTATTTTCTTACCATTGATGGTCGGAGGCGTGAACTTATAGCATGGATAAGCCTCCGATTTGAGAACCTCCCCAGAGAATTTGGCCCAGTTATTCTGAAGATCGTACCTCATCCATTCAGGCAGCTTTGCGTTCTTGGCGAGGTTGGAGGCGAAGTGGTTGGAGACGTCGAGGAACCTGGCGGCTTCACTGATCATCTGGACCACCACGATCAACGCTCCTGCCCTCTCCCCTTTATTTGTGGACGCGGCGAGAATCCCTACGGCAGAAACGAGTGCCTTTTTGTTGATTTCCGTGTTCGTCACTTTACCGGCGATCCCTTCCAGCTCGGGGTAGTCGCCATCGAGTTCCAAGAATTCGGAGCCCTGGATCAACTGTGGCGGCTTTTGGCTCTTCTTCCCGAACTCGAACCAGGTCTTGCTACCAGTCTGCATCTGAAAACCAACCAAGTAGAGGTTGTCGCCACGAAATCTCACAGGGACCGTGGTGGTTCCGGCTTTCAGTAGGACGGCGAACCCTCGAGGGTTATCCTTGTCGAATACGGGCAGCACCGGTACGCTTTGCGAATATGTCGCTGCCAGCTTTTGGCGAAGTTCGGTGAGGAACTTCGTGTAAGTTGCACTTGTGAGCGTATCGGCGTTGAGATCCTTTTCGAAGGCCACACTAAGATAAGCTGCACTGGCAGAGGCTGTTGCACAAATGACGATTAATTACCCAATATGATAAAGTTAACAAAGTAAATAATGCTCAGCTTGGCAGAGATACTTAATTTACCAACGATGGTGAGAAATATCATGAAGCGACAGATGCCTACGTTGGCGGCCATCTTGTGTTTGCAGCCTTCTCTGTTTCTGAGGGTGAGGGTGGGTGGGTTCTCTTCAATCGTCCGAGCTGTTCCATTTATAGAAGCTGCTCCCCTGCGTGCTGCCGTTACTGAGTGGCGAGTCATGTGATTCTCGTTGCTTGGTCGGGTGGGGGTCCATGCTGTATATTAACAATGCGTACGGAAATCGTCGCGTGGCGAGCCACGTGAATCGCGCGGGATTGGCATCCGTTGTAAACGACAAATAATCAGACCTGCACGCACGATAAGAAATTGGACGAGCCGATGTTTTTCAAACCAATAATTGAACGAGAAATAGCCCCGATGAAATTATTGGGGGGCCGGCTGATGGATGATCGGATAAGCAGCGCTGATGGGGACCACCTCTGGAAGGGCCGGACGATACTATCAAGATGCATGTGCCTAGGGACTACGTGGCATAACGAAACAAAATTTCCAAGACAAGCCAGTCTGCTGGCCTTTGCATTTAATTTTAACATCTATTATACATTTGACAGTGTTTTTTGAATTCTAGGGCTGACTAGGACAAGATAAAGAGCGGCTGAGATTTGATGTTGGTAAATCAATGGTTGAGATTGGATTTTGTGAAATTTTTTTGGGAAAAGTGCCTTGGAAACACAAACTTTGAAATTAGAAGTGCCTTGGGAAAGAGTGGAAATTAAATTTAGGGGGAAACATGCATTGGGAAGGATTGTGGAGATTAAATTTGGGGGGAAGTGCCTTGGAAACCTAAACTTTGAAATTAATAGTGCATTGGGAAAGATTGTGGAGAATCATGATCCATTAAATTAAATAAAATAAAAAATTTAGCGTAAAACAATTTAGCGGAACAACAAATTAACGTAAAAATAACCTTATGTTGGTTTTTCCGTCGCCCGCGCCGAAGGCGCCCCGTTAAATTTTTTTACAAAGATTTGTTGTTCTGCGCCAAAGGCGCGGACGTCAAATTTGTTGTTCGACAACGAATTTGTTGTTCCACACCAAAGACGCACACGCCGAAGGTGCCCGTGCCGCTAAATATTTTTACGATAATGTATTGTTCTATTAAATTTTGGCTGTGTAAATAATTTTTCGGGGAACAAAGATTTCGTGGGGGAAATGCTAAATGAACCGTGCCCGCGGGCACGGGTTATGACTAGTCTATTATATATTTGACAGTGTTTTTAAAATCCTAGGGCTGACTAGGACAAGATAAAAGACGGTTGAGATTTGATCATGGAAAATCAATGGTTGAGATTGGATTTTGTGAAATTTTTTGGGGGAAAATGCATTGGGAACATAAACTTTGAAATTAGAAGTGCCTTGGGAAAGAGTGTGAAAATTAAATTTGGGGGGAGAAGTGCATTGGAAACCTAAACTTTGAAATTAAAAATGCATTGGGAAAGATTGTGGAGAATCATAATCCATTAAATTAAACAAAATAAAAAATTTAGCGTAAAACAATTTAGCAGAACAACAAATTACCGTAAAAATACCCTGATGTTTGTTGTTCCGACGCCCGAGCTAAATTTTTTTACGCTAATTCGTTGTCCCGCGCCAAAGGCGCGGGCGCCAAATTTGTTGTTCGACGTCGAATTTGCTGTTCCGCGCAGAAGGCGCCTGCGCCGAATTTGTTGTTTCTGCACCGAAGGTGCCCGTGCCGCTAAAATTTTTACACTAATTTATTGTTCTGTTAAATTTTGGCTGTGGAAATATTTTTTGGGGAGCAAAGATTTCGCGGGGGAAATATGCGCTTGCGCCGAAGGCGCCTGCGCTGCGCTAAATTTTTTAACAAAGATTTGTTGTTCTGCGCCGAAGGCACGGGCGCCAAATTTGTTGTTCGACGCCAAATTTGTTGTTCCACGCCGAAGACGCATGCGCCGAAGGTGCCCGTACCTAAAATATTTTTACGCTAATATACTGTTCTGTTAAATTTTGGCTGTGTAAATAATTTTTCGGGGAACAAAGATTTCGCGGGGAAAATGTTAAATGAACCGTGCCCGCCGGCACGGGTTATGACTAGTCTATATTACATTTGACAGAGTTTTTTGAATCCTAGGGCTGACTAGGACAAGCTGACTAGGACAAAGGGGTAGATAAAAGACGGCTAGGATTTAATCTTAGAGAATCAACGGTTTGGATGAGGTTGATGAGGCTGATAAAGGTAACTTCTGAATTTTCGAAAAAACCACTCACGAAAAACCCACATTTAGCTTCTCTACAGTCCTCATTCGGAAAACCCACTCACTGGCACATCTCGGGAATCAGCGCTCACGTGGGTCCCTAGGCATCATTAACCGCGTCACGTGGCTTGAGAGCATAAAGATAATTTAAATTTTGGAATGCAGATCTCGGGAATCAGTTATGTATCGCCTCTCCCCCATCATTAACGCTCACGTGGGTCCCTAGGCTTCTCTCTACTTGGCTTGGCATCATTCCCCAAGCGGCCTGCCTTTAAATTTTGAAATGCTCACAGCCCGTGTGTTGGGAATGTGCGAAAAAAAAATTCTGCTTAATCATTAAGAAGCTGAGGAGTTTTTTGGTATTTTTTGTGTGTTGGGAATGTGCGAAATTTGTGGTTCTCTCTAAATATTTTTTGTGTGTTGGGAAAGTGCACATGCCTCTAAATATTTTTACGCTAATTTGTAATTCTTTTAAATTTTGGATGTGGACATAATTTTTTTGGGAACAAAGATTTTGCAGTGGAAAATTTTAAATGAACCGTGTCCGCGGGCACGGGTTATGACTAGTTCACATACATAGTATTGCTTTAATAATGGTTATTAGTATTGCTTTAATAATGGTTATTAAGTGTCATGGCGGCCAATGATATTAATGCCAGGCTGGGGGAAAATATGAAAAATAATTATATGACATGTTTATGGCTCTTTTAGCTCTCATTTGATCCTATAAATTTATCAATTTCTTTCTCAAAATACATTGTTTTCATCCAGACTGTATTTCACAAGGTCACTTGTGATGTGCATTGTTTAGACACTCGTCTTTTCTGGTTTAAGGACATTACTTTATGACAATTCTTAAAACATTGATTTGCCGTCACTTTTAATTTATTTGTAGCTTAAGTATATTTGATCACACATTTTTAAATCAAAAATATTTTTAAATTTGATTTAGAGGATCAGCACATGTTTGATCTTTATACAGGATCTTGGTCTCTCTTTCTCTTCCTCCTCTCCACCTTACTTAGAGTTAGACCAATCTAAGAGGATCCGTATGTTTGATCTCTCACACATTCTTAATATATTTAAAGTTTCTAGACTTATCTAACTTGTTTATATGCTAATCTATCTCATACTCGTTAAACCTCAACAACTAAATAATTCATCTCATGTACTTGCTAGTCAAACCTCAAGAGCTAAATATATCGCACTCAAACAAACTGCCTACCTATAAATGCTATTTCATTTTACTAACTAAAATTTGATCTTGCACTTTCATTATTCTTTACTGAAAATAATGTTATATTAAATCAAATCTTGGTCTCTTTGGTATCATTATTTCAAAATTTCCACCATTTTGGTTTTTTTCCTTTAATATTTATCATGCTTATAACACTAGTAAAAAAAGGACTTCTGCCAGCGTTTTTTATCATTTCCCGGCGTTTTTGAAGCCCTGGCAAATGTTTTCCCGACGTTTTACGAAACACCGCAAAAACATTGGAAAAAGGGGGCGTTGCTAAATGTTTTCTTGGCGTTTTGGTGAAACGTGGAAAATGCCCACTTTTGGCGGCGTTTTCGTGAAACGTTGGGAAATGCCAAGACATTTTCCGGGGTTTTCTTGAAACGTTGGAAAAAGCCCAAGACATTCCCCGGCATTTGCTTGAAACGTTGGGAAATACCAAGACATTCCCCGATATTTTCTTGAAACGCTGAAAAATGCCAAGACATTTCCCGACGTTTTCTTGAAATGTTGGTAAATGCTAAAGATATTCCCCGACGTTTTCTTGAAACATTGGTAAATGTCAATACATTTTCCGGCGTTTGCTTGAAACGTTGGAAAATGCCAAGACATTTCTCGGCGTTTTCTTGAAACGTTGGGAAATGCCCAAGACATTCCCTGACGTTTTATTGAATCATTGGAAAATGACTATGATACAAATTAAATACAAATGTATTTTAATAAAATGTCAATATTATGTTTCTTAAACATAGAAATCAAATAGTTAAGCGCTCACACATGCAACAACTTAGTTTCTTTGTGTAATTCCATATGAATAGATGAAATAACAATATAACAAAATAAATGTAATTTCTCATTCTCCTTACCAACACGTAAGATTGAAACATGATCATCAAACCTTGCAAGTTTGAAAAAAGGAACCCAGAAAAATACTCGATAAGCTAAATATGTTTTGTGCAAATACATGGCAGTATAGTTAAAAAGTTTAAATGCTTCTAAAAAAATCAACAATTACAGGACAATAATGGAGAGTAGACCACATTTGCTAAACAATCCTACAGTTACAATGCAACGTCGAAGTTTTCGAAAAGAAAGCAAAGATCGCAATATCTGTCTTCGCTCCAAGTATTTGGCTCAAAGTCTTTACTTCTAAAAACTTCATCTAATTCAGAATGTTTGTTACATGGCAACAGCTAAAGGGAGATTGGCATTTTAATCACCTTCAAAATCTGCACGCAGATAAAAATGATTGTTAGCTCAAAACAAAGTCACTAATGAAGAGAAATTATACTGTTAAAGTTCATCCATTAAGCACACCTAAATTTGCTATCATCAGGGAAATGCAAAGATCTAATAAATGAATGCAAACCATGTAAGAAATAAAATTTCTTTTGATTTCCTTCATCGCATGAATTATAAATGGATTTGTTTTTGATACATGCTATAATGACATAATGCAAGTTTAGGCAAACTCCATGCCAAATGAAGGAATGGTGGCATTGTTAGTGACAAGTGAATAGTTAAAGTTCACAACAAAAATTAATGCATGAGTTAGGGCAAGTGTCACCTTTCAATTATGAGTCGTGTTAGTTGGATGAATATCATCCTACGCTTTATCTGTTATGCACCAATAAAAAGGGTCAATAATCCTTTCGAGTATGGGGCTATGTTTATTAAGTTCCAATCTTGATTTTAGATATTTTATTATTATTTTGGATATAACTGTTGGGAAATAAACCACCGGCGCAAGCAGGCGCCCTTGGGATCCAAGCGGAAAATAGCAACCCTAAAAGTTGATCAGGAATCTAGGGCTAGCAATGACCCCAATTCACCAATAAAATTTCCAATTGACCTTGCAATAAAAAGAAGCAAACGAATCACAACAACAAATCAGATACAAGAGAATTTACCCTGGTTCGGTTGTAAACAACCTACATCCAGCAATCCGAGACGATTCCACTATCAGAGAGATCAAACACTTTGGGTTACAATCTTGCTTCCACTCACCTGAGTAATAACTTGTCAAACCGCACAAGTCCTCACAATCTCACTCAAGGAAGAAGAAATCAATGGAGGAATAGAGAAGAATAAACTAGCCCGAGTCACCTGGAAACCAATACATATGAGATCTGAATCACAAAAAACAACAATAACCTAATTATTTCTAATAAAAAATCACGCATCAGCACTTTTTATTTTTCAACCCTTTCACACTAGAATAAACATATAGTTTGTTGTTTCTGTTTGTGCTTTGTGAACTAATTATGCAACAAAATTTATGTAGTTCCTTTATTGTGAATTTCTTATTTTCTTTTGGAATAATTCATTAGACATCTTGTTCGTACATGCTACAACAGAATGGCATAGTTAAACATAAAGTCTGCTGTTTACATGTCAGTGCATGAAACTTTATTTATTTATTCAAACAAATGTTTCTAAACAAATGTTTAACTCAAACAAATGTTTCTAAACACTTTTGGGAGGACATAATGCTCATTGCATGCCATTTAATCAATCACATGCCATCAACTGACCTTAATTGCCAAATTTGATATTCCTTGCTTAATCAAAAAATTCTGCAAAAGAAACAAACTACTCCTTCACAACAAAAATTATTCACATCATCGTATATTTTATCATGCCTGGTAATTGATTACAACTAGAGTAGAACAGAACTATATATCCAATAAACATGCAGCACATCAATATAATTATTGAAATACATGCGATTAGTACTTGATATAAGTATCAAGATCCATGAGGGAAATAGAACCTTGAATCATGTATTCATTATATTATGATATTGCTGAATCAATGTCCAATCTTTGGTTGGCAGTTCTCCATTGTTCGCAGCTAAGATCTTGTGATAATTTAGTGATCAATTGGGCATTTTACGATGATATCGCATCTAATTTGACCCAAAATTTGCCCAATGAGGTGTGTTGTGGACACTTAAATGCCCCAAACTGATAACAGCCACTAAGAGAGTCTGGATGTGCGCTTAAAAATTAGATCGTGGCTGCTTACGCCTGGCTTTTGGTTTTCTCTCTGAAGACTGAAAGCTCACCAGGCATATGTTTATTATGTCAACACGTAGTTAACCTGTTTGGAGTGGCTTAATACATCAGCTACCCCCAATAGATGGAAATATAAGGTTAGAGTTTTGTGTACATAAACCAAAGTCTGAGCCCAAACCAACTAATTTCTAAATAGACAGTGTGTTGGTATGTAAATCTAATTAGTTTTTTCAGCATATGCCTTAAAGATCATAGGATTTCTGTAGTGACTTGATGATGTTTAGTCACATGATTAGTATTTGGAAATCTTTGCTTAATGTTGAAGTTTAGACACAAAAACAATAATACTGGAAAGACTTCGGAATTATGAAATATTTTATATGAAGTATGCATTTAATAACATTATAAGAAAGAGAGATATAATGGGCCAACACATATCCAACAGCACTCTCATCATGGTAGTAAAAGATGTGAACTGATATTTAAATGCAACAACTGATATTTGTTACACTGAAGCCGTCATTGCAAAAAAATTAATATCAAACAATATACTCTCAGTGCATAACTTAATCAATTTTCATTGGTTGCTGGATAACTTCCTCTACTTGAGTTACAAGACGGCCTGCTACTAGCATCAGGAGCATGTATTTGCACCCAACATACGAGGGACGTTTCACTCTCCAGCCTCACCACTCGTACATCGCCTTGACTAGAACTTGATGACGTACTTGTGTTGAGCTTAGATCGTGTGACGCCAAGTCCATATCCTCAAACATGACCATGCCGTTCTTTTCCAAGGCCTCATTAAGCGACGTTTCTTATGCTGAATGGACTTGTTCTATGTCTGTTGAATCTTCAACCATTTCATCCATCCGATCATTATCAGTGTTCTATTATCAATTTAAAAAAATGAGTCAATATCAACTAAAATCAATTGTAAGAATAAAAACCAAGTGAAATTTAAATAAAATATATACAATAATATTTGCAGTAACATGATCAAAGGTTTTATCCTTTTTCAAGTGAGTGATAGAGAAAAAATCTAGTGGTCCCGGCTCAACGCCATGCTCTTGCACCTGTAAATAGAAATTTTCATAAAAGAGACCATGTTAAAAAATAAAACAAGCCTAGCGAATATTAATAAATTATATGGATATCATATAAGTGCACTAATTTTTAATAATTAAAAATGGTATACAAATAAAAATAACAATTAAAACTAAAATAAAGTATACATACATAATCATGTCTTTCTTTAGCATAACTTTTGGAACCATTTCTATGGTGAGTTATTTGTGATTCAGCACTTTCTTTCGCCTTTTGAGACTTTCTCTACAAAGTTACGAAATTAAAAATTTTAATGAGAAGAAAGTAGTCATCATATATACGATTTTAAAAACTTTAATAAAACTTAGAAAATAATAACAAAGATCACCTTCATGTCCTCTGAATTCCACCTCTTACCCAAATTTGCCATTCATACTCAGGAATTTCCGTTGGCTGCTTGTTTTTTGCATAATAATCACGCTTCATCTCACATCTATAATTGCGTAATTTATGATCGGCTGATTGTAGAAGGAATTCATCCATGTTCGATTTGTATTCAAATTTTTCTGTAATAAAAAAACGAAAACAATATCACGCATCAAGCAATATATGGTTTCATCATTTATAAAATCAAAATAGACACTGGCCAAATAAGAGACATACCTTTAAAAGAGTAAGAAGATGATCTTTGTATGGCTGATCAACCTTGTGCCATGACTTTGTACGAAAATGAATTATTGCATTACTCCTTACTAATGTGCCAAGGTAGTTCATTATTAACGATGAAGTTATAGAAATCGATTGATCATGACTGTTTGTCACAACATGTACTTTCTTTTCTTCTGGTAGAGCGCAGATGTCATTCATCATTGTTTTACCTCTTGTATTCTTATCAACAAAAAATGTGTTAAATCCATAAGGTAGCTTCAGCATGATAAATATAATATTTCAAGTGATGAAGAAACTTTCATTCAAATGAACATGTGACTGACCAGTAGCAGGCGTAGTAGATGATGAAGGTGTATTAGATGATGACGTTGCCAAAAAAGATGCTACAGCTGTAGTTGCAAGTGGCACGTCTGCATGCTGTGTTCGAGCAGACTGTGTCGATGTAGGCGCAGTTGGCACGAGTGCAAGTGGTGGTCCAGATAATACAGGTTCAACTCTTGTAGGTACAGATGATATGCTACCCCCCTTGACTTTGTTTTGAAAGGATCATTTTCAGCTTTTTCTTGACTGGGGCCATAGTTAAGTCACATAAATCAAAAGTTATTGAATTAAGTAGCATACCTAAACATGATTGATATACTGAAAACCTTCATCTGAATGCATGATGTATGAAGTACGACGGAACTGCAAAGTTAACAGGACTATGCCAAACTAATAATAACAATATGAAATCGAATATCATAAAATAGTTTCTACATGTGCATAGATCCTTCATTAGGTTAGAAATTGGTTGTTATCATGGTTTATGCAACAAAAATATAACATGCATATGGAAATTATGCACACACAAACTCTCATGCTATTGGTTCCTTGTGCAGTGAAAAATGCATAACCCAGGCAAATGTTATATAACTGAAAGTAAGCCGAACCCAATAATCCAAATTTCCCATTTAAATATGTTAAGTGTCTCTAATAAAATTACAAGTCAGAAAGTTAACACAAATAATAGTAAAAAGATTCATCTCAAAGTTCATACGTTACAGGCACAAAGATCAAAGAATTGTATAACCTATTAAAAACAAAAAAAATACAACATTTGAATTAAGTTGTCATTACTCATACAAAATAGAGGGTTTTGGGGGTATTTAATGGTGTGGAAGGGAGATGGATGTTACTTAGATCATGATCAACTTGTTTTAGACCATGATCATAATACAAAAAATTGGTGTGCAAGGATTTCGATTTGTTTTAGACCATGATCAACTATTTGCATTCTATATTTATAATGTACCCAAGCTTTGTTGTTAGCAACATAAACTTTTAAATTTATTTTACCTTACATGTATTCTGCCATTTGAAGGGAACAATGTCTATGCTAAAGGCTTTTCCGTGTGTCCCAATGGCCCGCATGAGGGGGGGGTGCAGATTATTAAGTTCGCTTCATATTACCTTTACTTTTGGAATGCATTAGTTTATCTAACAATTTGCATAGCATGTTCTGGAGTTGGCATAAGAAAATTGTGAATGGGCTTGACAATGCTGCATATAAGAGAAGAAGACAGATATTGGTCATGCTATACATTATATACTCCTATTTGTTTCTTATCCAAAAGTAGCAGGTTTCCTAACCTCATAGGATGTTTGGGCAATTGTGCATTATATAACTGCAAAAGTAGCAGCTTCTTCGGATTATATAACTGCAATCCAAAGAATGTTCTGGTGTTGTTTGCCATACATATGCAATGTATGCCAACAAGAAGAAAGATGATGGTGCATCAAATTGCTTGTAATAGATTTACATAAATAGCATTCGTTCTTGCACGGATCAACATCCAATTGGTCTTGAATATTGTTTATGATCATAAATAAATAAAGGGCAAGGCAAAGATAAAATAAACAGCAAAAAACCCTTTCTTGTTTTAGCAATGTACACAGTCAAAAGGCAATAGGGAACCTTTACTGTATCATGAGATGACACGCAAGTGCAATTTCTAAGCGAAACTTCTGATATATAGATTCAGTGAAAATCCACAGTTGCAGCAAACCAAAACATGGAAACTTTGCTCAAATTCTAAAAATGGAACTCCAGGATTTCAAATTAGACTGCATACTTTTTTGAGATATTTCACAGAAACTGTAAATAACATGGAACCTTTGCATATAAGGTATAAAATATAAAGATGTTGGCCAGGCAACAGAGCTAGGAGAAGATTTCAGAACAATTCGATCAAAATTGTAACTCGTATCTGTTGCTTTCATGTGATGATTACATTATTCGTGACCACACACACACACACACACACACACACACACACACACCCCCCCCCCCCCCCCCCCCCCCCCCCCCCGCCCCAAAAAAACAACACACAAACCCACATGAAGTCACCTCCAAATATGGTTTGCAAAGCCAATTCAGAATTATGTAACTGCAATCCAAAGAATGCTCTGGTGTTGTTTACAACAAATGAAGTTCAATATGACTTAAATGGATATGGGTCAAATGTGATTTTTTCCCGTTCAGCTCAGCCTGATGTGCTATTCCAGAGTTTGGGCAATTGTGCATTAAATCGTGGTAGTAGAAATCCTAGTAAAAACGTGAGTGCGAACCAACCATGATACTTAGATCTTAGTCTGCAGATTAGTAACAGCAGAAAGTGGCTACTTTATTCTTAATTAGGTCGTTTAAGCAATGAAACCTCTGGGTCTATAACAGTGTTTTAAAAGGCGAAGGCGTTGGGCAGGACGTTTCCTGTCCGTCCAGTCTGGGCGAAAGCCCCGAGGCGTGGGGCGAAAGCCTCACAAATTTTTATTTTAAAAATTTGAAATATAAATATAAATATATATGTATATATATATAACTAAATCTATAAAAACATAAAAACTAATAAATATTATAAACAGAGTACCAAAGTAACAACTATTTCATTTCCTTCAAAACATTTGAATCTAACTAAGAAAAATAACTTTAGTATTTCACTCACAAACCAAACCAAAAAGTTATCACAGATTCACAAATAAGAATTGGAAAAAACTAGAGGATTATCGTCAAATAAGAGTAGTCGTAGACTCGTAAATCACGATTCATAACAAATGCAAGGCCATTCGCAGCATCATAGTAACAATTCTCACAATTTGACACTGTGTGACAGTAACAATTCTCACAATTTTTAAATTTGAACTTCAACTATTATGGTAGTAACAAGATTAAAGTAACAAGATATTATTTAAATTTCAAAACAAGATTAGGTTTTTTCTCTTCCTTTTCCCGCTCTCTACTCTCTATCAGTCATCGGTTAGGAAAGAAACAGAAATTTAGAGTTAAATTTTTTTTCTCTTTTTTTTCTTAAAGTAGTCTGTTAGACACGTGAATGGGCCACATGGGTTTAAAAAATGAACTGAGCTCAATCAAATACAGGCTCCAAGTGTATCATTTGCTGGGCGGTCGCTTTTAAAGCCCGGACCAAAAAACGCGATCCAACATCCGGGCGTTCGCCCAATGCCCGGGCGTTCGCCCAATGCCTGGGCGTTCGCCCCACATCTCTGGGCGAACACCCAAGAAAAGTTACGCTTAATTCGGCTGCCCCGGGGCGTTTTGGGTACGCCCTGCCCCGGGGCGAGCCCTGAGACGAGCCCCAATAACGCCTTTGAAAACACTGGTCTATAACTCATTGTTCGAGTTCTCTATCATCAAATTCTACTAATATGCAGCCAAGTTACCTGCTTGTGACGTATTTCACACTAAGTGTATTTTGTGGGTATTGGTTGGGGACGAAGACCACGTGAAGTAAATTACATGTTGTAATGTTTAACTGTATAACGTGCACACGATTACTGAAGTACAGTGTGACTCTTTGGAACGCATTTGTGTGGTTAAAATACGGCAAGTTTTGCCAAATCCCCTTGTTTGAATACCATCGGGTTCTAGTAATTTAATTATTGTATACATTTTGCAAATTTAGCTTGCTATACAAGTGCTTTCGCACTCTCTGCTATCTATGCACCCGTAAATTTATGTGTCCTGTAAGTTGAATCTTACATAATGTTATGTGTGTTAAACCAAGTGTGGGTTGAATCTTACATAATGTTATGTGTGTTAAAACAAGTGTGGTTATGTGATAGAATTAGTATCATACATGTTATAACTCGTGAATGCAAGCATTTGTTTACACGTAGTATATGATTAATTTCCTGTTAATTTTGATGGTATAAGAGAGTTTTTAAAGATGAAGACATAATACAAATGGGTTTTCTGTAATTTTCCGTAGTCGTAATATCACACATTTTAATGTTCCGATATTTGTTCATTTGATGTGATGACATACCAAAAATATAACATTTCCCAACATCAAGTTGGTAGAATTCCTATTGAAAATTGAAATCTAGACGTGTTTGCTAACTGGGAAATTACAGAACTGAGGTATACTGTCAAACATGCTTGCATGCACACGAAAACGATTAAGTTATCACCAATTATTACGTTATGCAGCACAAATGCATTACACCGTTTGTCTCTATTTGTTTATGGTCATAGCATTTGATCACACCTAACTCAAACGACTACAAAGCTTGCTTTCTCAATGATGAATGATTTATAGGGATAAAATTATAACTCTTGTAAATAGTCTAGAGTTTCTGGTCATGTGTCGATGGGGCCTAGCTTGAACTTGTGACCCCCTTTTGGGGCCTCATTTGGCAACCCCCCTTGAGGTCTCGGGCCTTATAAAACTAAGCTTTGTGAAAATCCTAACTGGCAGAAACTGAAATTTGTTCACTAACATGAAGCACCCACAAGCTTAGAAGTGTTTCCAAGCAGAAGAAGGCAACCCCAATCAAGTAAAAGCCTACGGAAATATTAGAAATGTTTAAAATAATTACAGGTACATCAGTGAAACTGAGCAAATATATGATTCTTCTGGGAATCTTCAGTCAAGCTGCTTATTTTTCTATCAGAAACACATCCGCCCTAAATTTTGATTGATCTAAGAAAGAATTACTCTCACATATAAGTTATAGGCTTGAATAAACAGTAATTTTATGCAACAAAACAAGATTTTTGCCAGATAAAAATCTTTCTTGGACCAACATGTGACTGTCATAACATAATAATTCTAGGTTTCACTGATATATATACCTGTAATTGTTTTGTTGCGTTGCTGACTCACTGTAGGGTCAATGCTAGTACAGTGACAACCACACCAAAGAATTGGCTAAAGGCATTGCTGATAATCGTATCTGCATTCATGTTAAGTAGTAGGCTCAGAAATGAGTATATAAAATTGGATATCTAAAAGTTAAAACTTACATGGATGAGTGATCAAGATTAATCACTAAATTTATAACAGTTTTTGTTGTTTACATTGCTTTACATAATAAACAGTTTAAAAATGGAAGTCCAACAATTGGTTGTTAATTTCTTTACATTCGTTCACTTTTACTCATAATCAAATACGTAATTTGGATCATCAAGTAAAAAAAATCATGGTTAGTTAATCCATAAATCTTTGGCTAATTTGGTTTAGATCATAAAGAACAAAATGAAAACAAAATCTCAAACGGGTAAAATATAGTGATTAAAAGTTATTGGTCTACTAATTACATCAGCCACTACGAAAAGCTTGCTCCTTAATTAAATGTATGAACATAAAATCTCAATGCTTTCCACTGGTTAGAATTCTGATCATACAAAACTTTCAAATTTTTCCATAGGAAGCTTCCTTTGAATTGCATTCTGTCTGAAAGTAATCAAATCATAATGACAAATGAATTTGCATGTTTAGGGATCGATCAACATAAGTATTACCCCAATTTACAGCAATTATTCACTCTAAATTATAAAATTCATAATTAAAACTTTGGGAAGAGATACTATCAAATATATGTGAAAGAATACCATGTAAACGACCTGAACAGCATAAACAACACCAAGAATATTAGGAATGACTACCATATACCTCTTGGCTCATAAAAACAAAAAGATTTGGAAAAAACCAAGACATAACGCCACAAGTTGACTACTCCATATGGTGTCAATTATATGCATACAAGGTAATTTATTAAATCTCATTACAATGTTAATGATTTTCATTCCAATCAGCATCATTTTCATTTGGTAATGATAATGATGTAATACAAAAACTATCATCATCCTCTATTCCCATATCATATAAGTCCCTCGGTTTTGTTTTCTGTACAACGTGCCAATTTGGGGTTTTGGCATCTTGGACATAGAACACTTGTTGAACTTGGGATGCAAGAATAAATGGATCATCCTGCCATCGAGATCCAGTATTAATTTGCCTATCAAAATTAAACAACGTATATCCATATTCGTCTTTTCTCATTCCAGTACGATGAATGATATCATACCATTGACATTTGAACATGACTATTCTAAAGCTGTCGAAGTAATTTAATTCAATAATATCAGTGATAGATCATGTTAAGGCCAAAATTGACCGAGATAGTTGTATGTCAAGCTAATGTAGACTCTTGGTGCTGAGTCGAAGCCTCGTAAGTAAGATGAAGTAGGACCCGAGGTTGGAAGAACCTGAGTCGGGTGATGGATGTAAATGACAAAGCGGTGCTTGATCGACCCTCGATCAGCTTGTACGTCGATCGTTCGAGGTTGGGAAGCTCGAGAACGACCCTAACATGAGATAAAGACTCGTCGATCTATACAACAGAGACACGTTAGGGGGTCGGATCTGGGTTCCGACCCAAATACCCTCAGATGCTTAAGTTAGTATGAGACCTTAAGGGAGAGAGGAAGCTTGGTGCAGCTGAGATCGACACACGGAGGTTCGTCTCAGATCTGGCGGCGCAAACTCTATAGTGTAAGAAATATTAGCTGAGAGAGTAAAGTTCTATGTCTTAGACATCATACATTGAAATTAGAACCCCTTTACCTTTGTCCTTTTGTTCATTTATATGTTGTTCCTCTTTGATTGTGCGTAACCGTCTCTCATTAATTTGGGCACGGTCTCCTCCAGGATTCGAGATAACGGGTGCCCATTTACTCGGTCCCATTAACCTTCCCTTGAATATTAGCGCCAGCCTAACGGTCGAACGATCCGTTCGTCTGAATCGACATTACCCCGCTATGAGCGACGAGTATCGGGTTACGGGCGCCAAATGGGTCGGGTATGCGGATACTCTAGCTGAATCCGTACCCATGCACTAACAATGGCCCCCATCATTCGTGCCTTAGAAACTGCGCTGATTGAGACCGAATGATGAGTAATCTCCTTAAATGCGTATGGTTTTCGAAACATTTGATTTTATTTATACCGTCAAAACCCTTTCGTCTTTGAATTGATCTCCGTCGTTACTGGTGGTTGGCTTCGAACACGTGTCGTCCATCGACCGTCAGTTGGTTGAAATTATTTGTATAAAAAGAAAATCGAGGAAGAAGAAGAGATCTTTCTGCTTCGCCTCCTTCCTTGTTTCGAAAGCTTGCTTCCAGCATCACCTTCCAGGAGATCGCCTATTCTTCTTAAGGTATTCCCCTCAGACCGACTTTAACTCCATTTAGATCTGTCAGGTATGTTCTCTCCAGTCATACTGAAAGAGCCGACCTACGAGGAGCTCATAGCGCGCCTTCGGCCCCCCTCGATGCGAGGAAGTTCTTGGAAAGGGAAAAGGCGTTTGGATTGAACCAGACATTCCTAATCACCGGAGGGATCTGAGCTTGAAGGTTCCTGAAGTTATCTTGGAAATGGCCCCTAGGTTCTCCCTCGATCTAATTGCTGAGATTTGGCGAGGTTGTTTCTGTCATCCTTTTAGGGTTAAAGTGCCTAATTCGGATGAGAGAGAGAGTGTTTTCCATGGAAGAGTGAGGTTGAGGTGTATCTTAAAGCTTTTTACCTAGGACTCTGATTTCCTCTTCATCCTTTCATTGTAGAGGTTCTGTGCTCTGCGGAGCTTTCTATTTGTAGACTCGCTCCCCAAGCTTTTCCCCTCTTAGTTGGTTTCGTCGTGCTTTGCGAGCTCTAGGGGGTTCGACTATCCCTTGGATTATTCGGGTACTTCTTTCGGATAATACCCGACCCTCACCGAGTGTGGTTCCATATCATCGCTCGCCTGGGAGTGATGATCATATACGACCTTCCGATTTTCGACCCTGTGTGGAAGGACACCTTTGTGTTTGTCATTCTTTCCGACTTGGGTTCGTTGCTCAATAGTTGGAGTTCTTCGTATCTTGAGCTTGCAGAAGAGTCTCGGTTATCATCAGAGGAGGTTAAAGCCATGTTTTCGTCAGGCGAGGCTGAGGCGGTGAAGCTTCTTCTGGGTCGACAAAGCCAGGTTCTCGTCGGGCGAGGCTGAGGCGGTGAAGCTTCTTCTGGGTCGACGGAGGCGAGAGATGTCGACTCAGTATCTATTGGATGATCATATGTTGAAGACCCTTTTGTGGAGCCCGAGTAATGTGTTTTGATTATGTGTCTTTATCTTCGCCACTCACGGTAATAATATCCGTTGTTTGCAGATATGATTAATGGAAACCGACGTGGTGGTGATTCTGGAATGGACCGAGTCTAGAAGCAGCAGCGAAAGAAAAAGAGGAGCACCAAAAGGTCGAGCGTTCGTGCTGAAAGGTCGAGCACTCGTGTTGAGGGGTCGAGCTCTCGATCTCCCCTCCATATCAACCAAAGCTCTTCTTTCGAGGGGGGCGAGGTTAGGCAGACCTTGAGGCCATCTTCTCGAGCTTCCTCAAGAGAGGTCTCGAGCCAGGCCCCCGTATGCTCTGCTGTGCCCCTGGCCTCTATTCTGTTTTTGGAGCCACCGGTGGTGGTTGACATCAATACTGTCGACGTTGCTGAGCCGACCGAAGCTGTCGATCAGAAGAGGGAGATGCCCTCCCATGGGGAGGAGGAGTCAGGGAAGAGGAGATGAGTGGAGGAGGAGGATCATTTAGAGAAGGGTATGGGGTCGCTCCTCTCGAGCCTCAGGGGGGCGGTGGAGACTCCTTCTGTGTCTCAGGCTCCCGTGATGCTCCTTCTGGATCAGTGGCCATGGGACATTATTGTGTTGCCCGTTCCTTTGGTTACCCTGATCCCTGTGGAGTTTGATCGAGCGTTACTACTCAATCAGCTTTTGTCTCGATTCTCTGGGCCGATACAGGGTGACTTTCACCTACCTCCCTTCACCATTGGAAAGGAGGGGTCGGCCTTGCTGGACTTTAGGACGACTGCTCAGTTGGTGGAGAACTCAATTCTCCCCAGAGATCTGGAGTTTCTTCAGAGGTTAGACCTCGAAAGGGTGGACAAATTTTTTGTAGGAAGAGGATACCAGGTACATTGTCTGCCTTAGTCCATTGACGCCCGAGTTAGTCGTCCCTGACTAAACTTTTCTGCAGATGTCTGTTCTCGAAGCTATGTTGCACCGTCAAGCCGTCGACTTGATCGAGGGAGGTCGACGGGTGACAGACATAGAGCGCAAGGCATTCGAGCTCGAGGCTCGGATGAAAGAGTTGGAGAAAGGCTTGAAGAAAGCCCTCGAGGCTAAGGCAGCGGCTAAGTGGGCGGCTGTGGAGGCCAAGCATAGTCTCTCGTCCCTGTCAATCCTCTGTAAGTCCGTTGAGCTCCAGTGGAGGACAGAGAAGGCTCGGCTTGAGACAGAGCTTGTCGCTTTCAAGAAGAAAGCGTTCGAGCTCTGAGCCAAAGCTTCGACTCCGAGAGGTGGGCGGAGGCTTGCAAGGCAGAGGCCACTGAGTCTCGGGCTAAAGTCACCTAGCTCGATGAGGCCGCTACGAAGGAGAAGGCGGAGCTCACGGCCAGGCTTACAAAGGCGATGGAAGATTTCACTAGAATCTTCGCATCCGGGGGCACTCCTCCTCCCTCTTAGGCCGACATGCCTTAGTTAGGTTTCTTGTAATCCTTTTTAACTTCTGTTTCCTTAGACATGAATAAAAATTGTTGTGACTTTTGTACTCTAATCTACTATCTGAATATGTACGGGTGTATGGCCCCCTCAACGACTTAACTTTCGGTAGATTAGAGATTGATGATAAGTTTTTTCGTTGGTGGTGTATTCAACAGATTGAACACGACCATTTAAACCATAAATCACATTTCGTTTAGTAGCAATGGGTAATGCCCCTTAGAGTCGACGAAAGTCGGGGGTTGTTCGGTGGTGAGGGGTAATCATTCGGCCAACGACTGACAACTAGGGTCGTTCAATGGTGAGGGGCGATCCCTTGGCTTACGGCTGATGACTAGGGTGGTTCGGCGGCAAGGGGCGAGGCCCCTTCGACTTACGGCCGACGATCGTTGTGGGTTGTTCAGTGGCGAGGGGTAATCCCTCGGCCAACGGCTGACGACTAGGGTCGTTCAGTGGCGAGGGGTGATCCCTCGGCTTACGGCAGACGACAGGGGTCGTTCAGTGGTGAGGGGCAAGGCCCCTTCGACTTACGGCCGACGAGCGTCGTGGGTTGTTTAGTGGCGAGGGGGATCTCTTCAACTTACAGCTGACGACTAAGGTTGTTCAGTGGCAAGGGACGATCCCTCGGCTTACGGCTGATGACAGGGGTCATTCGGTAGCGAGGGACGAGGTCCCTTCGACTTACGGTCGACGAGTGTCGTGGGTCGTTCGGTGGCGAAGGACGAGACAACTATCATGACTAAATTAATAAAAAATACGCCACATACTTCACATGGCTCAAACGAAAAAGCAAAAGCAATGGAATAACTTTAATAATTTCCATTTTAGTCAATTAATCCGTCCTTTCAACAAAAGTAATGGATGACATAATTACTTCAATGTTTAGCATTTATATGAATATCAAATACGAAATGTTGTATGTACGTATGAATATTAAAAAATTCAATAAGCCTCGATGTTTGATCTTTTCATACAAATCAGATGGGAGTACGTGACATGGATATCGGATACGTTGTTTAATCATACGTTGTTCAAAAAGCCTCGATAGTGCACGGGGATAAAAGTAAAACCCACACACATGAGGCAGAAACTACACACAGACAAAAATGAGAGGGAAGTGTGGGTTTGTGTGTATGAATCGTTAGGGCTAAATTTTTGTTTTGTTTAAATTTTGGAGAGGGAAATAGAATAATGATTTTGAGGGGATATCTTAAATGAACCGTGCCCGAGGGCACGGGTTATAACTAGTCTATATATTCAAACACAACTATTTTTGAATTCTAGGGTGGACTAGAATAAGATAAAGAGTGGCTAGGATTTGTTCTTAAAGATTGTAAGGTTGAGATGAGTTTGAGAAAGTTTTGGGGGAAATCAATTTGGTTGGAAAACTCAAAATTTTCAAATTTTGAAATTTTTATGGAAATACGCAGCTGTTCCTCGATCAAAATCCTGAACTGCACAGAAACCCAAAATCAAATAATTGGAACAAACGTGTCCCGATTAATCTTCATTGAAGTATTGTGTCGTTCGGGTTGACTATTTGAACAAGCGGTTGGATGGTGTAATCAACATGCATCACTAGAAAACTTTCGCAACCGTCCATGTGGCTGCCACATATTGGAATTTTAAGAGGATCTTTTCTTGGGCCCACCGTTGAAAAAAGGTATGTGTGTTATAAACGGGCTTCTTGGTGGGCCTACCCGTTAGTGGGTATCCACCCATTATGTAACCCTACCACTATAAATATAGGGCTATGGTCTCCATAGCCGCCAAGTTTTACAACACGTTATCAGCACGCTCAAAGCTAAGCCGAACCCCTGCCGACGGACGGACGCGACGAACGGACGCGACGCGAACGGGCTTCCTTCACCGAACGTCGCTAGATCCGGCGGGTAGGATCTAGAGGTAACTTTCTCTCTAGATCTAAATTTTGTATATGCGCATATGTGGTGATTTAATTCTTTTTGGCTCAATCGATTAAAAACACCGTTTTTATCGCTAAAAATCACCCTTTTTCAATTAAAAAACGTATTTTTGGAAGAAAAAATTGGGTTTTTTCCACTAAAAATCGGATTTTTACCCGTTGTTTTTCCCCAAAAATCACCCAAACCCGAAATAGGGTTCACCGACCCCCCCCCCCCCCCGTCGCCGGCAGCGGCGGGGGCCTTCCCGCCGTCGCTGCGGCGGCGGGAACCCCCCCGCCACTACAGGCGGGGATTTCCCCGCCGCCTGCAGCGGCGGGCATCCCCCGCCGCCGCCGGCGGGGGCAACCCCCGCCGCGGCAGGCGGGGGCTCCCCGCCGCCTGCAGCGGCGGGGCACCCCCGCCGCCGCCGGCGGGGGGCAACCCCCGCCGCGGCAGGCGGGGGCTCCCCGCCGCCTGCTGCGGCGGGGCAACCCCGCCGCCAACGGCGGGGGCAACCCCGCCGCCTACAGCGGCGGGGCACCCCCGCCGCCATCGGCGGGGGCAACCCCCGCCGCGGCAGGCGGGGGCCCCCCCGCCGCCTGCTGCGGCGGGGCAACCCCGCCGCCATCGGCGGGGGCAACCCCCGCCGCCATCGGCGGGGGCAACCCCCGCCGCGGCAGGCGGGGGCTCCCCGTCGCCTGCTGCGGCGGGGCAACCCCGCCGCCAACGGCGGGGGCAACCCCGCCGCCTGCAGCGGCGGGGCAACCCCGCCGCCAACGGCGGGGGCAACCCCGCCGCCTGCAGCGGCAGGGCACCCCCGCCGCCAGCGGCGGGGGCAACCCCCGCCGCCGCAGGCGGGGGCAACCCCCGCCGCCTGCAGCGACGGGGGCAACCCCCGCCGCCTGCAGCGACGGGGGCAACCCCCGCCGCCGCAGGCGGGGGCTCCCCGCCGCCTGCAGCGGCGGGCAACCCCCGTCGCCTGCCGCGGCGGGCCCCCCCCCCCTCCTCCCCGCCGCCTGCAGCGGCGGCCCCCCCCCCCCCCTCCCCGCCGCCTGCTGCGGCAAACGGGCCCGCCCGCCAGTAGCGGGTACGGGCCCGGCGTGAGTACCCCAAAACCCTAACTAGGGTTTCTGACCCAGAAAATTTTTTCGAATTTTCAAAATTTTTTCAGATTTATTGCGATTTTTTTCTCGTTAAAATCTGGACCAAAATGCATGTGATTTTTACTCATCGCAAATTATATTTGGATTTATGATTTTCTTTAAAAAACGTTTAAAAATTAAGAAGATCCTGCGACCGCTCTGCCGTTAGTCAACTAACCTAACGGTGCATGACGTTGCCTAGTGGTCCAATAATTTTTAAACGGTAGATTTCATTTTCCATTATAAACTGCCTGTGATGAATAAATAAAATTGCCTGCGATGTATAAACTGCCTGTGATAATGCCTGCTGCATTATAACTGCCTGCGATGAATGGTTAATATTTGCTGTGGTTTTGGATCGGCTAGTTTATCACCATTTTTATTTTTCATGCATTATTTTCCTTTTGAGAGAAAAATGTAGTGAGGATAATTTTGTAAAATTACAAGCCCGGCGGACGCTTCAAGAAGATGAAGGACTATTCCAGAAGAATAGGGGCCCCACGGGGGTTCCCGAGTTGTACTTTCTTTTTTTTTGGGACTGTAATGGACTGTAATTATTTATGGTGATTAGCCGATCCACGCAGCAAATATTTATGTCTGATGTGCTTGATTATTTATTTTTGCGCAAAATATCTAATTAATGCTATCTTTTTACATGCTAGAGTAATAAATGGCCAAAATTGCGAGCGTCGATTTCGACGTTTTGGATGCTTCAGGAAAAAATTACTTAAGCTGGCAGCTGGATATAAAATTCCATCTGCGAGCACAGGGATTGAGTCACGCCATCGCCTTAGGCGATAAGGTTTCTGACATAGATAAAGCGAAAGCAATTATCTATATCAGACGCCATATCGATCGGACCCTGAAGGCCGAGTACCTAACGGTGGAGGACTCGTATGAGTTGTGGACCGCCCTCGAGGACAGGTATAAACATCAAAGGGATGTTATCCTACCTCGAGCGCGATATGAATGGGAGAACCTCCGTCTCCAAGACTTCAAGTCTATTGCCGAGTACAACTCGGCACTCTTTAGCATCACCTCACGCCTGAAGTTGTGTGGTGAAAAAGTGACGGAGGAACGCATGTTAGAGAAGACGTATACATCCTTCCATGAGAAGGATGTCATACTGATGCAACAGTATCGTGAACGAAAGTTCACAAAATACTCTGAGCTTCTCTCATGCCTTCTGATGGCAGAGCAGAATCGTGACCTCCTTCTGGCCACCCACAACTCACGCCCTACCGGCACTGCTCCTGCGCCTGAAGCGCACCACAGCTCCTTCCAGAAGAAAAGGGGCAACTTCAAAGGCAAACCCCAGAAGGGCAAGACCATGAAGAAGCAGGCTCGAGGACCCCCTCCAAGAAACAACCAAGAGGGGAAGAAGAAAAATGTGTGGAAGAGAAAAGACGACGGCCAGACTTCTGCCCCCAGAAAGGACTGGGAAGATAAATGCCACAGGTGTGGCATGACTGGACACTGGTCCAGAAATTGTCGTACTCCACGCCACCTTCAGGAGTTGTACAAAGCAAGCCAGAAGCAAGCTGAGACAAACCTGGCGGTTCAAGAAAACCTGGCACCAATCAGGTTCATCGCCGAGGACTTCTCCAACGATGACCTGCTCGACTGAGGACATTTATCTACTTTATATGCATTGTAGTTTTTCCTTTTGAGAAACAATTTATCTGCTTATCTCTGGCATGTTTTAAGTACTTTTTCAGACATCAATTTAATTTTCGTAGTATATACCTTTGTGTTTTTTCCTTATACTGCGACTTTTCTTTAAAATAGATGGACTTTAAATGCCTAGTGGACAGTGCCTCTACGCACACGATCCTCCAAGACATCTGCTTTTTTCAAAGCATTAATAAATACGATGGCACCGTAAATACGATTTCCGGTCCATCAAGTATCATTGAAGGATCAGGGGAAGCACATTTTATGCTCCCCAATAGTACAAAACTACTCATAAAAGATGCCCTTCTCTCCCCTAGCTCACATAGGAACCTGTTGAGCTTTAAAGATATCCGCTTAAACGGATACCACCTAGAAACGGTGAGCAAAGGAAACAGTGAACACCTTGATGTAACGTTCCATAAAAACGGTGCTAAAAACACCGTCGAACGTTTCGAGGGACTCCCGTCGGGTCTCTACCACACAAGGATCAGAGCAATGGAAGCAAACACTTTGGAGCACCAGAAGTGCCAAAATCAACCAGAATTCAAACTCTGGCACGATAGACTAGGACACCCTGGAAGGAATATGATGCGTCGCATCATATCCCAATCCCGTGGAATTAATCCGAAAAGCCTGACGCTACTTCGGAAGGGTGCAAATCCTTGCCCCCCTTGTTACAAAGGGAAATTGATTACGAGACCATCCACCCTGAAGGTGGACTCTGAGTCTCCAAGCTTCCTAGAGAGAATACATGGTGACATTTGCGGGCCTATTCACCCCGCAAGTGGACCATTCAGGTACTACATGGTACTAATCGACGCATCTTCAAAATGGTCATATGTGTGCCTCTTGTCCACCCGCAACGTAGCCTTTGCAAAGCTACTTGCACAAATTATAAAATTGCGGGCACATTTCCCAGACAACCAGATCAAGAAATTGCGTCTGGACAATGCTGGGGAATTCACCTCACAAGTCTTCCTAGACTACTGCCAAGCAACCGGCATAGAAGTTGAACATCCTGTAGCTCATGTTCACACCCAGAACGGGTTGGCCGAATCTCTCATAAAGAGACTACAATGGATCGCTAGACCATTGTTAATGCAATGCCAGTTGCCGGTATGTGCATGGGGACATGCCATACTGCACGCTGCATCGCTGATAAGATTACGACCGTCAGGTAGTCAATCTTATTCTCCGATGCAACTTGCATATGGGAACCCGCCCGATATCTCTCACTTGAGGATATTCGGATGTGCTGTCTATGTCCCCATAGCACCACCGCAGAGGACCAAGATGGGTCCTCAACGGCGTCTTGGTATCTATATTGGTTTCGACTCACCATCGATCATTAGATACCTCGAACCCCTTACAGGGGACGCCTTTAAAGCGCGTCTAGCAGATTGTGAGTTTGATGAAAGCATTTTTCCAAAACTAGGCATTAACACACAGAAGCCAGAAGCTTCAAAGACCATTACATGGGACACAAAGACCTTATCCCATTTTGATCCGCGCACAAATCAATGTGAAGAAGAGATCCTGAAGATCCTTCAAATTCAGAACACAGTTCACATTTTACCGGATAAATTCACTGACAACCAGAAGATTGTCAGATCACACGTCCCTGCTGCAAATACGCCAGCTAGGATTGACATACCCAAAGATGGATGCAATCCACCTGCAGCAGAAGCGGTCGTACCTCAACAAAAAAGAGGACGACCCCCAGGCTCCAAAGATAAGAATCCTCGAAAGAGGAAAAATCCTGGAGCAACAATAACGATACCACCACAGGATGCTGAGCTCAGCCCAGCTACCTCTCCACTCCTAACAACCCCTGAAGAGGAAAATATAGGAGAAATTTCATTAAACTATGTACGTACCGGGGAGGTACTGGACAGAAAAAGCACAATCATCGATGATAACTTCGCGCTCATTATTGCCACTCACGTCACTGAATACGACGATGAGACCGATCCACGCTCTCTAGCAGAATGTAAACGCAGAGAGGATTGGCCAAAGTGGAACGAGGCAATAGGAGTAGAGCTGGACTCACTCTCGAAGCGCCAAGTCTTTGGACCTGTAGTCCTAACACCAAAAGGTGTTAAACCTGTGGGATATAAATGGGTATTCGTGAGAAAAAGAAATGAGAATAATGAGATCGTGCGCTATAAAGCGCGCCTTGTTGCACAAGGTTTTTCCCAACGACCAGGAATAGACTATGACGATACCTATTCTCCGGTCATGGACGCGATCACCTTCCGTTTCATCATAGGCCTATCCACGAAGGAAGGTCTGGATATGCAGCTCATGGACGTTGTGACTGCATACCTATACGGAAATATAGATAAGGACATCTACATGAAAATCCCAGACGGATACAAACTACCGACAAAAATGACAGAAAGACCTCGGGACGTCTATTCTGTCAAACTCCAGAGATCACTGTATGGTCTCAAACAGTCAGGTAGAATGTGGTACAACAGGCTGAGTGAATTCCTAGTGCAACAAGGATTCACAACAAATGAAGTCTGCCCTTGCATCTTCATACGAGCAAAGGGAACAGGATTCGTAATTATCGCCGTCTACGTAGACGACTTGAACATCATCGGATCTCCTGCAGAGATAGATGAGATATCCAAAAGTCTCACACAGACTTTTGAGATGAAAGACCTCGGCAAAACGAAGTTTTGCCTAGGGCTACAAATTGAACATTTAAGCGGAGGAATCCTGTTACACCAATCGACATATACAAAGAAAGTGCTGAAGAACTTTCTTATGGACAAATGTCATCCGCTTAGCACACCAATGGTTGTCAGATCATTGGATGTTGAAACAGACCCCTTCCGACCGCTGGAAGAGGGGGAGGAAACACTGGGTCCTGAAGTACCCTACTTAAGTGCAATTGGAGCACTCCTATACCTGGCAAACTGCACGCGTCCCGATATAGCGTTCGCAGTAAATCTACTAGCCAGATACAGTTCAGCGCCCTCAAAGCGCCACTGGAACGGAGTGAAACAACTTCTGCGCTACCTCCAAGGGTCTGTAGACATGGGACTATACTTCAAGAAAGGTGTATCCGCCGACCTGGTCGGTTACGCAGATGCGGGATACAGGTCCGACCCACATACCGCAAAGTCCCAGACCGGTTTCGTATTCACATACGGTGGGACGGCCATCTCATGGAGATCCGTGAAGCAGACATCCACAGCGACCTCGTCCAACCACTCTGAGCTCATCGCGATCCACGAAGCTAGCAGAGAATGCTTCTGGCTTCGATCAGTCATCAACCACATCCTCAAGACCACCGGCCTGAAGACGGGAGATCTTGGGCCTACTACCATGTACGAAGACAATGCTGCATGCATCGCTCAACTACGAGGTGGCTACATCAAAGGTGACAGGACGAAGCACATTTCCCCCAAGCTCTTCTGGACGCATGAACAGCAAGTAGACAACCAGATCGACATCCAGCAGATCCAGTCCTGCAACAACCTGGCTGACCTATTCACTAAAGCTTTGCCTCGCAGTACCTTTAGAAAACTTGTACTAGGAATTGGGATGAGACAGCTGAGAGATGTACAAGCCTGAAGCTTGAACTTATCAGGGGGAGTTAACGTAGTGCTGCACTCTTTTTCCTTGACTGTTGGTTTTTCCCACTGGGTTTTCCACAGTCAAAGGTTTTAACGAGGCAGCCACATTAACTCAGGATCCAGAAGTATCCACCACTGATGTTATCCATCGATCAGGGGAAGTTACAGAGACTTGTACTCTTTTCCCTTAGCCACAGGTTTTTCCCACTGGGTTTTCCTTGGCAAAGGTTTTAATGAGGCAAGCACTCTTAAACTTAGAGATCCAGAAGTATCTCCAACCCCATGATCAAACAAGCTTCATGAACCCTGAAGTGTTCACCATGGCTTACAACAATGGATGGATAAGGGGAAGTGTTATAAACGGGCTTCTTGGTGGGCCTACCCGTTAGTGGGTATCCACCCATTATGTAACCCTACCACTATAAATATAGGGCTATGGTCTCCATAGCCGCCAAGTTTTACAACAATGTGATATTTCTAATATTTTAATTTGCATGGTGTCAAGTTTTTTTGTTTAGCCAAAGTAGCATATGGTGTCAGGTATGATTAGAACAAGACAAAATAGCATATTATTTTTCATTCATAACATTATCATGATTTTCAAATAATTTAAAAACAAAGATTTTTAGGGGTTATCTTAAATAAATCGTGTCCGAGGGCACGGGTCTGCGCTGAATTTGTTGTTCCGTGCCAAAGACGCCTGCGCCGAAATTTGTTGTCTCGCGCCAAAGACGTCCATGCCGCTAAATATTTTTACGCTAATTTGTCGTCGCATCGAATTTGTTGTTCTACGCTAATTTGTTGTTCTGAGCCGAATTTGTTGTTCCGCACAGAAGGCACCCACGCCAAATTTGTTGTTCCGTGTCGTAGGCGCCCGCGTCGAATCTGTTGTTCCATGCCAAAGGCGCCCACGCTAAAGGCGCCTGCACTGCTAAATATTTTTATGCTAATTTATTGTTCTTTTAAATTTTGACTGTGGAAATAATTTTTTGAGGAACAAAAATTTCGCGGGAGAAAATCTTAAATGAACCATGCCCATGGGCATGTGTTTTTACGCTAATTTGTTGTTCCGTGTCGAATGCGCCCATGTCGAATTTGTTGTTCCGCGTCGAAGGTGCCCGTGCCGAATCTGTTGTTCAGTGTCGAAGGCGCCGGCGCCAACTTTGTTGTTCCGTGTCGAAGGCATCCACGTCGAAGGCATCCGTGTCGCTAAATATTTTTATGCTACTTTGTTGTTCTTTTAAATTTTAATAATTTTTTGTGGAACAAAGATTTTGCAGTGGAAAATCTTAAATGAACCGTGCCCGCGGGCACGGGTAATGACTATCTATTATACAATTGATGACCTTCTTTGAATTTTGTCATATGTGTCCTATGTGTCACCAAAAGTATGACTAGGACAAAAAAAGATGACTGCGCTTGATGACTAGAACAAGCCTTCTTCATTTTTTACAAACCAAAGAACAAAAAATCAAATAACATCAGCCCCTACATTCCTCCTCACATTCTCCAACACACTCAATATCCATGGGGGGAAACTGAACTTTGTTTTTGTTGCAGAACGGGGGGAAACCAAATAACCGCAGCCACACTTTCCTCATGTTCTTCAACACAGTCTTCCCAGCAAACCAATTAACCAAATAACCAAATAGATGCACACTCTTCCTCTTTATCCATGTGTACCAAAACAATGCCTCTTCATCACTTAAACCATCATCCCTAGAGCACGCGCCTCTTCACAGCTTGCAAGACTTCCAGCATCCTTTTGGTACGACCTCAACCCCTCCTTTTTCCTTAAATGTCTTCTGCTTATGGTCGTTGTACTCAGCATTTTTTCCGCAAGATTTTTGTACTCAACATCCTTATGGTAGTTCGTTTTCGAAACATGAAACATTTTGGAATTAGTTCACAAACGTTTGTTTTTTGAAAACATGATATGAATGTAATTGGTTTAATTATGTCATCTTTCTGAACTATTTGTTGCGGATTTGGTTCAGAATTTTTTTTCAGGGAACTAGCTTTTGACAAGGGAATATCTTAAATGAACGGTTCCCAACGGGCACGGGTTATGACTAGTCTATTATACAAATGAGGAGGTTTGTCCCGTGAAGGGACGGAACTACTTGCAAGTTGCCCTGGGCTGCTGCCCAGGGCAAGATTTTAAATAAAAATGTTTTATAACGAATCAACGTTACCAATATATGACCAATGGTAAAAGCGTTGGTCTTCTAACCAAAAGATCACGCGCTCAACTCCGAGTGCTGTCTATTTTTATTTATTATTATTTTTTACATCATCTTATGGTTTTAATTTATTATTAGACATTATCATTTTTTTCTTAGGGCAGCTAATGCCAGCTGGTTTGTTTTGAATTCCACTTAAATCTAATTTCAAGTCCTCTTCTGCGATGAAATAAAAGAAAGTGTGGTGATCCGACTAGCGAAAAAAATTGAATATTCAACGTAAAAAGAGAAACTGTCGAAAAATGCACCTGAATCAGCAGAGACCTCCGATCTCTATCGTGCCCCCGACTCTGACGACGGAGCAACCACCACGGAAATCGCAAAACCTAGTTCTATCTATATTCTCTATATTTTGATATACTCCAAAATTAGGATCAAATATGACAAGATGATATTGTATATTAAATAAAAGGATATTTTACATATTTTACGTACAATAATTATGTAATTACCATATAAAATCTTTTATACATTAGATACATAATTTGTATTATAAAGCCCACTTTGTATTTCGTCTCCTATTAGTGTTTCTGTTTTTTCGTTTCTTTTATTTTATTTTGATTCATATAATAATACAACATGCAGGGGCAGAACTGTGTACAATTTGTCCAGGGCAGCCTAGGGTAAAAAAATAAATATTTTTATTATGTATAATTATAATCTCCTTCTCTCTCTTCCCCTCCCACTTTCTCTATCTATCTCTCTCTCATTACCTCTCACTTCGCTAACTCTTTTCTCTCTCTACCTCTCACTCCCTTCTATCTCTAAATTAATGTAAAAAAAATCTATATCAATCGTTATTTCCACATGCTTGTGTGTATATGTATAAATATAAAAAAATAATCTTTAATCATTACAGTGTTTATCAAATATTATTTTCATATACATGCATGTCTATATGTATGATGCTACTTTGAATATATCTATAATACTAGCTATTATCAATAAATAACTAATGCATGTTTACGTTTAATTTTTTTTGTTTTGGTATTTTAATAAAAAAATATTCATTTAATCATCATTTTTTTTGCCCAGGGCAAACAAATTTCTGGTTACGCCACTGGTCCAGTGTGACATGTTTGTCTCATATGGCAATGTCATCGTCATATGTGAGCAACATGGACATCCACCTCACACACAACCCAAAAAATCACACCCCAACCTCACTTATTTACATGCTTGTCATCCCTTCTCATCCCAAAAAATGACTCCAGGCTCACTTATTTACATGTTTGCCCGAGCCCCTTACGCTCGACCATACCGACACATACACACACCCACACTTCTTACTCATTTTCGTTTGCGCGCGTGCACCACATCCTGTTTGCGAGGATGTTTTTGGGTCCGTTCATTATGTGCACTGGTTATTTCTACTCTTTTAACATATCATAAAGATAAAGGTATAGATTGGTGCAGGATTTTTCGGCACATGCAAATATGCAATGCATGTGAAATAAAAGTTTAAATCTAAAGAAAACTGTAGACCATCAATATGGTGTAAATTTTATTCAATACATGGATTTAAAAAGAAGTATATGTTTGCCATTTTCCAGTTATTTAATGAAGGCACATGTGGTTTAAACGTGTCATTTTAAATTGCGAATCCTTAATCATGAATTAGATGAAATAAGTAAAATTGAATTAAACAAAAACTATGAGCCGAATCATTTTTTGTTAATTTTGAAAGATTGATTCAAAAGGAGATGTTATGTTGGCCAGTGACATGTTTACTCGAAATATTAATCTCAATTAGGAGAAGATGGACCGCTGCACCTATACATTTTAATATTATAAAAGAAAGTAACCAGGTATTAATTGAATTTGTGCGAAAATTGGTAAAAGTGCCGTCTTAGCTCAGCCGGTAGAGCGCACGGCTTTTAACCGTGTGGTCGTGGGTTCGATTCCCACAGACGGCGGCTAACATCATTCATTTTTTTGAAATAAAATGACAATTAATATACTAAATATCAACCATAGATTGGAAAATTTGCAACAACCAAATTAAAAAGGACCCATAAAAGTCTACATCAAACCTTTCTAATTATATGTTTGCATGCACCTTTAAAGAGGGGAAGGTAAGGAAAGGAATGCGGCAATCAGATACAAAAACAAATTTTAATTTTAATGCTCTTAGGCTTAGCCATATCTTTAACTCCTTTTCTTGCCTTCGTCCTTTGACTATATTTACCTATTGTGCCATATATCTTTTAATTATACTAATTTGAAGGAAGCATTCAATATAGAAAAGGTGGCGCCTGATCGATCAGGTGCTAAGACACAAAAACGTGAAAAGTACAAGCTTCACATGGGTTTGTACTTGATGTGGGGTCTACCTTTTTGTGTATTGACACCTGATCTTTTAAATTATGTGCCACCTGATCTACATAAATCCCTTTGAAGTAATACAAAAAATAAAAAAAATTTCCAAAGAAAGAAAATAAAAAAGATGAATGGAAAAAATGTGCACACCCTTGCTATTATCAAATTCCAAGTAACTACATCAAAACCATTGAGTTGCGGTAAGAGAGAAATATCTTTATTGTCTAAAACGCACTCTTAGGTTGAACACCTTTTTAGAGGGTGAGAAATGGGGTTTTTGCATATCGAGTATTTTTAATACATTTTTTAATTATGCACTCAATATAATTAGAACCTAAGTTGTGTTGATACGATTCCTTGCTATTACATCAAAACTCTATACGATGTTAAAGGAAAATATCTTTACCAAATATCTCATCATGAGAAGCGAGATTGAAAATTAATATTTCAAAACGAAGAATAGAAATAAATCTGAGAATTTTGATATTATATGTACACCGTAAGGATCGTAAAATTTTAAATGATGAAAATTGGTTTTTGTTGTGAATGGAAATAACCGGAGTCGGTTAGGATTGCGGGTATCTTAGAGATACGCCCATATCTATGTATTCGATGTATCTACTCTCCTACCATGCCTATAAATAAAGGGCTGGGGGTTCCTCCCCCAGTAGTTGATTCATAACACGTTATCAGCACGAGCCTCTAAATTTTCTTTTTCCACAAAATTTTTTCCGTTCGTTGCGAAGGCGAAGGCGGGAGATCCACGAGCGCGGTGCAAGGCTTCCTCAATCGAGCGTCGTCATCCGCGTAGGGCTTCGAGCAAACGTCGCTATATCCGGAGGACGGATATAGAGGTAAAAACTCTAAAAACAATGTTTTTAATCATACGTATGATTGCCCCTCCCCTAGATCTCTCAAGATCGTCATGGGGATTCATCGTCGCCTTGAAAACGACGGATTTTCATCCCAAAAATCAACCCCGCCGGCGGACTCGCCGCCGCCCCCCCTCGCCGCCACGCCGTCCCCCCCATAGAAGGGGGGCGGCGGCGGCCACCGCAGCCGTCGCCCTCCCCTGCAGGGGGGCGGCGGCCCCCGAGGCCGCCCCCCTCTGCAGGAAGGGGGCGGCCGCCGCCGCTCCCCCCGCAGAGGGGGGCGGCGGCCCCGAGCCCGCCGCTCCCCCCCGTAGAGGGTGGGGCCCCTGGCCGCGCCCCCCGCAGAGGGGGGCGGCAGCCCTCCCACGGCCGCGCCCCCCGGCAGGGGGGCGGCGGCCCACCTGCGACCGCGCCCCCCTGCCGGGGGCGGCGCCGCCGCCGCTGCTAGGGTAAACCCTAGCAGCCCATGCTGCTAGGGTTCAAACCCTAGCAGCCAAAAAAAAAGTCTGTGGGCCTGAAGCCCACAGACCTGCTGCGGGCCTCAGGCCCACAGTCAGATTTAAAAAAAAAGCCTATGGGCCTGAAGCCCATAGACCGCCTGCGGGTTTCAGGCCCGTATGATGGTTTATTTCAAAAAAAAATGGGGGAGGCAAAGGGATATAAACTCGCCTCAAAAGGCAACTTGTTAGCCTAAAAATTAATTTGAAATGGGGATTCAAAGGCAAAATATTCGTGAACGGGACAAATATCGGGCAGGAAAGGACTATTTGGGGACTTTTGGGGGGCTTTTGGGATGATGAGGGAAACTTTTTCCTCTGACAAAGAAATTGTTTATTTTGGGCTCTTAATCAATTTAATTGATTAAACCTATTTACTTTACATGCTTTGCATTGTAATGATTTTTTCTGCAAAAATCATATTTACATGCTTTGCATCTCTGGTATATTCTGTTGGATATTATATGCGTGGTTGTGCATTGTATTTAAAACTTAATAATTAGGAAGATCCTGCGACTGCTCTGCCGTTAGTAACCTAACCTAACGGTGTATGACGTTGCCCAGTGGTCCAATAATTATTAAGTGTTTAAATTATTTATCCATCTCTGCGAATATTAAATGCATGTGATGCCTGTGATGAAAATGTCTGATGAAAATGTTGATGAGCACAATATTTCTGCATGATTTGCTAAATGTGGTTTTTGGATCGGCCGTTTAGTTCCACAATTTATTTCCCGCACTTTTCTTTTATTTTTGAGAGAAATTGTAGTGAGGAATTTATGTAAATGTCAAAGAAAGAAGACCAACTTCCATGGAGACGGAGGCCACGCTTGAAGATGGAGATATCATATGGGACCCACGGGGTTTCCAAAGTTGTATTTTCATTTTCTTTAAGCTACAAATTTGTATAATTTGGACTGCGGACTTTTTTGGACTTTTTCTTATGGGACTGGCCGATCCACACATTTAGTTTTTCGTTAAATATTGCCTCCGCATGAAAATATTTTCTCTGATTAATTATTAATTCATGCATGTTTGTGCTCTGCTAGATAAATGGCTAATATTGCTAGCGTTAATTTCGAAGTACTGGAAGCATCAGGTAGAAACTATCTAAGCTGGCAGCTAGATGTAAAGTTTCACCTGCGGGCAAAGTCCCTCATCGCTGCTGTGACTTAAAAAGAAAATGTTAGCGATATAGAGAAGGCGCAAGCCATCACCTATATTCGCCGCCATGTGGACAAGACCTTAAAGGCTGAATACCTTATGGTCGAAGATCCACTTGAGCTATGGACTGCCCTTGAGGACAGGTATAAACATCAGAAAGATGTTATACTCCCAAGGGCACGATATGAGTGGGAGAACATGAGACTACAGGACTTTAAGTCTATTGCTGAGTACAACTCAGCACTTTTTAGCATCACCTCACGCCTGAAGTTCTGTGGTGAGAATGTCTCAGAAGATCGCATGCTGGAAAAGACGTATACGTCCTTCCATGGAAAAGATGCGATACTCATGCAGCAATACCGTGAACACAGGTTCACCAAGTATTCTGAGCTGCTGTCATATTTACTCATGGCTGAGCAAAACAGAGAGCTTCTTCTCGCCACTCACAATATGCGCCCTCCCGGCACTGCCCCCTACCAGAAGCTCACCTTTCCTCTTCCTTCAAAAAGAAGAGAGATAATAAAAGAAAAGAAAGACCACAGAAGGGGGGTCAACAGAAAAATGCCAAGGGCCATGTACAGCAGCAGCGAAATAATGAAAGTAAGCGGAAGTTCACGTGGCACAGAAATGATAAAAATGATTCACCCCCACCCAAGAGGGAATGGGAAGACCAGTGCCATAATTGTGGCATGAAAAGCCACTGGTCCAAAATGTGCCGAACTTCGCAGCACCTCCAGGATTTGTATAGAGAGAACAAGAAAAATAAAGCTGAAACAAACCTGATGACCTCTGATGCTCCAGTCAAGTTTTCAGCTGACAACTTCGGAAATGATGACTTGCAAGATTAGCCTTTATTTTTATCTTAGCAATTTGTTTTGAGAACAATTTATGAGAGCATTTTAATTATGAAATTTGTTCTGAATGAAAATGTTTAGTAGACAATAAATGAAAATGTTTATCTGAATATGCATGTGCCTAACGATTCATCTTTTAATAGATGAAACTGCTCTCATAAATAATTAGTAGACAATAAACACGTACGATCTCTTTCAATACAAGGCCCAATATCAGGGCTATATTGAAGATCTAGGGAATGCAACACTGTTGCCCCCAAACGACACAAAAATAAAGGATGCACTAATCCCTCCGAATTCCAAAAGAAACTTTCTAAGTTTCAAGGACATCCGTTTCAACGGATTCCACTTGGAAACAGCAAATGTAAATGAAAAAAAAATTACCGTATGCAACGTCTCAAGAAAAAGGAGTAAAATCCACACTTGAACGTTTTAAGAGCCTTATAGGCCTCCACCATACGAAGATTCGGAGAAAGGAAGCAGAATTAAACGGAGCACCTGAAGTGCCCGACATCAGCCGAGTTCTTACTCCGGCATGATGGACTTGGCCACCCTGGATTTGTGATGATGCATCACATCTTATCCTATGGGTATGACTTGAAGAACCAGAAGATTCTTCAGAAGGGAAAAAATCCCTCGCATCCCTTACTATAAGGGAAAACTAATTGCAAGGTCATCTCCACGATAAGTTGAAAAAGAATCTCCACGCTTCCTCAAAAAGAATACAAGGAGATAGATGTGGATAAAATCCACCACCCCTAGTGGGCTATTTCAGTACTTCACTGTACTGATAAATGCATTCTCAGAATATTCGTACGTGTGTCTACTACAGACCCGCAACTTAGCTTTTCCAAAGCTATTGGCACAAAAATAAAAATGTTGCGGGCACATTTCCCAGACAATAAAATGTTGTAAATAAGTCTGGTTAATGTTGGGAAATATACCTCCCAGTCTTTTCAAGAGTACTGCCAATCAACGGGAATTGAAAATGAACATACAAGTGCCGCATGTTCATACCCAAAATGGGTCGGCAGAGTCACTGAAAAGTAGACTCCAATGGACTGAACGTCCATTAAATCCCGATTGCCTATGGATGCATGGGGACATACAAACTATGCATGCTGCATCGTAAATGAAAATAAGACCCTCTGGAGGTCAGAGTCTCCAATGCAACTTGCATATGGAATGCCACCGAACATTTCTCATCTGAGAATCTTCGATCGCGCAGTCTTAAATCCCCATTGCACCACCAAAGAGGACCAAAACGGTACTCAACGTCGCATAGGTATCTATGCAAGGTTTGACTCACCCTCACTTATAAGATACCTAGAACCCCAAATGGGGGACGCATTTAAGGCACATCTTGAAGACTGTGATTTCGATGAGACGAGTTTCCCAAAAATAGGCCCAGATACTAGAAAATCTGGGGCGAAGATAATTATAACGTGGGATACAAAAAGTTTGACCCACTATGATCCTGTAACAATACAATGTGTAGATGAGATCCCGAAGATCCTCCACATACAGAACACTGTTTACCAATTACCGGAATCATTTACTGACAACCAGAAGATTGTCAGATCACACATCCCTGCTGCAAAAACTCCAGCTAGGATTGACATCACCGAGAATGGATGCAATCCACCAGCAGCAGAAGTGGCTGATCCTCAATAGAAAAGAGGCAGACCACCAGGCTCCTAGGACAAGAAACTCCTGGAGACCTTAAGACAATACTACCACAGGACAATGAGCTCCTGTCCACACCATCACCCTTCCCGGAATCCACTGCAGAGGAATTACCGGGAAAAAGTGAAATTAAGTAAATGTTGTACGTACTGGGGAGGTGTTGGACAGATAGAACATAAATTATCGACAATGTATTCACGTATCATATTGCCATATACATCGCAATGGCGATGGTGTTTATAAATTATCTTTCCACACTCCGTTGCTAGAAGGTAAACGTAGAGATTGGCCAAACGTGGAACGTAGCAATAAAAGATGAGCTGGACTCACTTATGAAACGTGAAATGTTCGGACCTGAAGTCCAGACACCAAAAGGTGTCAAACCTGTGGATAAAACAAAGTATTGCAAACATAAGAAAAATAAATACAAAATCGTATGCTATACGGTACAACCTATAGCCCAATGAAAATTTCGCTGAAACTAGGGATCGAACAAATTCAAATGAGCATGTCTCATAAATGATGCATCAGTCTCCCTAAGTTATCAAAAGCGAATACCTTACGATTTGGCGAAGGAAAATTTTGGATATTGTTATTGGATGTTGTGACGGTATACCTTCGTGGATATCTTGTAAAGATAATTTCCACATTTCCTTAAAATGCCTGAATAGACTTCGGGACGTCTATTCAAGAAAAACAATAAGTATAATAAATAAATGTACAACCAAGAGAATCACTTGACAAGTCAATGATTCCTACTGAAGGTTGTCTTTGCATCTGTGCAAAGAACAGGATTAGAGATCTTAGTTGTAGACAACTAACATCTCATCGGATCTCCTGAAGAGAAAACTGAAATAAATGTACTAGCCTGACTTTTAAACGTGAAATAAAAAGACCTAGGCAAATATAAAGTCATGGCTCATAGAATCCTGTTATAAACGCCCAGAAGTGCGTTGGAGAAATTAAAAGGACCATTGTCATCCAAAGTACACCTACGGTGGTATACTCAATGGATGTACAAAAAGAACCCTTCCGATCGCTGGAAGAGGGGGAGGATATAACTGGTCCCAAAGTCCCTTACCTAAGTGCAACCATGCACTCCTGGCTAACTGCATGCGTCCCGATACAGCAATTGCAGTAAACTCATTAGCCAGAGATAGTTGGCACCTAAAAAGGGCCATTAGACCGGAGTTAAGCCTTCTGCGCTTCCTCCAAGGGTCAAAAGATTCGGGCTTACAAAATGAAGTATCATCCTCCAATGTTCATGCAAATGCAGGTTTCAGGTCCAGTCCCTATGCTGAGAAATCACAGAACGGGTACCCACAGTGGGATGGCCATCCCCTGCAGATCTGCAAAGCAATTTATGAAGGCGACATCTTCCTATCATTCCGAGATCCTCACCACACCAATGGTGTACTTGAGGGCGCCTGCTGGTACATCACATCCCAATGACGATTGGGATAGAAGCTGGTATTGTGGAGCTAACCACATAGTCTGAAGACATCATCAGAGGCGACGATACTTGGCACACCTCTCCAGAGTTTCTGGATTCAGCAGCTACTTAATTGCAATAACTTTGTAATCTGTGTATATTTTCGGAATGTTGTAAATAGGAGTGATGAGATAAGCCTAAGAGATCTGAAAGCCTAAGAGCTTTTACAGATCAGGGGGAGTTGAGGGAATTTGTACTCTTTTCCCTTAGCTATGGTTTTTCCCACTGGGTTTTCCATAGCCAAAGGTTTTGACGAGGCAAATCACATCAACTCTGGATCCTGAAGTATCCACCCCTCTGTGACGCTCAGAATCCAGAAGTATTCATGAGCAGAGTCACCTGCACAGATCAGGGGGAGTTAAAGAGCGTTTGTACTCTTTTTCCTTAACTATGGTTTCTCCCACTGGGTTTTCCATAGCTAAAGGTTTTAACGAGTCAAACCTCACCAACTCAGGATCCCGAAGTATCCACCCCATGTGAGACTCTTATTACGCTCAGAATCCCGAAGTACTCTTGAGCAGAGTCCACATCTATGGTTGGATAAGGGAGAGTGTTGTGAATGGAAATAACCGGAGTCGGTTAGGATTGCGGGTATCTTAGAGATACGCCCATATCTATGTATTCGATGTATCTACTCTCCTACCATGCCTATAAATAAAGGGCTGGGGGTTCCTCCCCCAGTAGTTGATTCATAACAGTTTTAAACTTTTTTTAAAGAAAAGCATTATATGGAGCCTCACAGTAGGGGAGATACAATTGTTTTGATGATTCATGCATCCAAATAAGTTTTGGGATCTTCTATCAGTTGAGAATGAGTTTCTCGGATTAGTTAAATTTGTTGGGAGAGAGTGAACTTGAGGATAAGAGCTTGAGTTGAGATTCCTCTCACTTCTCATTGACTTTTGTCGTTTAGTACGCAAGCATAAACGATTAACACATAAGAATAATAATCAACACAAGATGACACAAGGACATTGGTAACGCAGTTCGGTGTGCACACCTACATCTACGGGGCCTCGCCCAGAAATTCAAATTACTCCACTAAATAATGATAGTTACAATCACTAATACTATTTGATATTAGGGGAAACAAACTCACCCTCAATACAAACCGCAAGGGTTGATCTCAATCAACCCCGTGGAGTAATTTGCGCAAGCTCCCCTTGCGAGCAAGATCCCCTTGCAATACTGACCCAGATCAACTCCCTTGATCCCATACTTCAGTAATAGTCAGCCTCCTCCCGGAGCTTGGTGTAGCCTTCGCAAAAGCTGATCTTCTTAAATAATAACCTAGTCGCCAATCTTGCTACAACTTCACTCCGCTCACTCCTCAAAGTAGTTAAGTTGTTGATACTGATACAACAGGTAGAATCACCGAAGATTGGTGGAAAAACACCCCAGCGCAGCTAGACTAAATAAAGCGGTTAATATACACATCTCAGCCGTCAAACAGAACTGAAACCAAGGAAGCAAAATAACCAACCTTCAATAGCATCAACTAACAGACCATTGAATTCAATCCAAACATTCTCACTGTTGAAGAACATCTGTTTCTGATCAACAACCACGATGTCTTCTTATCTCCAATAACCACAATTCTATCACGATGACATCCTATCTCCAATAACCATAATACAAATAGCTACAAAGGATAACTGCAGAAACCGGTCTCAAATATTGAACGATAAGTTCAACATTTCATATGACACAATGTTCAACATTTCATAAACACCCATTGTGCCACAAATGATAAACAACCAGACTTAACAATATCCCCCTTTGGCTTTTAGTGGCACAAATAATCAGGAAAAATATTTGACACCATAAGCAAATATTAAGCTGAGGAGGCAAAATCAAGAAGTAACATACCAGTCATTTACATGAACATTAGAGGATACCACCGTACTTCAACAGATAGACCATACAACAAAAATGCTCCCCCAAGATACCACAACAACAAAATACTCCCCCAAGATACCACAGACCAGACAATTATATTACCAACAACAAAATACTCCCCCAAGATGCCACAGACCAGACAATTATATCACCAACATCACACCAACATCACACACAATTATCTCCCCCTTTGGGTCACGAAAAGTCAAAGATCATACCTTGTCTGAAGACACTTTAGCCTAGAGCTGAACAATCCTTTCCAGAAGAAATATCTTTTGAGCTTCAAGGAGAACTCTCTGACCATGAAGCATAGCCAGCTGATCATCAACAGATTTGACAGCCCTCTCTAGCACCAGAATGTCATCCAGTAAGTCTTGCACAGAGACATTTGACGACGAAGACCTTTTGACAGCAGATTTTGAGGCAGACGGAGGAGAAGTAGATGAAGAAGGCACAAACGAGACGGGAGTCGAAGGAACAGCAGATATGTCATCAATTTTGCTTACTACAGACTTGGTAGTAAAACTGATCATGTCACACATAACAGGCAGTTCAGAGGAGTCAGGGACAATCCCTTGTGAGAAAAGCACCATGGAAATGAGAGATGCATGAGGAAGAGCGGTATTAGGTGCAGAAGACTCTGAAAGTGAAAGGATGGAATCAAAGATAATTCGGCCCAAATTGAATGACTTCTTTGTCCCGGCATCAAACAACAATTTGCACATAGCCTTGCTCACAATCGACAAGTTGGAAGTTGGCAGCCAATTACGAGTGGCAATGCGATATAGTAGAAAGAACTTTGCAGTCAACGCTGAGGAAGGGAAGGAAAAAGCCTTTGGCCAACACTTATACTGCCCACCAGTGACTGTCTGGATAAATGAGTCATAATCTTCACCAACAGATACACCATAGGAAGGAAGATTCTGATTGCACAGCCACTTCAGAAGTTTGTTGATGACAGATGGGGAGAAGGGAATAACCTTGCCTCTAAAAAAGTCCTGAAACCCCATTTAGAAGCAGAATCCACAGAGGACTTGTGGAGGTTACAATAGAATTCACGGACCAAAACTGGGTAAAATGTCTTAAAGCAGCTTGCTGCTGGAAAAAGATCAATGTCCTTAAGAAATGATAAGAAGTGTGTCTTTCCAAAAGATGAGACAGCAATAGATTTTTCACCAAATATAGGCCGCTCTGAGTAGACATGCCATCTATTCTGGCAGGACTTATCAAAGAATTTCTTGGACACAGCCCTAGAAGCAGACATAGCAAGAGAGGAGGAGGATCCTGAAACACCAGACCCCTTGAGTTTCTTAGAAGGAGAGGAACTGCATGTCCTAGATGTGACTGAGCGTTTGAGAGACTCAGGTCTGGTTTTGCGAGGGTGAGACACAAAAGGATCCACACTAGGGGCATCAGTCATCACGGGTTCCTCCACTTAAGCATTATCAGAAGATCTGACATTAGATTCAACATTGGATGAGGGTTCGACATTTTCACATGGAGACAATGGAATAGCTTCATCTATAACTTTTGATGCTCATGCTCCTAATTCCATATCAACCCCATCCTCCTTTCTTTTTGAAACAAGATTTACATTTTCCTCATGAATTGAGTGAGCATTATGTATAACATCATGTGAATCAATCTACCCAGCAATATCCTATGAAATAGTCTGCACAGCATCATCCGTATCAGAAATACACATGTCACTTGGACCATCATTATTGTGTCCAACATCAGGAGCAGCATAATTAGAAGGGCCTTCACAAACATTCGGTTCATCAGCACATACAGAATCATTATTAGACACAACATCCTCATCTATGTCTCTACTAGGGACCTCTCCAGTCATAGAAGACTCTGAGTCAGTGCTGTCTTAATCAATAATCTCTGAGATCTTTACAGGTGATTCATGAGGATTCCAAGTCTTTAGAACAACCAAGTCATCAAAAGGAACTTTCACGCTAATCAATTTACCCTCCACATCTTTAAGTTTGACAGAACCAAAACAAGCTTCAGATAAATTCATCCAAGAAACATTCAATGTACGTCCTGATCGACGAAGAAACTAAAACCAGTCTTCCACAGTTTCCAGACGAGGCAGCCGTTCATCTTCTTCAAATTGAGACATTTGAGATTTAATCGGAGAGCAAGGAACAACAAGAATTGGGGGAAAAAGTACCATAGCTGAATTCGAGATAAAACATGGTTGCATGTTGACAACAGACAATGGGGATGAAGAAGGAGACGAAATACCAGCAGATGAAGCCCTAGGAGCACGAGAAACCGTCCCTTTCCGTTTGATGCGAGAAGATGAAGACGGAGAATGAACCTTTGATGATGATGCAGCCTGTCTGGAGGAGCGCCACATGTTTGGAGAGAGTTTCTCATTTCGAGCTCGACCCATTCTGTAAGAATTCCTTTGTCGAAAGAACAAGAATCAAGAACTCTAATTTCCACTGAGCAGCCCTCTTTTTGAAACGTTCAAGAGAAAAGAAGAGCGCTGAGGGAACCAAAAAGGAGAAATAAATGCGGAGGAAATAAAAGAATATACCAGAAAATATCAATAAAGGACACCAGAACCCCTTTCTTAGTTGCAACATAATGTACAACATTTTGTACAACATTATGTGCAACATTAGATACGACACAGCCCAAGAGCTTGTCGTAATTCCTCAAATCTACTGGAGTCCAAGGGCTTTGTAAAAATTTCAGCTAATTGACTGGTAGTATCTATATATTCCATGACGAGAACCTTCTTTTCAACCAGCTCTCTGATGAAATGGTGACGAATGTCGATATGTTTGGTCCTGGAATGTTGAATAGGATTCTTGGAAATGTATATGGCGCTCTGGTTGTCACACAGAATGGTCAAAACATCTTGATCAACACTGTAGTCAGTCAGCATTTGTTTCATCCACAGAAGTTGAGTACAATAGCTTCCAGCTGCAATATATTCAGCCTCAGCGGTTGACAAGGAAATAGAATTCTGCTTTTTACTATACCAGGAGACTAAGTTGTTTACAACATAAAAACATCCACCCGTGGTACTCTTTCTATCATCAGCATTACCTGCCCAATCAGCATCACTATACCCTGATAGAAGTGTATTGGTGTCTTTAGAATACCAAATATCATAGTCAGCAGTCCCACTTAAATACCTGATTATGCGTTTCACAGCCGTGATGTGAGATTCCTTAGGACATGCTTGATAACGGGCACACACCCCTACACTGAAGCTGATGTCAGGTCTACTCGCTGTCAAGTACAGTAGACTTCTTATCATGCTCCTGTATAGAGTGACCTCAACATGTTTCCCACTATCATCCTTTGAGAGCTTCTCAGTAGTAGCCATCGGGGTGCGAACTTGCCGAGCTTTTTCAAGGCCGAACCTCTTAACAAGGTTCTTAGCATACTTACTCTGAGATATAAACATCACATTGCTAGATTGTTTAACTTGAAGACCAAGAAACATATTTAACTTACCAACCATACTCATTTCAAACTCTTTTTGCATAAGGTCAATAAATTCACGTACTAGTTATTGTGAAGTAGAGCCAAAGACTGTGTCATCTACATAAATCTGTGCAACAATGACTACAGATCTGGTTCTCTGGATAAACAGCGTTTTATCTGCTCCCCCTCGCTCATAACCCTTTTGAAGAAGGTACCTGGTCAGTCTCTCATACCAAGCTCTTGGAGCTTGCTTAAGCCCATAGAGAGCTTTCTTCAATCGATATACATGGTTGGGCAAGAATGGGTCTTCAAATCCCTTTGGCTGTTCAACATACACCTCCTCGTTTAAAATCCCATTCAGAAAGGCACTCTTCACGTCCATCTAATGTAGCTTGAAATTGAAGCTACATGCCACGGCGAGAAGTAACCTAATAGATTCCAGACGGGCTACCAGAGTGAAAGTCTCGTCAAAATCAATCCCCTCGATCTGAGTGTATCCCTAAGCTACCAAACGAGCTTTGTTACGTGTGACATTCCCTTTCTCATTCATTTTATTCCTGAATATCCACTTAGTTCCAATGAAATTCGTCCCTTTTGGTCTCTCTACAAGGCTTTAGACGTCATTGCGCTGAAATTGATTCAGCTCCTCTTGTATAGCCAGCACCCAGAAGTCGTCGAGTAAAGCTTCCTTAACATTCTTAGGCTCAACACTTGATAAAAAACAAACATATCCAACAAGATCACGATAATTAACTTGACTAGTACCTCTTGTTCGAAGACCATCTTCAACATTCCCAATGACAAGTTCAGGAGGGTGATTTCGTATAACTTTTGTAATCCCTCTTGAGGAATGAACTTCATTTCCATCTGACTGAGATTCCTCAATGGATGCTGTTCCTTGAGGAGCACCATTCTGACAAGTATTCACTTATGTTGAATCAAATGTCGTAACATTTTGTTCAACATTTTCATCCTCTTCATTACTCTCTCCCTGAGGAACAGACCCTCCATTCATGACAGCTTCACCCTGCTCGAAGTCATCTACAACAACATTGATAGACTCCATCAGAACATCAGTGCGATTATTTAGCACCCTGAAAGCACGACTGGTAGTAGAATATCCAAGAAATGTCCCTCTATCACTCTTAGCGTCGGACTTTCCTTTAGAAGTTCGATCCTGCAAAATGTAACACTTGCTTCCAAATACATGAAAGTGAGAAACATTGGGTTTTTTACCTTTCCAGATCTCGTAAGGGGTTTTCTCCGTTCTGGGTCTCAGATACACTCTATTTATGGTGTAGCATGCAGTATTAATCGCTTCTGCCCACCATTTAGTGCTGACTTTCCTGGCATTCAACATCACCCGTGCCATTTCCTATAAGTACGATTCTTCCTCTCAACAATTCTATTCTGTTGAGGAGTCTTAGGCACTGAAAACTCATGTCGTATTCCCTCTGCTTCACAGAAATCAGCAAACAAGTGATTCTCAAACTCCTTACCATGGTCACTGCGAATTCTGGTAATCTTTCTAATAGTGATTCCTTTTATCAGTCTGAAGGCGGGTGCATAGCTTCTTGAAGGCATTAAACGCATCTGACTTTTCTTTGAGAAAATCAACCCAAGTGAAGCGAGAGAAGTCATCAACACAAACATAAATGTACTTCTTACCTCCCATGCTGACTTCCGTTGTGGGCCCTATCAGGTCCATGTGAAGTAGCTCCATGTTCTTAGAAGTGGTGATGGTCTGAAGTTGTTTATGACTTACCTTCTTCTGTTTTCCCAGCTGACAGGGACCATATACACCGTCTATTTTCTTGGCTAAGACATGTATCCCTCGAACAGCTCCAACTCTGGAAATCTCCATCAAAGTCTTGTAGTTGACGTGCCCTAGCTTTTGATGCCACTGTTTGGAGACATCAACACTAGCACTGAGACAACTGTTAGCTTCCTGAAGTAAATAGCAGTTGTCGGCAGATCTTTTCCCAGTTAGAATGCTAGTCCCAGCTTCATAGAGGACTACACACTCGTTCTTGGTAAACTGAATGAACAATCCTTGGTCACATAATTGACTTATACTAATCATATTTGCCTTTAAGTATTCTACATGCATTACATCCTTCAGAGTGACAGATCCAGTCATCTTCAGTTCTCCCTTTCCAATGACTTTGCTTCTTTGACCGTCACCAAAGGTAACATGTCCTTTATTTCAGTGTATTCAGAGAGCAGACTTCGATTTCCTGTCATGTGTCGAGAACACCCGCTGTCGAAATACCACATATTTTCCGAGAAGGCAACCATAGAGGTGTAGGCAACTAAACTATGAACTTCTGACTTCCTTACCCATTTTTTCATGAGTCTTTTCTCCGGATATCCAGTGTCCCTTCCTTCACATTGGTGTCTCATACGACTAAAACAACTATTTTCAGTATGACCTTTGCATTTACAGTAACTACACACAGAGTGCTGGGGTGTAACACTCCTTTTGTGTCCATCCTTCTGACCACCTTGCTTGAAAGCACTCCTTTTGCGTTCATTCTTTTGGCCACCATGTTTGAAGTGCCTATTCTTGTTCTGACTTTCGATGGTGTCACTGTCCTTTCTTGGATAACTGAAGGTAGCCCCCTCTATTGAAACCAACGCCTGTACGATCTCCAGATACTTTCCCCATGCTCAGTATGTCATCAAGCTTCGTCCTTCCGGAGTTCCATTTGTTGAGAGTGCTCTCCGCCTTTTCGGCTCTAAGAAGAGTTCCCTTGAGTTGACTTTCTAGATTTCTGAAATTTTGCTCGGTCTCTAATAGTTGAGCAATAACCTCTTCCTTTTCTCTTTTCAGTCTAACATTTTCCTTCTTTAATGATTTATTGATTTCACAAATCTTCATCCAATTTGTGAACATTGTTTGATACGCAGACCGAATATCAACTTCGTCAACTTCCTCATCATCACCCACATCTGAAGTAGATTCACTGTCAGATGTTGTACTGAATGTTGTAACATTCTTCTTGACATTTCCACATTTATTCTCCAACATAGTGTGAGTTGTGGCAACACTTGGTCCAACATTACTAGGGATGTACCCATTATGCTGATCCTTCAGAATGGCCGTAAATGCAACATAATTACTGATGACATCCTCATCTCCAGCACTCCCTTCGGACTCTTCATCACTCCACGAACTAGCCAGAGATTTTCCTTTTTGTTTCTTGAGAGTGTTAGCACATTCAGCTTGTATATGTCCAAAACCCGCACATTCCCTCCACTGTATTCCCTTGCCCTTACTCTTGGATTCATACTTCTGTATAGGTCGGCTGTTACCTCTTCCTGCAGGGAGAAAACCAGGACGCGCTTCCTTGTTGACATTTCTGAAAGTCTGTCCCCTACTGCCTATCTTTCTCATCATTTTGCTAAAGTTTTTAGTTAACAAAGCAATGTCATCTTCAAGCTCAGTGTCATTTCCAGTTTGTGAAACTTCAGTAGCTTCGACCATCAAAGCCACTCATTTATTCCTTTTATTTTGCTTCAAATTCATCTCATAGGTCTGGAGAGACCCCATCAGTTCATCCAATCTCATATTTGATGTGTTCCTTACCTCTTTAATCGCAGCGATTTTAGCCGAAAATTTGTCAGGTAGGGACCTCAGAGTTTTCTCCACTAATTTCTTTTGGGAGTATTTCTTTCCCAATTGGAAGGCATGATTAGCTATATCACGTAATCTTCCATTGAATTCAGCCACGGATTCATTATCATTCATTCTAAGATTTTCAAATTAAGAAGCGAGAATTTTAGGTTTAGAAGCTCTTACAGTGCTTGTCCCTTCATGAATATTTTGAAGGATGTCCCATGCCTCCTTTGCAAGATCGCAAGTAGAAATTAATTTGAACTGCTCTTCATCTACAGCAGTAAAAATTGCATTCACAGCCTTCGAATTTCCCAGAGCAGCACGTTCTTCTTCGGGACTCCAGTCTTTGGCAGGCTTAAGATATTCATTTCCCTATTTGTCATCTTCAGTAGGAGGAGTCCAGCCTTCTACAGTATCAACCCAAGCCTTCTCATCAAGAGACTTGATAAACGCGTGCATCCGGGACTTCCAGCATGTATAGTAAGTACCAGTAAGTAGCGGAGGCCGAGTCACAGAAGCTCCTTCCTTCGTGTTCATGGTTGACGTACTCAAACAGTAGAATCACATCCCCTTTGACAAACAAAGAATGCGGATGACCTGCTCTGATACCAATTTTAGTTTAGTACGCAAGCATAAACGGTTAACACATAAGAATAATAATCAACACAAGATGACACAAGGACATTGGTAACGCAGTTCGGTGCGCACACCTACATCTGCGGGGCCTCGCCCAGAAATTCAAATTACTCCACTAAATAATGATAGTTACAATCACCAATACTATTTGATATTAGGGGAAACAAACTCCCCCTCAATACAAACCGCAAGGGTTGATCTCAATCAACCCCGTGGAGTAATTTGTGCAAGCTCCCCTTATGAGCAAGATCCCCTTGCAATACTGATCCAGATCAATGACCGGCGCCCTGTTTACGGTTTGGGCGCGATGTCGTTTTACCGCAAGTGCACGGTTAGTGTAGGGTGCGGGTTTATCGAACTCAGGGAGGTGGATGGCTTGAATGGATACTAGCCTCACCTGGGTTGTGTGCTAGCTACGCGGATAGTGTGGGTGGAAGTGTAGAAATAAAAGAAAGAAATAAAAAGACTCGAAATGAATCCCCGCTAACAAGGGCTAGAGCATTCATGACACTTGGCACTTGACTTGATCCAGGGTGAGACATTGCCCCAAAAGGTGATACCTAGCATCCATGGGCCCGATATTCCGGTCGATACCCAGTACGCTAGGCCTACCCAGTTTCGGATGGTGGGCATTCCCATGTCCATTAACACCTTCCGCAACCGGGAGCATTAAGGCCACAATTATAACTATCAACACTTCGTCCAAGACGTTCCCATGCGCAAGGACTCAATGTCTACACTAGGGGTGTGAGCTGTGGCTAGGGAGTCAACCGCCAAGTTTATTCCCCCTTGGCCCGACGGTCAGAGGTGGTCTTTTTACCGCCAATGACAATGAAACACCCCCGCGTAACCCTAATGGCCGAATAGGTCGAAAGTGATTTCTAGCAATACATCGGAGCGGATCTTGACTGGACAAGACACCGGACCCCAATCCCCAACACAACTAGTGTATTGCCATACGAATTGGACTCAGATTGCTAGAAATCCCCATTGACACATTTCATCGACAACATGCCATGCAACCAAGCCAAACGAAACAACCCAAGCATCAATCCTACTCTAACCCGTATTAGGGTTCATCAAGAGCTACTCAATGGTGAAGAACATAAAAGAAAGCAATAAAAATGACAAACACACAGTCACCATTGAGCAAAATGAAAACAATACAAAACAAAGGAAAATTAGAGAAAGAAATACTTACCTTGAGTTTGAATCTTCAATCCAATACAAGATTTATTGATCAAAAGACCTAATCTAAACTAACCTAAGCCTCACAAGAGAAAGGGGCAAAAAGCCCTTAAAAACTGAAGAACATCCCCTTTCAGTCGGCCAACCTCGTGTATTTATAGCCCCACTTCGAAACCCTAATGGTTCGGGTCCAAACCCACAGAAAAATTGCCACCCGATCGGTTGATGAGTCAACTGATCGGGTGAGAGCTTTGAAGATCTTCAATTGGGCGTACTGCCCGAGCGGTTGGAGAGAGCGGGTCGTCGGTTGAGCTCTCCGGGTCGTCTTTTGGGAGAATCGGCTACAGATGAACCGATCGGGTGAGATGTCACCCGATCGGTTGGAATTCAGCATATTCAGACAGAGAGTTTCGTCGGTTCACCCGATCGCCGGTTCCACGATCGGGTGAGCTGCTACTCTTCTTTAGTTGCCGTCCGGGTAGGATACGCGTGCATCAACCGATCGGGTGGCTGTGTCCACCCGATCGGTTGAGGGCTGAAATATGGATTTATTCGTCGTTTGGCGCTCTGGATCGCGCGTGACTCCTCCCGTTGCTCTAGGGACTCATTATATCTTCTTTTTACGTCCCCAACGCTGGAAATCTCCTGCATTCGCACAAAAACATGAAGAAAGTGAAAAGATACAAAAAACACGAAAGAATGGGTATGAAACAATGGAAATCAACGGAGAATCACAAAGAAGACGTGCATGAATATATAGAATATAAACGCTCGTCAAAATCCCCCAAGCTGAACCCTTCCTCGTCCTCGAGGAAGACGAGTGAGAGTAGGAGCTCGGAGGGCAAAATAGAGAGAAAGAGACGGAAAGAGAAAACAAAATCCTAGATCGCCTATCAGAGCCAACAAAATCAAACACGCCACACTAAGCAAGCATACGACAAAACACAACACCAAACCAAGGAATGTGAGTCCAAACAAGTGTCGTGGGCCCACGCAGTGAAGCGCGAGTGAGCGTGGTCGTGTGCTAGCAGACAGTGTTGCTATCTACATTATGTAATAAGGCTCCATATACACATACCCAAAGAAAGACCCAAATATCGATTCAATTTGAAATTGCGGTGAATATTACCTCAAGCATGCATGAGAAGAGTATAAGAATAGAAGCGTATCATGCATCGGGGACTCCACAGCTAGGGACAAGGAAATCACCACACTATAGCCTAGATAATTGCTAGAAGGTCCCTATGCCAAGTGTTTTCGAAAACGATGGATGTTGAGAAGATGTGGAGTAGAACACTCGGTGCTCATTCTCGCCTTCCCTTTATTTTTGGCAGGTAGGAAAATATTCACATTGGAATTTTTTTTGGGTTTTGGATATATGTATTTTTTTTGGATTTTTGGCTACGCATATATATATATATATATATATTTCTTTCTTTTATCTTTTCTTTTCTTTTTGGTTTTTTTCTTTTCTCTCTTTTTTGGATTTTTGGATTTTGGGATATATACATGTGTACTCTCCCAAGTGGGAGAACAGTACACGACGAGGGGATTTGCACCAAGTAAAAAAAAGAAATTGAAATCTAAACACTTGGGCAAAGGAAACTATTCTTGCTAATTAGAGCATGGGCTAAATGGGTTATCCTAGTCCTTAATTGTGGAATCCCGACAAATGCGAAATGAAGTATACGATATATATAGCATGCATATAGAAGCAGACAGTAGGAGCAAGTACCGCATATTCAAACCGAAGCATGATAATCTAGGGGTCAACCAAGGATATGTATATAAATCAACATCACAAAGTAGAAGCACACAACTAGCTAGTCACGAAACACGACTCACATAAAAGCAAAGTGGACCCACGAAGCATAAATGCAGTAGGACTCGACTTCCTAGGGTTAGTGAAAGTGGTTATCGAAGCCATGCTAGGTGTGTGTGTGTGTGTGTTTCAGTGGCAATTCATCATATGAGGTCATCTCTAGGAGAGAGAGAGAGAGAGAACAAAAGATGAGAAGAAAAAGAAAAACACGATGGAAAACGACTCAAAAACGAAGAAAAAGAGCAGAAATGACACACGAAGTGCGACTTCCCCAAGCTGAAACTTTCATTGTCCTCAATGCAATAGTAGTAAATACGGGAGGGCAACGAAAATGGGGGGAAGTATGCACCAACACAAAAAAGTGAAAAACATGAAAAAACACACAAACAAAACTGAAAAATAAAGAAAAAGAAACACTCAAATAAAAGATATAAAACACGATAAAAGAACACAAAGACACAGATACAAAACAACGACATGCGAAAATATGCACACAAATCGATTTCCCCCAAGCTGAACATGACAATGCTAGCGAAATGATATGATCAATGTGATGCAGAAATATGCTAGGGGAAAATCGGAAAAGAAAAGAAAGAAATCAAAATGCAGGAGAGACGGTGTGCTCATTCTCCTCAGAAGAGGATGTGGGGTGTGGGCGGTAGAAGTGATAGAAGGCACGACATGATGGGTTATTATGACGCAAAAGCGAATCCTAGATACGCTCCCCTCGCTAATGAAAGGAGACGAGATTATTCAAATCTAAACTACAAAATGGTAAATTTTTACACTACTGGATTAGGATACACTTGATCATAGGCGGATCCAAGATCTGGAGTGGGGCAGGTAGCTGCTCTAACTGCTCCTTCTGTGGCTCCGCCAGAAGTGCTGTGTCACGTGTGCCAATGGACCCAAGCAATGCACCTCCAAGCATCCCTCATAGGTGTCCACCTGTGACCTGCAAAGGACGAGGTGCATTAGTCCACGGAAAGAAATTATTTCCCAAAATAAATGTATCCCAGAGATAATCGTCAACATAAGATGGACAAATAATAAAAGGGTGACGAATACTCACTGAGAATGGGTCGCTATCCTCTGTACTAGCGACGACCAAATCCTCGCTCTACATGAGAAGTGGCTCTCCAGGTGGTGACACACCGCATCATACCTCAAGGGAAGTAGGTCCTGTGTCCTGCGAGAGATATGGTGTGTCAAAAACATACAAGTCTAAAGGAATAGGACGTGAAAAACGAGACTTAAATGTGAAGTGAGAGTGAGTATGAAAATCTCACTGAATAGGCGCAATGTGCTCAAGTAGATGCTCAGCCGCAGAAGAAATGGAGAGCAACGGTAGAGGTAGATATGACTCGGGCTCCATGAAGTGGACCATCGTATCCAAGCTCTCATGCACATCCTCCTCGACGATATGCTCATGCTCCACCATCTGCCCGATGTCCTGTATGACATCCTCGTGGTTGACCACAAACCAAGGAAGAAGCAGCAACAGAGATGACAGTGGAGGTGGATGTGGAGCGGACCACTCGTATGTTGTCGTGGTGTCCGTGTCCTCACACACATCCTCCTCGTCGGTATGCATAAGCTCTGTGGTCTCCTCGGTGCCCTCGTAGGAATCATGTGGGGTATCCAAATCAAGATGAGAAGTCTCTCTCACAAATCCTAGAGACATCTCCCCATCCTCACTATCACCATCAAAAACTGCTTCGTCATCCAAGTGGTAGTGTTGGAAAAATGGGGTATCAGCATGAGATGTGTCTATGGTGGCCGATCAGATGGTGGTCTCAACCATGAAAGTGGGTATATCCTCTCCTTCATCCTCTCTCCTCGATGTAGGCTCGGTGATTGGTACCATGAAGTCTTGTAATAATTGGCCTTGGTTAAACATGGCACTTTCAAGGAGAGACACGAGGCTTGATTCTTTTTGTGTTGGTGGAGGGATATAAGGTTGAGGAAATGGATGGGAGGTGTTTGGGCAATGGTTATGGGAAAATGTTTGGCCTTGGTGTAGGGGGAGGCTCTCAATCGTAAATGGGCAATCATAATACATGTGCCCTACCATCCCACAAGTCTCACAAACCACAACTGAATAAGGATCGTATCCTCCCATCTGAGTATCGAAATTTGATCTCCACATGGTAATAGTAAGATACGTGGACAACAAAAATAAGCAAACTAGAGAGGAGCGTCAATAGTACAAGAGAATAACAAAAAGATAATAAAAAGGTGGGGGGGGGGGGGGGAATTTCTTGGTTATTGTTTTTTTTGCGAAGTCTAACGAACCCAAGCTAAGCTAATATCAAACCGAACGCCTCCCCGGCAACGGCGCCAAAAACTTGACCGGCGCCCCGTTTACGGTTTGGGCGTGGTGTCGTTTTACCGCAAGTGCACGGTTAGTGTAGGGTGTGGGTTTATCGAACTCAGGGAGGTGGATGGGTTGAATGGCTACTAGCCTCGCCTGGGTTGTGTGCTAGCTACGCGGATAGTGTGGGTGGAAGTGTAGAAATAAAACAAAGAAATAAAAAGACTTGAAATGAATCCCCGCTAACAAGGGCTAAAGCATTCATAACACTTGGCACTTGACTTGATCCAGGGTGAGACATTGCCCCAAAAGGTGATACCTAGCATCCCTGGGCCCGATATTCCGGTCGATGCCCAGTACGCTAGGCCTACCCGGTTTCGGACGGTGGGCATTCCCATGTCCATTAACACCTTCCGCAACCGGGAGCATTAAGGCCACAATGATAACTCCCAACACTTCATCCAAGCCGTTCCCACGCGCGAGGACTCAATGTCTACACTAGGGGTGTGAGCTGTGGCTAGGGAGTCAACCGCCAAGTTTATTCCCCCTTGGCCCGACGGTCAGAGGCAGTCTTTTTCCCGCCAATGACAATGAAACACCCCCGCGTAACCCTAATGGCCAAATAGGTCGAAAGTGATTTCTAGCAATACATCGAAGCGGATCTTGACTGGACAAGACACCGGACCCCAATCCCCAACACAACTAGTGTATTGCCATACGAATTGGACTCAGATTGCTAGAAATCCCCATTGACACATTTCATCGAACACATGCCATGCAACCAAGCCAAATGAAACAACCCAAGCATCAATCCTACTCTAACCCGTATTAGGGTTCATCAAGAGCTACTCAATGGTGAAGAACATAAAAGAAAGCAATAAAAATGACAAACACACATTCACCATTGAGCAAAATGAAAACAATACAAAACTAAGGAAAATTAGAGAAAGAAATACTTATCTTGAGTTTGAATCTTCAATCCAATACAAGATTTATTGATCAAAAGACCTAATCTAAACTAACCTAAGCTTCACAAGAGAGCGGGGCAAAAAGCCCTAAAAACTGAAGAACATCCCCTTTCAGTCGGCCAACCTCGTGTATTTATAGCCCCACTTCGAAACCCAAATGGTTCGGGTCCAAACCTGTAGAAAAATCACCACCTGATCGGTTTATGAGTCAACCGATCGAGTGAGAGCTTTGAAGATCTTCAACCGAGCGCACTGCCCGAGCGGTTGGAGAGAGCGGGTCGTCGGTTGAGCTCTCTGGGTCGTCTTTTGGGAGAATCGGCTACAAATGAACCGATCGGGTGAGATGTCACTGATCGCTCCGGATATACACCCAAAGAACGGTTGTAGTTTTACCGCAAGTGCACGGTGTAGCAGCGAGCGGGTATCGAACACAGGGAGGACGAATGACTGTGCTTGCTCCGAATCAACCTGGCTATTTGAGAACAGAGAAAATTGCCTTGGGCGATCCTGTCACAATCGTCAGACAAATGTGCGAAATATCAAATCAAATAAAGAACGTCTAGGGAATGGGGAATTCCCGCTACTCACCGTACTTCATAAATGTGGTTCGTCGGTATCAAAATTGCTAGAAGGAGAATTCGGATGAACTAGTTGCAACTGAATGTAGAACCAAGCTCACGCTCTCGCGCTGTTGCCGGTCTATAGCTATCCTAGGGTTGGGTCCAATTTCTTGCAAACCCTAGCCTAGGAAAGCTAGCATTAGGATCAACATCATCGTCCAATTGCGCACCGAGCCCAATCTCTTGCAAACTCGATCCACAATCTAAATTAGGATAGTTCCTACCCGTCCAATCTCTTGCAAACGGGTATTGGCATGGAATTGCAATCGGAAATCCTGGTATCGGTCCAATCTCTTGCAAACCGATACTTCGAAAATCCGATTCCAACCCGATTCGGATTTCTAGGGCTTCCTAACAAATTGGGATCCAATCTCTTGCAAATCCCAATTGATATGAATTCCTAGCTATCCGTAGTAAATCGATCCCAATCTAATCCCTAATAGCAATTCTAGCTCAATTTCTACCAATTCATCACAAATAAGAAATAGGGCTTGTAGGGTTCATCCCCACGCCCCAAGACGTGGAGACTACTCACAAATCATAGCAATAGCACAAAAATAATCAATGAAATAAGCAATAGAATTCATCACAAATATTGAGATAAACAATAAAAATAGGATTTTTAGGGAAGAGAGATGCAAACCAATGGAGTTCTTCAATTTAATCCAACAAAAATCCAAGTTTTTCCTCTTCTCCAATCACAATAATAAAGCTAAAAAGTAATCTAAAAAGTTGCAAAAAATCTAAGAGATGGCTCTCAAAACTAGGGTAAAAACAGGGCTTAAATAGCCCTAAAAATCGTCCAAAAATCGTGACCAAAATACCCCTGCACAGCCTGTTTTCCGCAGTTTTCGCTACAGGCAGCGCATCGCACTCGGCCGAGTGACAAAAGTCGCTCGGCCGAGTGAAAACCCTGCAATTTTCCAGAAAGTCGGGGCTTTCAGGGGTCTTCAGTTCGGAGGCGGCTCGGCCGAGTGAGTTGTCGTCACTCGGCCGATGACTTCACTGCACTCGGGCGGACGGGATTCTCCACTCGGCCGAGTGGGTCTTCTGAAGTTCAGGCAGCCGAAAAACAGAAACTTCGATGTTTTGGAAGGGCTTCGTCTGGGCGCCACTCGGGCGGACGTGGTATCGTCACTCGGCCGAGTGGATCTTCTGTGCTCGGCCGAGTGCATAGGTAACTCGTGTCTGAACTGGTCGGCCGAGCAGTGTCTCGCTGGTCGGCCGAGTGGCTCCTCCACTCGGCCGAGTGGGACACAAAGAATGCCCAATCTGCTTGTTTTGGCCTCCTCGTCGCTCCTGCGACGTCCATTCTTCTTCCGCTCCTCTCCAACAGCAAAATACCCCTCGGGGAGGTCGTTGGTGACCGTCTAGAGTAGGCGCATCTCGGGATCACTCCAAATCGCACCAAATCACCTGAAATGCGACAAAAACAACAAATCGTGAAAAGCATCGCAATATCGTCGATATATCGTGAAAAACATGATTTGGGCGATCCAAATGGCATGCAAACATGCGGAAAAAGGTGTAAAATAAGGAGTGATCAAAATCACCCAAGCTTGCCTCTTACTCGTCCTCGAGGAAGATAAGTAAAAGGCGAACCCGGTGGATTCTGAAAATGAAAACGGCGAAAAACGGAAAAATGAAAAAAAAAAAACGAAGAAGAATGAAAACGAAGTGAAAATAAAGAAGAGAGAAAGAAGCGAAGAGGTAGGATGCTAGATCATTTTCTCAGGACGTGGGTTTCACTTACCCTTATGCATGCACCGAATGAAAAACTCATGTCAAAGGATTCTATTTTGATATCATAGTATAATAATGCAAATAGAGATAGAAAACCCACGAAAAATGATATAATCATGAAAAACGGAATAGTTTTAAAATTAAAGTCGTCTGAATCATTTAAAGCGGTATACAAATCACAGATCACACACTTTTCAATTGAACGCTTTCTATCTGGAGTATAAGAGTATCACACTATAGAGTAGAGAGAATAGAAAAGTATGGATTTCATGAAATGAACGCTAGGCTTAGATTTCTGGATTTCGTAAAACTAAAAATAATCTCACCGAGTATAGAATATTACTTAGCCTAGGTTGTCGTGCAATGTCAAGTAGTCACTCTCTCACACATCAATGGATCCCCTCCCCCAAGCTTATCTATAAGCGTAGTGGCATAAAAAACATTTACATCCCCATTTTTATATATAGCTCCAAAAGCAACGAAAAGAAAGAAGAAAGAAAGAAGGTGAGATGGGATCTTTTATTGAGGGTTTTTTTTTCTTTTTTTTTCTTTTGTTTTGTTTTTCTTTTTTTTGCAATAAGCAATATATACACAACGATCCCAACTCAGAGAGAGATAATGATGTACAAGAATGTTTTTCTCTCTGTTTTTTTAGAATAAGAGATTTGGAGCTAGAAATTCGTAGCGGGGGAAAATGCCATAAAATAGAATCACTAAGGGGAGATTCACCAATGATTTTAAAAGTAGAGAAATGATGTTCAAGATTTGTGGAGAAAAAAATAAATATAACTCTCGGTTCACTCTATAAGACATGCACGACAACTTCAGCAGGGTAATCTAATCTACTCAGTTTCGATCACAAAAAAGCTAACTAATCCAGATTTATCATAGCTAGTATCATTCAATCATCCTGAAGTGAAGTGTACAATTCATGCATATAGAAGTGATATAGGAAAAGAAAGTCAGTACTCCAGATATAAGCATTCAATGCGTGAATCTTGGTGTGTTTTCTGTGATAGCATACATATGAATATTCAGACTCAGCTAATAATAAAATTTCATCCATTTTCATGCGGAAAAAGGTGTGGGTTACTATTCTAAATGCAAAGCAAGTCATAGCATCTGATATCTGAAATAAAACCTAAGACATGACAAATATGGCATGCATATAGAATAAGCTAAATCCAACGTCATCATCATCACAGAAAAGTCATCTCTAGCATGAGATGAAAAAGAAATAAAGATAAAGGGAAAATAGAAACTATGCAATGCGGCACACAGGAAAATAAGAAAAACGTGATGCATGGCAAAATAAAAGAAAAGTGATGAAAAATAAGTGCAAAAGCGAAGAAAAAGTGGTGTGAAAAATTAAAGATAAAGGTGGCAAATCGAAAAAGAACGTGAGAACTCACTCCCCCAAGCTAAATGGCACAGTGTCCTCAATGTGCATAGTGTGGCACACCGAGAGACATGTAATGTGAGGGGCAAGTGAGAATGCATGCATGGAAAAATGAAAAGAAAAAGGTAAAATACAGAAATGAAAATATGATGCGGACATGATGCATGCACAGATAGGAGCGATACATAGATAAAAGTGTCACCAAAAACATCTCCCTCTCTCCCAAAATAGATATAAAAAGATATGATCAAAAAGAGGATACCATAATAAGTGAGGGGAGGGGGGGTGGACAAAAAGTGCAACAGGACCCAGCAGAAACGGGTAGCACAACGGCAGGAATGGATCAAGGCATCAAGGGTGCCTAAGAAGGTGGTGCTGCGCCGTCTCCGTCCTGAGGCGGGGGGGGGGGGGGGGGGGGTGGTGGTGGTGTAGGCTGCTGAGCTGGGGTGGTCGTGGAAGTGGAAGCAGGTCTAATGCGTGTGGAAGTGTGTGTGGGAACCTGCTGGGTGGGTGGGGGTACACGTGGGAGACGCTCCAAGACCTGTGTAAGGCAGTAGTGGATCTGGGGGATCAGCTCGAAGCGTCCAGCCATCGCAGAGACGGTGGAGGACAGGGTCCTAAGGTCACCTCAAAGACCACTCACCGCCAGCTCAAGAGCACGTATGCTCTGCAGTACAGTGTCGGGCGGGGGTGGTGCAGAGGGACGCACCGGTCTAGGCTGTGCAGGGCGAGGCTGGCGTACGCGAGTGGAGTATGTAACGGGCTCAGCAGGGAAGGGGACAAAAGGTGCCGCGCCTGCAAATGTGGGCCTGGCCTCAGTGTGAGGCCGGGGCACCGGCTGGTGGGAAGTGGAGGCAGCGGCATCAAAAGAAGTGTGCAAAGGTGGCAACGAGGCGGCCAGAGAGGTCAGTGGCACAGAAGTGTGGACAGACGCCACGACACTCTCGGAAAATACATCGGGGGTGGAGACAGAGGTAACTACCGCTGGGGCGGAACTGTGTGGACCAAAAGGCGCAACCCCAGCGGAGATCATGCTAGCCATGGTCTCCACGACCGTGGCAAACGAGGGCTCTCCACTCTCGACAAAGGTCGGCGGGCGCTCGGGGAGTGCGGAGCAAAGAGGCTCCACGGACAGAGGGCCAGAGGTGGCAGTGGGAGTGGTGGGGACAGCCTCGGAAGTGGTGACAGTGGTGGAAGTGGGCTAAGCAAAAGTACTCTCGACACCAACAGCGGTGTCAGGAGCAGCGGAAACATCTGGTATGGGCTGAGGGGCCACTGGGTCAACATGGTCGGTGGCAGGCTCGGCAGGGTGTGCAGCAGGGTCTGCGGGGGCAGCCTGGGCAGCGTGGGCAGCGTGGGCCTGCTCGGCCTCCTCGGCCTCGAGCATGTAGGCGGCGGGGATGAGAACATCCATCGCCGGGAGCCAGTCGACGTGGGCCGGTGCAATCTGAGTCTGAGCAGGGCTCGGGAGAATCATGTAGTCGGCACCGTAAGGGCCGTGCAACCAGACCCAGTGACGCTCACCATGCGGACGAAGCATCTTCATCCGGGCCATAACGTCTATCGACAGAGAAGTGGGGCCCGGGACGCGTCGCAAGTCGTCAGGTAGGTCCTCGCCGGTCATCATGGTAAGCAGGGTGATCAGACCGCCGCAGCAGATCGGTGAGCGAGCGCTCACCGATACAATGATGCGGTCTAAAAACCAAGCCGCAATGTCGATCACGACGGCGGGGACAAGCTCGTGTCCATCCCTAGATAGAGCTCTGGGACGTGTCATCGCATAGAGCATGTAGAGCTCTGGCGTAGACATCGTACCCGGCTCATATCTGGCCAAAAAGGTGGTCGCCATGAGGCGCTGGGCAATGCGTAGGCAGGGGTGGACAATGGCCGAGGCCTTGGCCCTACTAGGGTCAAAGGCGGCGTGGTGGCCTGTAATCCGGGCCCAGAAGGCACCGGCGTCGAAGGAAGGTGGGGGGATATGGGTGGGGCCGTAACCGCGATCGGCTCTGGGGACGGCGGGCCACGAGAAGAATGCTCTCATCATATCGAGAGTGACCTGGTACTCTCGATCCATGAACCGGAATGAGCATCCCTCATCGGTCCAGGCGATCGAACTCAAAACCTCAAGTGTCGGGCGGGTAAAAGTATCCGCCGACACCTGCAGAAAATCTCGCCAGCCCACGTTGTCGTACAACGTGAGCATCCCCTCTAGTACCCCCAGGCGTCCTAGGTCAGCGATGTGTGCAAACCTGGAGGGTACGATCGAGCGCTGGGAGATACGCTCGAAGACGGCGCGGTGTGCGTCGTCTCGGAACGTAATCCCGAGCGGCCCGACCAGTGGAGCCGGTGGTGGTGGCTGTGGGTCGGCGGGGAGAGGCTGTGTGGGCTGTGGGTGCACTGCAGGCTGTGCGGGGTGTGCGGGGCCTGCAGGCTGTGCTGGGTGTGCGGGGTGTGTGGGGGATGGTGGGGGAGAGTCCTCTAACTCATGGGAGGGGCCGGCATCATCCGACCGCTTCCGCTTGGCGGAAGCTCTCTTCGACCGCGGCCGTGTCCGGGACGGCATATCGGCCCCGAGCGCACGCCGAAAAACGTGAAAAGTGTGGCGTGTGTAAAAAGAATGGAAAGAGTATACCCAAACACGCCGCGAGTGCTAAGCAGTGGAAGCGTGCGAAGTCCGCGCCTCCACGAAGTCCAAAACAGCCCGTAGAAGCTCCCCTGAGCTCCCCTAAGCTCCAAAAAGCAACCTGCGCATGAAAAAGCGATATCAGCGAGTAATAATCAAAATGTATGGAGCAATAGGGGTATAATGGATAGATATAGAAATTGATTAGGGTTAGGGGGGCGTTTAGCACATGGATCCTCAAGAAATACACGAAAAGAGGAGAAAACGGCGAAAACAGGGGTACCGGAGGTGATCGGACGGTCGGCCGCCGGCGGCGACTCGGGCGAGGCGTCGGCAGGTGCTCGACCGGCGGTGGCGGGCCGGGCGGTGGCGGGCCGAGCGGCGGCGGGGCGGCGCTGGTCGGGCGAGTGAGGGCGAGAGCGAGGGGGGTTCGGGCGAGGGAAGCCGGAGCGTCGGGGGGTTTTGGGGTTTTTGTGTTTCGAAATCCGCGTCCCCCCCTCGGCCCTTTATATAAAAAAGTTACGACTCGGCCGAGTGACGTGGCACTCGGCCGAGCGAGGCCAATGAAAATTTCCTCCCCGCTATCGCTTCGGCCGAGTGGCTTTGCCAGCCTCGGCTGAGTGGAGTAAGTCCATTCTGCCGAGTGACTCAAGCTACTCGGCATGACTCGCCCTAGGAGGGTATCCGTTTCACTCGGCCGAGTGAACATATATACTCGGCCGAGTAGCAGTTATATCGAAATCAAGAAAATAAACAGAGAGTTGGGTACAGCAGACTTCCCTCGTTCGTGAGTGGCTCGGCCGGACGAACTTGTGTACTCGGCCGAGTGACTAGTATACTCGGCCGAGTGAGCCTTGTGTTCTGCTGTTTGTCTTCGTTTTGGCTCTAAACTCCGTCTTTCTTCCTCCAATTGATTTCATCTTCCTCCTAAGCGTCGAGCGCCTTCTTGGGGCGCTTCTCGTCGACTCGTTCATCCTCCTCATGATGGATCTACCTATCTCCTTTCCTGTCAAGAAAAATAGGACCCGTTATCACAAAATTTTTGGGCGAACGACTCAAAACACCAAAAATTTCTAAAACGAAAATAAAGAAAAAGTAAAAATAAAGCAAAAAACCGTCAGGTTGCCTCCCGACAAGCGCTCCTTTAAGGTCGTGAGCTCGACCCCCTGTAATTTTCAATCAATGCGGGATGTTTGGTGCATATGAGATGCACCCATCAAACTTTCCGGGGAGCGCGCTTGGATTTGGATGTGGTGGCGGCGCGTTCTCCCTCGGTGGTCTCCTATCTCGAATAGTGTTGGGGGGAGGCTCCCCCAAGCTAGCATTTGCTCCGGTCAACGGCTTTGCCGGTGATGCCGATCTCCGTGCCGGCGGAGCTTTCTTTGGAGACTTTAATTTCGAGAGCTTGCAGAGCTCTCGAATCCTTGCGACATCAACGTCGCCTTTATCTTCTTCAGCGGAGAAGTCGGGGGAATCATCTTTATTCTCTTCATGGCCTAAATCCGGGCCTTCTTCAAATTCTTCATCAAAAAGAGCGCCAATTGAGTGAGGAATCGCCTCCTCTATCACCTCATCAAGGAGGTCCATGTAGTCAAGTTCCTCGTGATAAGGCATATGCTTCATAGCCTTAGGAATGTGGAGCTCCACCTCGATGTTTCCGACGTTTAAGGTTAAGGTACCTTCGCGCACGTCGACGATGACTCTGGCGGTGGCGAGGAACGGGCGTCCAAGTATCAATGAGGTGTCTCCCTCCTCCTTAACGTCCATGATCACAAAGTCACATGGCAAGCATATTCCACCCGGGACTTGAAGCGGTATGTTTTCGGCGATCCCCACCGGCCTTGTTATCCGTCCATCGGCTAATTGAATGCGCATGTCGGTGGGTTTCAACTTTGTCCCGGTGTTTAGCTTTAAGAACATGGAGAGGGGCATGAGGCTCACACTAGCCCCAAGATCAACCAACACCTTTTGAAGAGGAACGCCGCCCAAGGTGCAAGGAATCCGAAAACTCCCCGGATCTTTGAATTTTGCCGGCTCCTTCTCTCTCTTGGTGAACCAAGAGCCCTCTTCGGCTAGCATGATCTTCTCCTTCCTTTTCCTCCCCGAAATCAAGTCCTTCAAAAATTTAGCATACGTGGGGATCTCGACGATGGCGTCAAGGAAGGGGATGTTAAGGCTAACTCCTCTTAGGTACTCGAGAAATTTCGCTAGCCTTTTCTCCATTTTCGCTCTAGCGAGCCTTTGGGGGAATGGGACCGGTGGCATGAAGCGCCTTTCCTCAATTAATTGCTCCGCCCTAGATTTCTCCTTGTCTTGTGGCTCCTCCTTTTCAACTTCAACTATCGGCTCAATCGGCTCCAAGCTTTCCTCCACGGCCTCCTCGGTAGGAATCATAGCGGGGGTGGTGTCCTTTCCACCTCTAGTTGTAACGGCGACTACGGCGTTGACGTGGCCGGTGTTGCCCCGTGGGTTTTGCTCCGGTTGCACCGGCAATCGTTGAGTGTTCCGATTGAGCAACGCTAATTGCTCCGATATTTGAGCCACTACGGTATTAAGAGAGTCTTGCCCCGCCTTCAAAGTAGCATTCACCTTATTTTGCTCGACCATGAACGCCTCCACTCTAGTTTCGAAATCGGACCGTTGTGGAGCTTGCGGAGGGTTTTGATTTTGATTCCTCCACCCTTGGTTGTAACCGGGCGGCCTATAAGGTGGAACTTGTTGCTTCGGTTGAAAGTTTTGTTGAGTAGGCCCCCTCGGTGGATAGTTTTGTTGTTGGGGTGGTGGTGGTCGAGCTTGTTGAGGTAGTGGTTGTGGCGGGTTCAAAGCTCCTTCATTGTTGGCATAGGAGAATCCGGGATGATTTCTTGCGACCGGATTGGACCAATACACTTGGTTCCTCGCAACATATTGTACTTGCTCCAAGGATCCTTCTCCTTGCTCTCCTCCCGAGTACATGGCTTGAGATTGGTCTTGCCAATCACACATTTGGTTGGTTGGAGCGGAGGTGGAAGGGCTTCCTTGGGGCTCCGTGATGAACTTCTCCAATCTCTCCACCACCTTGTGGAGAGAATCAAATTTGCTCGTGAGCTCTGCTACGGCCTTCGCCTCGTAGATGCTAGTTGGCTTTAAGGAGGACGTGGAGTGTCCTCGCTCATCGCCCCATTGTTGGTTATTTGAGGCCATCTCCTCAATTAGGGCCGTAGCTTCTTCGGGAGTCTTTGACAAGATTGCACCATTCGCCGCGACATCAATAATTTGTTTGGTCCCCGGTTGGAGACCGTTGTAGAAGCTATGAACTAGCTCCCAATCTTCTATACTGTGGTGCGGGCATTGATGCTGCAAATCCTTAAAACGCTCCCAAGCTTCATAGAGCATCTCCTGTGGTCCTTGCTTGAAGGACATGAGAGCGCTCCGGATCTTCACCGTCTTGGATGGCGGATAGAATTTGTCAATAAATGCACCCGCCAACTCGTCCCAAGTGGTGAAGACTCCGTCCGCCTGCGTCCTCAACCAATAGAGTGCCTTGTCCTTAAGCGTGAAGGGGAAGAGACACAGTCTGATAGCATCGATGGAGACCCCCGGCATCTGGAATGTGGCGCACTTTGACAAGAATAATTGGATGTGGTAGTGGGGGTTCTCATGGGCGTTCCCATGAAATGGGTCTTGTTGCATCAAAACCACCAATCCAGTCTTTAGCTCGAAGTTCTTGTCAGCCGCCAACTGCGGCACGGCAATGGACGAGGTAGTAGAAGAGGTCTTAGGCCGAAGCCTATCGCGAATAGAAATTATCCTCGCCATCCTTGCCGCCAATTCTTCAGGAGTTTCCGGGTTGGTCATATACCTCCCTTCCGGATCTTGTCTTCTTTCCGCTCTAAGTCTCCGCGCGGTACGTTCGATCTCGGGATCAAATAATAAAGCTTCAGGGTCCGCCGTAGATCTCGTGTACATGCACAGGGGAAACAGAGTTTCAAAGAAATGGTTAGCACCGTGGAAGGGTTAGGTAAGAAGTAAGAAATAAAAATAATGATAATAGTAATAAAAAAAGAATAGCTAGGGTGAGAAAGAATCAAACGCAATCGCACTCCCCGGCAACGGCGCCAAAAACTTGATCGCTCCGGATATACACCCAAAGAACGGTTGTAGTTTTACCGCAAGTGCACGGTGTAGCAGCGAGCGGGTATCGAACACATGGAGGACGAATGACTGTGCTTGCTCCGAATCAACCTGGCTATTTGAGAACAGAGAAAATTGCCTTGGGCGATCCTGTCACAATCGTCAGACAAATGTGCGAAATATCAAATCAAATAAAGAACGTCTAGGGAATGGGGAATTCCCGCTACTCACCGTACTTCATAAATGTGGTTCGTCGGTATCAAAATTGCTAGAAGGAGAATTCGGATGAACTAGTTGCAACTGAATGTAGAACCAAGCTCACGCTCTCGCGCTGTTGCCGGTCTATAGCTATCCTAGGGTTGGGTCCAATCTCTTGCAAACCCTAGCTTAGGAAAGCTAGCATTAGGATCAACATCATCGTCCAATTGCGCACCGAGCCCAATCTCTTGCAAACTCGGTCCACAATCTAAATTAGGATAGTTCCTACCCGTCCAATCTCTTGCAAACGGGTATTGGCATGGAATTGCAATCGGAAATCCTGGTATCGGTCCAATCTCTTGCAAACCGATACTTCGAAAATCCGATTCCAACCCGATTCGGATTTCTAGGGCTTCCTAACAAATTGGGATCCAATCTCTTGCAAATCCCAATTGATATGAATTCCTAGCTATTCGTAGTAAATCGATCCCAATCTAATCCCTAATAGCAATTCTAGCTCAATTTCTACCAATTCATCACAAATAAGAAATAGGGCTTGTAGGGTTCATCCCCACGCCCCAAGACGTGGAGACTACTCACAAATCATAGCAATAGCACAAAAATAATCAATGAAATAAGCAATAGAATTCATCACAAATATTGAGATAAACAATAAAAATAGGATTTTTAGGGAAGAGAGATGCAAACCAATGGAGTTCTTCAATTTAATCCAACAAAAATCCAAGTTTTTCCTCTTCTCCAATCACAATAATAAAGCTAAAAAGTAATCTAAAAAGTTGCAAAAAATCTAAGAGATGGCTCTCAAAACTAGGGTAAAAACAGGGCTTAAATAGCCCCAAAAATCGTCCAAAAATCGTGACCAAAATACCCCTGCACAGCCTGTTTTCCGCAGTTTTCGCTACAGGCAGCGCATCGCACTCGGCCGAGTGACAAAAGTCGCTCGGCCGAGTGAAAACCCTGCAATTTTCCAGAAAGTCGGGGCTTTCAGGGGTCTTCAGTTCGGAGGCGGCTCGGCCGAGTGAGTTGTCGTCACTCGGCCGATGACTTCACTGCACTCGGGCGGACGGGATTCTCCACTCGGCCGAGTGGGTCTTCTGAAGTTCAGGCAGCCGAAAAACAGAAACTTCGATGTTTTGGAAGGGCTTCGTCTGGGCGCCACTCGGGCGGACGTGGTATCGTCACTCGGCCGAGTGGATCTTCTGTGCTCGACCGAGTGCACAGGTAACTCGTGTCTGAACTGGTCGGCCGAGTGGGACACAAAGAATGCCCAATCTGCTTGTTTTGGCCTCCTCGTCGCTCCTGCGACGTCCATTCTTCTTCCGCTCCTCTCCAACAGCAAAATACCCCTCGGGGAGGTCATTGGTGACCGTCTAGAGTAGGCGCATCTCGGGATCACTCCAAATCGCGCCAAATCACCTGAAATGCGACAAAAACAACAAATCGTGAAAAGCATCGCAATATCGTCGATATATCGTGAAAAACATGATTTGGGCGATCCAAATGGCATGCAAACATGCGGAAAAAAGGTGTAAAATAAGGAGTGATCAGTCACCCGATCGGTTGAAATTCAGCACATTCAGACAGAGAATTTTGTCGGTTCACCCGATCGTGGAACCGGTCGGGTGAGCTGCTACTCTTCTTTAGTTGCCGTCCGGGTAGGATACGCGTGCATCAACCGATCGGGTGGTTGTGTCCACTCGATCGGTTGAGGGCTGAAATATGGATTTATTCGTCGTTTGGCCCTCTGGATCGCACGTGACTCCTCCCGTTGCTCTGGGGACTCATTATATCTTCTTTTTACGTCCCCAACGCTGGAAATCTCCTGCATTCGCACAAAAACATGAAGAAAGTGAAAAGATACAAAAAACACGAAAGAATGGGTATGAAATGATGGAAATCAACGGAGAATCACAAAGAAGACGTGCGTGAATATATAGAATATAAACGCTCATCAATTAACTCCCTTGATCCCCTACCTCAGTAGTAGTCAGCCTCCTCCCGGAGCTTAGTGCAGCCTTCGTAAAAGCTGATCTTCTTCAATAATAACCTAACCGCCAATCCTGCTGCAACTTCACTTCGCTCACTCCTCGAAGTAGTTAAGTTGTTGATACTGATACAACAAGAAGAATCATTGAAGATTGGCAGAAAAACACCCCGGCGCAGCTTGACTAGATAAAGCGGATAATATACAAATCTCAGCCATCAAACAGAACTGAAACCAAGGAAGCAAAATAACCAACCTTCAACAACATCAACTAACAGACCCTTGAATTCAATCCAAACGCTATGACTGTTGAAGAACATCTGTTTCTGATCAACAACCACGGTGTCTTCTTATCTCCAATAACCACAATTCTATCACGATGACATCCTATCTCCAATAACCACAATAGAAACAGCTACAAAGGATAACTGCAGAAACTGGTCTCAAATGTTGAACGATAAGTTCAACATTTCATATGAAACAATGTTCAACATTTCATAAACACCCATTGTGCCACAAATGACAAAAAACCAGACTTAACAACTTTGACTTGGTGTTTCTTTTTATGTAGGGAGACAAAACTTAGTTGATAATTTTGACTATTGCTTAGCACCCTTTTTTGGCTTCCGACGTGTCACACCTCGCTTCCAATTATACACGGGAGTGAGAATGCGAACATGCATGCTGTGTATTTAAACCTAGTACGAAGTATTTTTTTTTCTTTTGCATATTTTTTGTCTCTTTTCAATTTTCCTTACTTCTTGGTTTAAGCACATTAAGTCTGAAGTTACACTTATGTTCATGTATGCATACTTAAGAACAACATCGAAAAATAGTAATCATGATTACAATATTACAATACGATAATTTCAGAATAAAAATACAGAACATCGTGCCTAGCTAGTATGGTTTTTACAACATAATGTATAAAATACAACATGGAAATATAACAACTACCAATAAAGACATGGTTTACTCCTAGGTTGGGTATAGCTTGGCGTAACCTTAGCCACTGGGTCGGCCACTTGGATGGTTTCCTTAATAAAATCATAGCATATTATAAAAAGTAACTAATAAGTGTAACAGTTTGCTAGCATTTCCAACTACTATTAAGAATGTAATAATATCTAGGTCTAACAAAAGTAAATTCTAACATGTCTACCTGTCAGTATCTAAGCCAAAAAATTATTTACAATCAAGGATATACCGACTAATTTAGCGTTGAGTCTATGTCCGAAGGCATAATATGAAACTTACGGTGTCACTATACTTTTGGGGCAATTATATGGGTAACCCTTCCCTACCTCAATACTTAGATTACAGTGATAATTAATATAAACCCTACCATCCAAAACATTTTTTTGGATGTTGGTGACAATAAAACCTCACCTCAAATTTTTGGATGGTGATAATAATATCACACAACCTCATGTTTTTAGACGGTGATGACAATTTATGTGAACCAAGTTATTCATGCACCCTCTATGATAATGAGCTACACAATCTCACGTATCAATCATCAATCAGTTCTACTTTTAATTATTCATGTATGTACACATGGTCTAAATCGATCGATCTATTCTGTATAGTTCTATAATGATATGTAGGTCAACATGTTTAGTCATATCATTTGATATATACATAGTAATTTATGGTATTAACTAGTCATGACCCGTGCCCGCGGGCACGGTTCATTAAAGATTTTCCCCCGCAAAATTTTTGTTCCGCAAAAAATTATTTTCACAGCCAAAATTGCGTGGCACAACAAATTAGCGTAAAAATATTTTGCGGCATGGGCACCTTCGGCATGGGTGTGGGCCCCTTCGGCGAGGGCACATTCGACGCGGACGTGTGCCCTCAGGCACGGTTCATTTAAGATATCCCCTCAAAATTTTTGTTCTCCCCAAAAATTATTTCACCCTCCAAAATTTAAACGAACAAAAATTTTGCGAGCGCCTTTAGTCCTCCAAAATTTAAACGAACAAAAATTTTGCGGATGCCTTTGGTCATTAAGGGAAGCTGTATTCTCAGACTGCATGCTCTCATTTGGACACAAAGATGCACAAAATCCCATATGTGACATTTTGATATTTGGGGTGCAACATCAACATTGGCAACATGATTTTGAGAAATAAAAATGGATTATAATAGTCAAAGCATGTGTTTGCAATTAAAGCTAAAAAATCCAAGCAAATATCTATGTCCAGACTCCAGAGGATCCATCCCGTGACTGGCCGAGGTCTGAGACTACTTCAAATTTGTTCCCCCTAGAAGATGAAAAAAGCACAGATGATGTGATAGAAAATATGAACAGAGATTTATTTAACAATGAAAAGGTTAAGAAATGGTAGTTCTGCAAAATAGTAGGAAGCCGCATGAACATAAAATCACAGTAGTTGCAGCAAGAGTGAAGATTCTTCAAGAGTCGTGAACACCACCATAAAGTCACATTTTCATTCCTGGATGTGGAAAGAGCAAGCACGATGCCATTATCACATAGCACAAAAAGTTATCACAAATTCACATTTCCATTACAGATTTTTAAGCACAATGCCATTATCACATAGCACAAAAAGTTATCATTGATTATCTCACAAAAAAATTTCTGGCATGTAAAACATGGGATTAGTTTCAACAACAATTTCCCTACAAAGTTTGAAAATGGAAAACCAAAAATAATTAATTACAAAGAGTTCTATCAATGGTGTCTTAGGTCTGGATCCATCAATACTTCTTGTGCATGCTGCTGTTGATATAACTTTCTGGGGCATGATTGATTGGAGAAATATTTACAGCTTGAAGTAACCTGCCTGGGCCCGAGTTATATAACCTGCCTGGGCTGTCGATATAACCTGCATATTGAGATCTTTCCAACTTGAAGAAATATTTACCATGTGACATCTTTACAACAATGAGAAAACTGCAAGTGCAATGAGCAGCTGGCTCATAAGTGATTGGCCTCTGCCCTCATCAAGATCACCCTCTGCCTTTGGGCTGTAGTACACGTTGTTGTTGTATAAGCTCAGACACATTTATTCAGCCTCACTGTTACTGTACTGATGGCTTGGAGGACCACACCCTAAGAAATCCATGTTAATCAAAGAGTGATCTCAAAATTTCTTAATGAAACGCAAAAATATCTTAACTCAGATATTATCTTGAGTTAAGTTAAAAAATAAGAAATCAAGTAAAACTACAATGGACGGTAGTCATATGTTAAGGATATAGTCATAACCCGTGCCCTTGGGGCACGGTTCATTTAAATATCCCCCTCAAAATCTAGGATCCCTTAATCGTTCTACCCAAAAAAATTACATAATCTTTCCAATTATAAAAATCATTTATCAACAACTAGTTTAACCTTAAATTTTTAATCCAAATCATTTATCCACTACCTTATTTTAACTTTAAACTTTCATCCAAAATATTCCACCATAACAAAAAAATTATTGCAGTAATCTAAATAGTTTTAACACCTCCAAAATAATCTCAATGCTCAAATTTTTTTGTCACAATCCATAATAAGATCATTAACATAAGTAAACTTATTGTTCATCATAATTAAAGCATAATAATTTTTTTAAAAAACAACACTTGTGTTAATAACAAATTCATACATTATATACTCTACAACAACAAAAACTTGATCGGAAGCTCTGCAATTTTTTTTATTTTAAATAGCCAGTGGAATTTCCATGGTAGGTTCAACTTTTGCCTATGGAATTATGCCCATGGAAATCATTAGCTGTAAATTGATTTATATCTACAGATAATTCATTGGGTGTAGGCATATCCAATTTCTATTAGTTATCAGACATATGAGGTTCTAGGGACACACACAATAAAGAAACAATTTGAGTATTATCTTGCATGTGATTGTCCAAATTTGAGGTAGTATCCGTGAAACTAATCAGTAACACCAGATGATGTGTCCAAAGTAACAGAAGAAGAGTACAGAGGAGGGACATCAGTAAGGTGGTGCTGTTCTTCCACCCATCCGTTTCTCCTTCTCCAAAAATTAAGTAAAAATAAAAGTAAAAAAAAGCAGAAATTAGTGCTCTTTGAACCCAAAAATAAGAGTTCATTGAACTGCTAATTTTTGATAGATCCGTGAACTGCTAAAATAAGTGCTCTTTGAACCGAAAAATAAAAAATAAGTGCTATTTGGGGTCAAAAATTTGCAGATAATGAACTCGTACCGTGAGGTAATGAACTCTTACCTTCTACACGTGAGGTAAATAACTTGAAAAATTGCACAATCCCTAACCTCTAGAAGTAATTAGCATTTCCTAAACCTTCAATCGATATTGTAAAGATCAGCCGGATGACCAAAACATTTCCCATTAATCTCAACCAACAACACGTCAATCTTACGAAAAAATAAGAAAATGTCGAATATTCCAAAATTATAATAAGATAGCTGCGAGAAATTGCGATATACCTGAGCTTCTACAACCTTGCCGAATCGACTGAAAGCATCTTCAAGTTGACGATATGAAGTATCCCACGATAATCCAGCAACGAAAATCGGAGCATCGTCTCCTCTGCCCGACATCGTAAATGATCTAGAAATTTAGATCCTCCCCTTGTTCGATTATCTGAAGACCAAACAGAATAAACGGACAGAATAAAAAAGAAAAATAGAGCTTTTGTTAGATAGGGATCAAATCCTACAATTAAGAGAGAAATGAAAAAAAATGAATAAATAAATAAATAAATAAATAACTTGATAGATCCGTGAGGTAATGAACTCTTACCTTCTACCCAATTGTTTTGACTAATCGAAACCTTGATAGCGCTATCGAAGCCTTGAAACCTTGATAGCGCTATCGAAGCCTTGAAACCTTGAAATCGAAGCCTTGAAACCTTGATAGCGCTGGCTGCGACAAAGATCAAAATGACACCTTGCTTGCTGCGACAACTTGGAAGGGGAGAACGGGGTAACCTGCGACGGGAGATGAAGCGGCTGCTCTTGAGGCTGGCGGATGAGATGATGCCTCTTGCTTGTGATTCCTCAAAAATAGGCGTACCCTTAGTAAAATGGCGAGGAGCTAAGGCGTGTGCTCAGGCGTGAGCTCAGAAATAGGCGTACCCTCAGAAGTGAACAGCCTCGGTCCTCTTGCTTGCGAGATGAAAAGACCTCAGGCGAGAAGGCAATGGCGAGAAGAAAATGTATGCGAGATGAAATGATGAAATGATGTTTGAAATGAAAAGAGATCAGCCTCGTTCCTCTTTGCTTACGAGATGAAATGACGCCCTCGCTTTAAAAAATTCTTTAAAAAATGCCTCGTTCCTCGTACCTTTTATTATCTTTTATTATCTGTAGCTCAGCTTCGTCCCAATTTTTGGGAAGCTCTCCCCAAAAAAGTCTCTTACTCTTCCCCAAAAAGCTTTCTTTAAAAAACGTTTTGTTTACTTTTCCAAAACGTGATGTTGTCTTTATCCTAAAAAAGTATGACCCACAAATATCAAAAGTATGTTTAAAATTTAATCCCAACCGTTCATTCCCCCACATTTAATCCTGGCCCTCTTTCTATCAACCCCTTTGTCCTAGTCAGCTTGTCCTAGTCAGCCCTAGGATTCAAAAATCGCTGTCAAATGTATAATAGATTTAATCAGTCACAATTACACTAAAAATTAATTTAGAGACTTTTTAGCTAACATTTAAATAGATAATTCAATAAATAAATTTAAACCAGAACCTTAACTAATAGAAGTATATAATAATTATTTAATCTTATCTCAAATTTCACACGGCTAGATATAATATAAATACTGTTATAAACGGGCTTTTGGAGGCCCAACTTGTTATTGGGTATCCACCCATTATGTATCCTATTGCTATAAATACAGGCTACAGATTCCGTAGCCCCAAGTTTACAACACGTTATCGGCACGCTCGAGACTGAGCCGAACCTCTGCCGACGGACGAACGCGATGCGAACGGGCTTCCTTCACCGAACGTCGCAAGATCCGGCGGGTAGGATCTAGAGGTAATTCTTTTTCCTAAATCTAAATTCATATGCGCATATGTCTAGATCCAAATACTTGGATCGATTTTTTAATGAAAAATCAACGTTTTATTGTTAAAAATCAACTTTTTACAATAAAAAACGCTTTTTTGAAGATTAAAAATGGATTTTTCTCAATAAAAATGATTTTTACCATCTTCTTCCCCAAAAACTATTAAACCCTAGGGGGATTCTTCTTCGTCGCGCGGCCGGAAGCCGTCACACAAACCCCCATCCCACGTAATTCCTGCCGCCGCTCGCAGCGGCATGCGGAAATCACCGCCGCTCGCAGCGGCGGCGACCCCCGTCGCACGCAGCGGCGGGCTGATCCGCCGCTGGAAGCGGCGGGCTGACCGCGCCGCTGCGACAGCGGACAGAACCCGCCACCTGCAGCGGCGGGCCTCCCCCCCGCCGCTTGCAGTGACGGGAACCCCCACTGCTACGACGGCGGGAACCCCCCCGCCTGCAGCAGCGGGCCTCCCCCCGCCGCCTGCAGCGACGTGCACCCCCGCCGTCTGCGACGGCGGGCCGTTTCCTCCGCCCGCAGCGGCGGTCCCACCGCGTCCCCGCCAGTAGCGGCGGACGGGCCCAGCCGCCTGCAGCGGTTCCCCCCTTGTGCGCGCGTGTCCGAAAACCCTAGCCACCAGAAGCGGCAACTCACGCGACCAAAAACCGTAACTAGGGTTTGACCATAAAATTTCTATTTTTCAAAATTATTTTCAGATTTAATTACGAATTCTCTTTCATTAAAATCTGGACAAATTACACCTTCTAATTCATCGCATTTTATTCGGATTATCTGATTATTATACGTTTAAAAATTAGGAAGATCCTGCGACCGCTCTGCCGTTAGTCAACTAACCTAACGGTGTATGACGTTGCCTAGTGGTCCAATAATTTTTAAACGAAAAATTTTCATTTCCATTATAAACTGCTTGTGATGATTAATTGCCTGTAATGAATAAACTGCCTGTGATGATTAAATGCCTGCTGCATTTTTTCTGCCTGCGACGAATGCTTATATTTGTTGTAGTTTTGGATCGGCTAGTTGTCACCATTATTTTTCTTGCATTATTTTCCTTTTTAGAGAGAAAAATGTAGTGAGGATATTTTTGTAAAATTACAAGACCGGCGGATGCCTCAGGAAGATGAAGAACCATTCCAGAAGAATAGGGGCCCCACGGGGGTTTCCGGGTTGTACTTTCATTCTTTTTTGGGACTGTATGGACTGTAATTAATATGGTGATTAGCCGATCCACGCAGCAAATATCTGTGTCTGAAATGCTTAATTAATTATTTTTCTGTGAAAATATCTAATTATTGCCTATTTTTGTACATGCTAGAGAGATAAATGGACAAAATGCGAGCGTCGATTTCGACGTATTGGATGCTACATGCAAGAACTATTTAACCTGGCAGTTGGACATAAAATTCCATCTGTGAGCATAGGGACTGAGCCATGCCATCGCTGTAGGTGATAAGGTTTCTGATATAGATAAAGAAAAAGCAATTATCTATATCAGACGCCATATCGATCGGACCCTGAAGGCCGAGTACCTCACGTGGAAGACTCTTATGAGTTATGGACCGCCCTCGAGGATAGGTATAAACATCAAAGAGATGTTTTACTTCCCCGAGCGCGATATGAATGGGAGAACCGCCGTCTCCAAGACTTTAAGTCTATTGCCGAGTACAACTCAGCACTCTTTAGCATCACCTCACGCCTGAAGTTGTGTGGTGAAAAGGTGACGGAGGAGCGCATGTTAGAGAAGACGTATACATCCTTCCACGAGAAGGATGTTATACAAATGCAACAGTATCGTGAACAAAAGTTCACGAAATACTCAGAGCTTCTCTCATGCCTTCTAATGGCAGAGCAGAATAGAGACCTCCTTCTGACCAGCCATAACTCACGCCCTACCGGCACTGCTCCTATGCCTGAAGCGCATCACTGCTCCTCCCAGAAGAAGAGGAGCAACTTCAAAGGCAAACCCCATAAGGGTATGGAAATGAAGAAGCAGGCTAGAGGACCCCCTCAAAGAACCAACCATTTGGGAAAGAAGAAAAATGTGTGGAAGAGAAAGGACGACGGCCAGACATCTGCCCCCAGAAAGGACTGGAAAGATAAGTGCCACAGGTGTGGCATGACTGGACACTGGTCCAGGAATTTTCGGACTCCACGCCAACTACAGGACTTATACAAAGCGAGCCAGAAGCAAGATGAGACAAACCTGGTGGAACAAGAAGACCTGGCACCAATCAGGTTCATCGTTGAGGACTTCTCAATCGATGACCTGCTCGACTGAGGCATTATCTATTTTCTATGACCTGAAATTTTTTTTTGAAAAACAATTTACTATCTGCTTGTTTTGATTTCTAGTATGTTGCATAAACTTTTCAGACATTGAATAATTATTAGTAGTATATCTTCTCTTGTGCCTTATACTGCTATGTTTTTCTCTTAAAATTAGATGGATCATAAATGCCTAGTGGACAGTGCCTCTACGCACACGATCCTCCAAGACATCTGCTTTTTCCAAAGCATTGATAAATACGATGGAACCGTGAATACAATATCCGGTCCATCAGGAATTATTGAAGAATCAGGAGAAGCACATTTTATGCTCTCCAACAAAACACAACTACTAATAAAAGATGAGCTTTTCTCCCTTAGCTCCCATAGAAATCTGTTAAGCTTTAAAGATATCCGCTTAAACGGGTACCACCTCGAGACGGTGAGTAAACAAAACAGATAATTCCTATATGTAACGTCTCAAAAAATGGTGCTAAAACCACCGTCGACCGTTTTGAGGGACTCCCGTCGGGTCTCTATCATACAAGGATAAGAGCAATGGAAGCAAACACACTCGAGCACCAGAAGTGCGATAATCAACCAGAATTCCAACTCTGGCACAATCGACTAGGACACCCTGGAAGGAATATGATGCGTCGCATCATATCCCAATCCCGTGGAATTAACTCGAAAAGCCTGAAGCTACTTCGAAAGGGTGCATCTCCTTGTCCCATTGTCACAAAGGGAAATTGATTACGAGACCATCCCCCCTGAAGGTGGACGCTGAGTCTCCGAGCTTCCTAGAGAGAATACATGGAGACATTTGCGGGCCTATTCACCCCGCAAGTGGACCATTTCGGCACTTCATGGTACTGATTGACGCATCTTCCAAATGGTCGTATGTGTGCCTCCTGTCCACCCGCAACGTAGCCTTTGCAAAGCTACTGGCACAAATAATAAAGTTGCGGGCACATTTCCCAGATAACCAGATCAAGAAATTGCGTCTGGACAACAGTGGTGAATTCACATCACAAGTCTTCCTAGACTACTGCCAAGCAACATGCATAGAAGTTGAACATCCTGTAGCTCATGTTCACACCCAGAACGGGTTAGCCGAATCTCTTATAAAGAGACTACAATGGATTGATCGTCCATTGTTGATGCAATTCCAGTTGCCGGTGAACGCATGGGGACATGCCATCTTGCATGCTGCATCGCTAATAAGGTTACGACCGTCAGGGAGTCAATCTTATTCTCTGATGCAACTTGCATATGGGAACCCGCCGGATATCTCTCACATGAGGATATTCGGATGTGTTGTCTATGTCCCCATTGCACCACCGCAGAGGACCAAGATGGGTCATCAACGTTGACTGGGTATCTACATTGGATTTGACTCACCATCGATCATTAGATACCTGGAACCCCTCACATGGGACGCCTTTAAGGCACGTCTAGCAGATTGTGAGTTTGACAAAAGCACTTTTCCCAAACTAGGCATTAACACAGAGAAGCCAGAAGCTTCAAAGACCATTTCATGGGATACCAAAACTTTATCCCATTTCGATCCGCGTACAAACCAATGTGAAGACGAGATCCTGAAGATCCTTCAAATACAAAATACTGTTCACATTTTACCGGACAAATTCACTGACAACCAGAAGATTGTTAGATCACACGCCCCTGCTGCAAATACACCAGCTAGGATTGACATACCCAAAGATGGATGCAATCTACCTACAGCAGAAGCGGTCGTACCTCAACAAAAGAGAGGACGACCCCCAGGCTCCAAAGATAAAGACCACTCGAAAGAGGAAAAATCCTGGAGCAATAATAACGATACCACCACAGGATGCTGAGCTCAGCCCAGACACCTCTCCACTCCAAACAACCCCTGAAGAGGAAAATATAGGAGAAATATCATTAAACTATATACGTACTGGGGAGGTACTGGACAGAAAAAGCACAATCATTGATGATAACTTCGCGCTCATTATTGCCACTCACATCACTGAATACGACGATGAGACCGATCCACGCTCTCTAGCAGAATGTAAACACAGAGAGGATTGGCCAAAGTGGAACGAGACAATAGGAGTAGAGCTGGACTCACTCGCGAAGCGCAAAGTTTTTGGACCTGTAGTCCAAACACCAAAGGGTGTTAAACCTGTGAGATATAAATGGGTATTCGTGAGAAAAAGAAACGAGAATAATGAGATCGTGCGCTACAAAGCGCGCCTTGTTGCACAAGGTTTTTTCCAAAGACCAGGAATAGACTATGACGATACCTATTCCCCGGTTATGGATGCGATCACCTTCCGTTTCATCATTGGCCTATCTACAAAGGAAGGCCTGGATATGCAGCTCATGGACGTTTTGACTGCATACCTATATGGAAATATAGATAAGGATATCTATATAAGAATCCCAGACGGATATAAACTACAGACTAAAATGACAGAAAGACCTCGGGACGTCTATTCTGTCAAACTCCAAAGATCACTGTATGGTCTAAAACAGTCAGGTAGAATGTGGTATAACAGACTCAGTGAATTCCTAGTACAACAAGGATTCATAACAAATGAAGTCTGCCCTTGCATATTTATAAGAGCAAAGGGAACATGATTCGTAATCATAGCCGTCTACGTAGACGACCTTAACATCATCGGATCTCCTGAAGAGATAGGTGAGATATCCAAGAGTCTTACACTGACTTTTGAGATGAAAGACCTTGGCAAAACGAAGTTCTGCCTAGGCTTACAAATTGAACACTTGAGCGGAGGAATCCTGTTACACCAATCGACATACACGAAGAAGTTGCTGAAAAACTTCCTTATGGACAAATGTCATCCGCCAGTACTCCAATGGTCGTCAGATCATTGGATGTTAATACAGACCTCTTTCGACCTCTAGAAGAGGGGGAGGAAGTACTGGGTCCTGAAGTACCCTACCTAAGTGCGATTGGAGCACTCCTATACTGGCAAACTGCACACGTCCCAATATAGCATTCGTAATTAACCTACTAGGCAGATACAGTTCAGTGCCCTCAAAGCGCCACTGGAATGGAGTGAAGCACATTCTGCTCTTCCTCCAAGGGTCTGTGGACCTGGGACTATACTTCAAGAAATGTGTATCCTCCGACTTAGTCGGTTATGCAGATGCAGGATACAGGTCCGACCTACACACCGCAAAGTCCCAGACCGGTTTCGTGTTCACATACGGTGGGACGGCCATCTCATGGAGATCTGTGAAGCAGACTTCAACATCGACCTCATCCAACCACACCGAGCTCATAGCGATCCACGAAGCTAGCAGAGAATGATTCTAGGTTCGATCAGTCATCCACCACATCCTCAAGACCACCGTCCTGAAGATGGGAGATCTTGGACCAACCACCATGTATGAAGACAATGCTGCCTGCATCGCTCAACTACGAGGTGGCTACATCAAAGGTGACAGGACGCAACACATTTCCCCCAAGCTCTTCTGGACGCATGAACAGCAAGTAGACAACCAAATCGACATCTAGCAGATCCAGTCTTACAACTACCTGGCAGATCTATTTACTAAAGCTTTACCTCTCAGTACCTTTAGAAAACTTGTACTAGGAATTGGGATGAGACAGTTGAGAGATTTACAAGCCTGAAGCTTGTACTTTTCAGGGGGAGTTAATGTCGGGCTGTACTCTTTTTCCTTGGCTATTGGTTTTTCCCACTGGGTTTTCCATAGCCAAAGGTTTTAACGAGGCAACCACATCAACTCTGGATCCAGAAGTATCCACCTCTGATGTTATCCATCGATCAGGGGAAGTTACAGAGACTTGTACTCTTTTCCCTTAGCCACTGGGTTTTCCATGGTAAAGGTTTTAACGAGGCAAGTGCTCTTTAACTTTGGATCCAGAAGTATCCATAGACCCATGATCAGATAAGCTCTATGAACCCTGAAGCGTTCATTATGGCTTATAACAATGGATGGATAAGGGGAAGTGTTATAAACGGGCTTTTGGAGGCCCAACTTGTTATTGGATATCCACCCATTATGTAATCCTATTGCTATAAATACAGGGCTACGGATTCTGTAGCCACCAAGTTTATAACAAATACTATATTATAGTAAACTTAAAAAGTAAATGTGAGATTCCAATTAAGATACAATTACTATTATGTATATCAAAATATCCAATTATAACAAATTTAAAAAATGGAACTTTGATTGAATCTTAAAGTGTCACACAATCTAAATTTTGAGAAAGAACGGTATTTTAAAGATTAGGAAAATACTAAAGAGGTTCAAGAGACAAGAGGACAAGAGAACCAAGGATGGCTACTAGAAAGACTTATCCAATCCATAATGATGTATATGAAAATACAATATTTTTATTTCTTGACCAACCTTAGAAGAAGCATATACACATGCATTCTAATCAGTAAGATTAATCAAGTCACAATTAAAGAAAAAGCAGCTGACTGGAAAGCAATAGTCATATTTGTAGTCCATAAAGGTACCAATAAAAAAACCATACCATTTTATCCCCCACTTAGTCAAAATTGGAATAAAATGCATCATAGAGGGATATGACCAAAGATCAATTGATTCTGTAGAACTTATTACAACTTTATTTTTTTCAGACATGGATTCAAATGAAGTTTAGTAATTGATTCATAAACAGATACACCATATCATGCATATAATAACACTATATCGTGTACACACACACACACACAAAACATGAGTAGATATATCGAAATATAGATTTGATTTGGGATGTTTCTACAGATAGTTATTATATTATATTTCATATGGTCATGTTCTACTATTATAGATTAAATAGAGATTATCCCTGAGAAAGGTGGCTGAGGGGTTGATAGCTTATGTCTTGAAAACAGGTATAATTACAATACCTATATAGGGTTCAAATCCATTCGTCTCCTTTTTTCTTGTTGAATATATTTCTTTCTTTATTCATTTGGTTTGACTTGTTTTATTATCTTTCATAAAGGAGAATGGCTAGAAAAACAATAGAATAGATATACATAAAAAATATCAGCTAAGAATAGTCATGGAACGAACGGGTTCTAAATCACGATCAATTCCTTTTACAAATCCTACTGTAGCTGCATGGGCTCTTCCCACATGCCATAAATGACCCACAAATAGGAAGAATCCTAAAATAAAATGAGAAGTAGCTAACCAACTTCTAGGATTGACATAATTAACTGCATTAGTCTCGGTAGCTACGCTACATATAGAATTTAAATAACCCAAAGGTTAGCCAAGTAAGAGTTCTCAGATGATGTATTTGTTGGATCTTGTGGGATGGACAACTTAAACACTAAATAGTTATGATTAGTATTGAGTCATTGGGCCGGCCCTCGAGGAAAGAGAATACTTTCCCATTGAGGTCATAAAGCCCGAAGAAAGGATATCCCAGCTCAATAGGCCTGCAAAGTTTGTAGAAAAGGTTAATCACTAGCCTGATCAGATCCCACACCTAATTTGCTCGTTGAGCTCCCGCATCTTAAGAAAGCGGTTGATTATGGGCTCATAAATGGCAGGGGGGAGTGGACAACGGTTATGCCTATCTTTTAGGAACGACCGTGCTGCCATAATGGTTACCATTGAATGCCAACGACATTGATGACACGCCATGCTTATAAATACAGGAAAGACAAACACTACAGGGGACAGACTTCAGAGGTACTGATTCCTAGGTACTCTAACTCTCATAATATCATCTTTCCACTTTTGTATTTCTTCCTCCCAAAAGCTCGGCGTGATTAATTCAAGTCGATCATCCTTGGGTCGATCTTGATTGATGGATCCATCTTAAGTCGATACTAACTTAAGTATCGGAGGGAGTCTGGGTTGAAACCCAGATCTGACCCCCCTACCGAGCTTCTGTGGTGTATGTCGATCGTGGCACGACTCAACAGCAAGGTCGAATGGTCGTAATCTTTGACCCCGAGATTGGTCAAACTCCAGCCCGGTAGTTCGTAGTTCAACAGTCTCAACTTCAACGACCCCAGTTCTTACAATCGAGGGTCCCACTCAGTAGCTGACGAGATAACACCTCATTAGAGGAGTCCAAGTTAGCCCCAATTACTATTAGCCGGAACCCATCCGTCAACAATTAGTGATAAGTAAACAACAACCAAAATAATTGCAGTGAAAAGTAAATGAAATGTGCGCAATAGTAAAAGTGTATATAGAGAAGCAAACCAGACAAGGCAATTACAAACATAAGGATATATTCTGATTCGGTCTTCTGACATACTCTAATCCTTAAGCTCATCGCTTGAGATTTTTCACTAATCCCTTTTGCAAATCCACAAGAGTAACCAATGCAACTTGACAAACACCTTAGCCAATTGGACACCCAAATCTCAACACCCTTAGATTAGAAAACACTCTCAAAACTGAGAGAAAGAACACCTTAAACATCAAGGCAAAAATTTATAGAGAAAAGGATACAAATCTCCTATAGCCTTGACTTATTGTGCTTGTGGATATAATAGTGGCTATGAAGCTGGATTTCTATTCTTTAGGATAAGAGAAACGGAGAATAGAAATATAGACTTTTCTTTTTCTTTTGGCTTAATTGAAGATATGAAAGATTTTGGCCTAGGATATAATTTCTTCTTCAATTTTCTTCCTTAACATCTAAAAATTATTCCTTATTTATAAAGGGGAAAAAACCGTTTAAACAGATTACCAAAACTCCCCTTCTAATGGCTAGAAAATGGATAATTTTTAGCCAACGGCTAGTTGATTAGTCGACTAATAATCTTATTAATCAACTAGAGCTTTTAGGGGAAGCATTGGTGGAAAGCAGCGTTCGTCAGGTAATGGGGTCTATTAGTTGACTAATGAAGGTATTATACGACTAATAGCCTATGTTAGTCGGTTAAATTAAGCTCAGAAAACTGGTTTGAATTCCTAGAAAATATGTGTTGTATATTAATCGACTAATACTCATGTTAGGAGACTAATGACACACATGATTTTGAGTATGAAGCTTAAAAATACTAGTCGACTAATATACTTGGTTAACTAGATAATTTATAAAAACACAATTTAGAGTTAATATCTAGGGGGTTTAGATATTGATACGACCATTTTAGAGAGGCCCAAAAGCCAGCAGCCCAGGGCCACGCGGGCAGAATGAGGCTCCCAAAAGGAGCTTTGGGCCAACCGCCGGAGGCCCCCGTGAAAGCCCTGTATCGGATCGCCCATGATCAGACGTACGCCCGGTCAGCCCATGATCGCGGGAGATAACCGCTCCCTAAACTGCTCCCCCATAATGGCCATTAAGGGACCCCATTAACCTCCCTTCATGGCATGTAAAGACGCCCGGAGGGAGGCGGATCATGGGGGTGAAATAGGGGGGCATGAAGACGGGACGATCATGGGAGAAGCCCTATATAAGGACTTGAGGGGGGGGGGGGGGGGGGGGGGGGGGGGGGGGGGGGGCGAAGAAAAAGGCCGAACCCTAGATACCGCTATACGGAGGTATTCTACTAAAAAACCTAGCTTTTCACATTGTCTTCACTCCCATAGCTCTGTCCGAGGATTCACGTATTGGCCTCCTTGCGAGCCGTTCCGATCTCGTCAAGTATCATTTAGATCCGTTCTGACTTAGGCATCAGAGGGGACTTGGCCGGAACCAAGGTCCGCCCCTCCTGACGAGTTTCTTCGTCTGTCCAGGTCGATTTGGTCCCAAGCCGTCGAGGCTACCCCTCAGCACGGAACTCTCCGAAGCAAGGCCCGCACGATTGTAAGCACGCTCGACCCCAACGAGCATCGCCATAGACTGAGACCAAGTGACAATTAGGGCATCGAGGCTTCCTCTCGGCACTTGATTAACAGAGGCCGAGCACTCACCTACGTGCCGAGGCTACCCGTCCGCACCCCACTGACCGAGGCCCAACACCCAGGACGAAGAGCCTGCTCGTCGTCGATCCCCCAAGCGAGCCGTTTCCCGAGCTAAAGTGGGCCCTCGCGCAACCCGCGTTGAGAACACGCATGCTTGGAGTGACCAACGGATTCCAACCGACCCCTTGACCACGATGACCGTCAAACCGTCGATCAACGATCCAGTGGTGAGAAAACACCCGTAAACATCTGGCACCGTCTGTGGGAACGAACACAAGCACACGTCAAACCACTGAAATGGAACCAATCTGCAACGGCCTGGGTGAATGCCCCTCATCCACGAGGAGGGAGATTATGTCCCTCCCGAGAACCAGCACAGCCACACCACTGAGGGGACAGGCGACTCCCGCTCGGTGACCCAAGAGTAGCTCCGTCTCTTTGCCCAGGAGACCAATGCCCACATGCAGACGTTGGCCGCCATGATTCAATAGCTCGTCGGCAACCCGTCCATCCAGGGAGATGGGACGGCGGGGACCCTCGATCAGGGAGGGGTCCGTTGGCCTTTACGCTCGGTCGTGGTCACTGACAACAGGGATGGAGGGACCAACCTAGAACGGTGATTCACCCTACCGAGCTTCGTCCCAGTGCGATTTCTCACTCCCTCCTCGCCTCGGGAGGGAGACGAGGTGGGTCCCGAGCAAGCTGGAGACGAATCGGCTATGGCTTCGTCTCGACAACTACGCTCAACAAATCGGCGATCGACCGAGCCGAGCCACAGGAGACCGACCCTGCCGGAGTGAGAGTCCCCATCGCGGAAGCCAAAAGAGCCGAGAATACTGACGGGAGAAGAGAGGCGCCCGCCGACCAACTCCCGTCCCCAGCTCGACTGGGATTCGGGCGAGCCCCCAGTGTGACCCCGTTCACTCACCGCAGCAACTCGACCTCTGTTTTGAGCACAGGTGGGCACCCGGGGGGTGCCAGGGGCGACCGTTGCCTGTTGACCAGAAGGATAACTGAAGCACGTGTGCCGTTTAGATTCAAGGTGTCAACATTAGAGAAGTATGACGGCACGGGCGACCCGGAAGACCATGTCATGGACTATGAGGGAGTCATGGCGTTCCAAGGGGCCGACGACACCCTACACTACAGAGGCTTCTACTCCACCCTCCAAAAATCGGCCTGGAGTTGGTATCACAGCCTCTCTAACCGTTCCATTGACAGCTTCGAGGACCTCTCCCAACAGTTCTGCAAATAGTTCATGGCCGGACGTCAGGTAAAACCGGACTTAGAACTCCTGTTCAATGTGGTGCAGGGTCCCGGAGAAACCCTGAGGCACTACATGCGTCGTTTCAACGCGGAGAGACTGAACGTGGAGAGCTGTCCCAAGCTGGTCGTGAAAACGGCCCTGAAGAAAGGGCTCCCGCACAGGGGCCTGAAAAGTCATTGCACAATGATCCACCAAAAGACCTCATCGAGGTCATAGCCCGGGCAGAGCGCTACATGCTGATGGAAGAAGCGCTGGTCACAGAGAACGGAAGTCACCCAGCAGGGGCTAGATGGGGATCCAAGCACGACGAGCGCGAGCACCGCAGCCCTGACGAACCACGGCAGGAGAAGAGGGCCAAAGGAAAGCAGCACAGGGGGGAGCCACGACGCCCCAAGCTGAACACTGAACACCGCCCCAGACGTCGTCCTCGCGCACGCTCAAAAGGAAAGGCACTTTAGCAGGCCGCCTCCGAGGATGAAGAGAGGCAGGAAGGACGAGGAGAAATATTACAAGTACCACAAAGAAAATGGCCATGACACTGACGTGCGTATATATTTCATATATTCACGAACGTTTTCTTTCATGTTTCTCCGTATTTTCTGCCGTCTTTTATTCGTTTTCTCGTGTTTTCTCGTTTTCTTTCACTTTTCTTTGTTTCTCCATGTTTGCAGGAGATTTCCCACGTAGGGGACGTTTAACGACGATATCTCAAGTCCCCGAAGCAACGGGAGGAGTCACGCCTGGCCCAGGGGGTCAAACGAAGATGATGTCATCATTTTATCCCCTCACCCGATCGGTTGGACTAAGTCAACTGATCGGGTGATGCACGCGTGCACCACCTGGTCTCGGCTGGAGCTCAAGTGGATGTCACCCGACCGATTCACATGCCAGTTCAACGGGGCCGATTCTCTGTCTTTTCAAGCCAAATTCCAACCGATCGGGTGACTTTCACCCGATCATTTCATCTGTAGCTGATGCTGAGGAGCCGAGACACGGGTACCCAACCGACCCCTTCACCCGATGGCGCCAAGATCCAACCGGTCACCCCAAGAACTCAACCGACCGGTTCATATGACCGGGTGAAACTCCGCCGTTTTCTGTTTATTATTTGTAACGGATCACCCGATCGGTTGACTTGTCAACCGATCGGGTGATACGAGATCCTATAAATAGGACCCCTAGGGTTCCAGAAACGGGAGAGCTGTTAGTTTTTACTGTTTTCTCCTATTTGTGACGGCTGTAATTACTTTTCTATTGTAAGTTTTCGGATCTTTCTTAAACTTTAGTATTATTTTAATTGCTATACTACCTTCGCATTCCTATCGTCTGATTATGATTTTAACGGTTCATTTTCGTTTAGATCGCTTTTTAATGAATATTTGTGAGTAGTTCCCAAATCTGGGATTTTGGCGGAAACCCCTTCGGGGGCTCTTCCCGATGCATCCATAGGGTTAGGAAATCGATAGGGATTAGGAATCTAATGGTTACGTGGGGTGTTTTATTGTCATCGGCGGGAAAAAGACCGCCTTTGACCGTCGGGCCAAGGGGGAATAAACTTGGCGGTTGACTCCCTAGCCATAGCTCACGCCCTTAGCGTAGACGCCGAATCCTAGCACGCGGGAGCGGCAGGATGAGACGTTGGGAGTTATCGTTGCAAGCTTAGTGCTCCCGGAATCGATCAGTGTTAATGGACACGTGAGTGCCCACTGATCGAACCCGGGAAGTCCGGTGTATCATCCTGGGCACCGACCGGAATATCGGGCCCATGGGATGCCGGTACCACTTTCAAAGGCAACGTTTCACCATTAGACCCTAATTTCGATCACCATCCTACCCGTAGGCCGTATCTGCGAGAGTCGCTCGTTGGAGTGAAAACCAAAGTCCCGGGTTTATTTTCTTATTGTTCATACCTTGCATTCCTTTACCGTGACAACCCATCAACCGATCCGGGCTAGCTCGCCCACGGGGTGATTTCGGTCCTCCTTGACACAAGCACATCCTAGCCTCCCTGTGTTCGACCCCCAAGCCACACTACAACACCGTGCGCTTGCGGTTACAAATATCTAAACCCTCACGCGGGTCCCCCGGCCATTTGCGGCTCGCAAACCGGGGGCACGTCAAGTTTATGGCGCCGTTGTCGGGGAGGCAACGTGCTTGTTATTTTAGGATCTCTTGAACCCTAGTGTCTAGCTCTTATCCCTACCTCGCGATAATTTTCGCATTCTTCCTTTTTCTTTTTATTTTCTTATTTTTATTTTTTATTTTTATTTCTTATCTTATCTGTTTCTTTCCCACTTGTCGCTTCACGGGTGTTTGTTGTTTTCCATGCGCAGGAGTTCAAGAAGTCTCGACGACTTGATCCCCGTTGATCCAGAGATTAACGCCACCCTTAGGCGTTTGGCCGCCGAGAAGCGAAGAAGAGAGGATCCTGACGCCATGGAGGAGAACACCCCGCCTCGCAAGTCCCTGTTGGAGTACTTGATGCCATCTATCGAGTCCACTTCCGCCATCCGGCCTCCAGCTATTACGGCCCAAAGCTTCGAGCTAAAGCCGTCTTTGGTGACATGGATCCAGCAGGATCAGTTTTCGGGTGCACCCATGGAGAGCCCAATCGAGCATCTAGACTCCTTCTTGGAGAAATGTGACACCTTCCGGATTAACGGTGTCACAACTGAGGCGATCCGTCTGAAGCTGTTCCCCTTCTCGTTGCGAGACAAAGCCAAGCAATGGCTTAGGGGGAAGGACCCCAACACTTTCAATACCTGGGAGAAGCTCTCCAACGCTTTTCTGACGAAGTTCTTTCCTCCGGGGAAGACCATGAAGTTGAGGAGTGAGATCTCCTCCTTCTCCCAGGCCAGCCACGAGTCCTTGCATGAAGCTTGGACAAGATACAAGGAGATGCAGAGAAGATGCCCTCACCATGAGCTTCCGAAGTGGCAGATTATTAATCTGTTCTACAATGGGCTGAGGGATGACCTAAAATCTTCTATGGACGCTGCGGCTGGGGGTTCCTTCATGTCAAGGAGCGAGGAAGATGCCGGACATATTCTGGAAAATATGGCATCCAACAATGAGCGGTGGTGTGACGAGAGAGCCACACCCAGGTCTGGGGGTATACACAGAGTCGAGGACGTCGACAAACTTTCAAGCAAGTTCGACTTGCTTTCAACCCAGATCTCCGCACTAATGGTAGGAGCCGGTGGTGCCGGTGCACAACAGATTGCTGCGGTATAATCCGAAGTTTTTGGAGAGTTCGACGGTAGTGACATCTCACCACCGTTGGATCAGGCGAGCGCATTGTTTTACAATCCTACGGGGAATGCGCCATTTCCACCAAGAACCAAATCAAACCCAGCCTACTCTCCCAACAACCGGAATCATCCGAACCTCAGCTACCGGGCACCTTACCAACAGCCGGCTCAGCAACAACAGCAGACTTATCAGCCGGCTAGGCCCCAGCAGCAGTTCCAGTAGCAGCAATATCAGCAACAACCTCCACCACAGTATCAACAATATTGTCACGCCCCGCTTCCCTAAAATGGAGCGAGACGTGAGAAGGTCCGCTCAAGCGTGGAGCTGTGAAGCTGCACGCCCGATAAGCGTAAATTTAGTATAAGCAGGTCCCTGTAATTGCAAACGAAACAACAACAATAATAATATGAGAAGGATATGAAATACCAATCCCACAGTTTGTCCACAAAATATTCAACATCACAGAAAAGCCACCAGGCTAAAAGAAAGAGTCTAAAGGCCCAGAACAAGGACAAACAAAAATACAAACATAACAGAGTATCAACTAGGTGCCACGCACCGAGAACCTAAGCAATCTAACAAAACTAGACGTAGACACTAAGACTGATCTCCAGTGTCTACAAAGTCCTCGACCAACACGGGCTCAAGCTCGGAGTCCGCAAACACCTCGCCCTCAGCAAGCAACTCAGGCTCAGGGTCTAACATGCGTCATCCAAAAGAGAAAGGGGCACATGTCAGCAAGTTTGAAAGACTTGAGCAAGGAAACTGAAAGTAACTAACAACCTAGCACTTATAATATTTATCAATGACATGGTAGTTAAGTATGATGTGACAGTTTAAAGGGAGAGACAAGCACACACGATGTAGCAAAAGCTACCAAATCACTAATTCATGAATCACTTATCATGATTATCACTTATCACGATTATCACTTATCACTAGAGATTTCGCCTGCTGGCCGGAGTGGCGGATCAGGCCAACTCGGGGCTCAGGTGGCCGCTTATCTCTTACCCCACCCATATGTGTCGAGCGTTGGGGTTTCCAACTAACTGAGCTCGCTTCTGGATCACGAGCCAGGAAGTGTATTTGGCATAGGGGTGCACCTAGCCGGTATCCGAGCGTTGGGGTTTCCAACTACAGGGCTCGCTTCTGGAACACGAGCCAGGAACATACTATTGTAGCGTGTGCTACGCAATCACGATGAATAATCACTATGCAATAACATGAACAGATATTTGCGTACCGTTAATTGAATTTAAACGTGACATACAAGCATGATGAAGGTGACGGACCAAGCTTCGTTGTCAAGCTAGGTCAATGGCGTCTAGACGGCTATCCTTTCACCGTCTAGTCTCTTTTACGCTAAAGCAAGGAAATGGCCTAAGACATGGCCCAAATCAAGAGATGCAAGTTTCACTTGCCTGATACCGGGGTTGACGAGCAATGAAGATCGTCACACAAGCTAACTACGGAATAGATCGCTGTTATGGCAAAACAATCATTAGAACAATGATTCTAAATCGATTTCTTATTAGAATCCTAACTTTCTAATAATCCATTTTATTAGGGTTTCACAATGTCAATGGGGGTTATGCTAAAACTAAAGGAATCGAGTATTACCGTGAAGAGGCGGATGAGCGATGCCGAGCAACCACGGCAACGGAAGAACGATCCGGCTCAGATCTGGAAATGAGGGAAAAATATAGAGAAATGGGTTTGGATGTGGATTTTGGGGGTTTGATGAAGGTTTGGGGAAGATGGAAGGTGGGTTGTGACAAGGGAGGGTTTGGATGATGAAGGATGAGCTTGAGATGAAGGATCAATGGCTTGAGGGAGATGTGGGCTCAATGGGGGAGAAACTAGGGTTTTAGTTCATGAGGAAGAAGAAGAAAACGTTTGGAGGGGTATTTATAGAGTTTGGTGGCGGTTAGGGCAAAACTAGGGTTTACAGCACTGGTTAGTCGGTCAAAGAACAACCATTGACCGACTAGTTTGACATCTAGTCGGTCGGTTGACCAACGCAGACCGACTAAGTGTAAACAGTAACCCAGACGAAAATTAGGATCTAGATTTAGTCGGTCAAAGAACAACTACTGACCAACTAGTTTGACATCTAGTCGGTCGATGAACGTTCTTATTGTTGAATATTGGACTCCCCGGATTTGGTTTTGGATGATGAGCAAACATAAATAATTCATGAACTAACAATTTGTGAGCGCAGTATTGGAGATCGTCGCCAATTTCACGAGAATATTCAAAGCGACATCTCAACACTTCCAAAAGCTCGTATTCATGCCTAAAGCTTCGTTGAAGCTCTTGCGCCGTTTTGGAAGTTATGAAGATTCAATCGAAGCTCTCGAAGACCGTTTATTAAGGTTTTATTTATAGTCTTTTAGTCTCGATTGATAGAATGTTAAGCCTTGAGTATATCTTACGTTTCTATCTTCATTATGTTCTTTACGTAGCTGTAAGATCCTTGCACAAGTTCATTCTAACTTCCTCGAAGCGTCGCGCTTCGATTCGGATTTGTTTGTGCATGTTAGTTGGTACAAGAACAAGTACCGACCGACTAGATGGTGATCTAGTCGGTCGGCAACTGTTCTTGGACCGACTAGTTTGATTCCTTAATTTCTTGGACTTTACTGTTTACAGTTAGTCGGTCTACGTTGACTCACCGACCGACTAGTTTGTGAACTAGTCGGTCAGTGATGCTTCTTTGACCGACTAGTTGTGACTTACTGTTCACTCTAAATTTCTCCTAAGCTACTGTTTACCGTTAGTCGGTCTAAGAACGTTTGGTGACCGACTAGTTGACAATCTAGTCGGTCAACTTTTGTTCTTGGACCGACTAAGTCAACTTGCCTTCAGACTATTTCATTTTGCCTCTTAGTCGGTCTACGTTCACTGACTGACCGACTAGTTGTGAAACTAGTCGGTCAGAAAGTATTCTTGGACCGACTAGATTTCTAGGTCTGAAATTCTATCTCTTCTCAGATCTACTCTTAGTCGGTCCACGTTGTTTGGCTGACCGACTAGTTGATGAACTAGTTGGTCAGTGATTGTTCTTTGACCGACTAAGTCTCACAGATTTCTATCCGTTGGTGAATGACCTAACTTGTGTTTTTGGGTTCCTATAATTACGAACCTAGGTCATTTCTATCTAGGTAAGAGCTTCCATTCAGAGATTAATTGAGATCAAAAGAGATAGCCATTCTCCCTCAAATCAAAAGCTCTCTTCCTCACAAGAAACCCATTCTCTCTCATTTCTAGATCTAGAGAGAAGCTTGTTCTTGGTGAGCTCTTCAAGCTATTGCTTGATTCAAGTTTCCAAATCAACCCTAGGCACCCATTGCTGGTCATTTCTTTGGTGCTAGGTTTTGGTAACTTCATCTTCCTCAAATCCTTCATTCCACCTATTGGGTAAGAAAAACTCAAGGTATAGGATTTTGTGGTAAGAGTATTTATTTCATCTAAACTCTTTTATATTGCTTATTGGCTCTCTCGGTTGTGAGAGAAGTTTGTGATCCCGGGTTGTGGGATTCACTTTGCCATTGCATGTATGATTTGATCTTGTGAAGGTTTTTCACAAGATATTCATAGTGAAAATCTTGAGTTAGGGTTTCTAACTCAAGTATCCGGAGGGGATCCGGGTGGTTGGGACGTAGGATCATCGGGAACAAGTCGGGGAGACTTGGGTGGATCCGAACCCATTAACATCGTTTGTTAGCATTGTTAATTTCATTGTTGTCATTCAATTTAAGCTTCCGCAAATTGATTTGGTAGTTGTGTGCAATTTAATTTGGAATTATACGCCTTATTATTTTAAAGTACTATTCACCCCCCCTCTAGTACTTGTGCAGTAGCTGGTAGGGCATTACATTTGGTATCAGAGCCAGATACTCAGCTATGTCTGCCAACGACAACAAGACCGTGCCTCCACCTTCCAACTATGACACCTTCAGGAACCGTGAAGGAGCATCTTCGGTGATGGAAGGACATTCCTCTACGAGGCCTCCATTCTTCAACGGTACCAACTACGGGTACTAGAAATTCCGGATGGAAACCTTCCTCCGGAGTGCATCCTTATGGAGGACTACTATGAAGGAATACATCGAACCCAAAGAAGAAGATTTTGAGAAATGGACTACCGCGGAGGTCGCCGCGGAGGTAAGCAATGCCAAGGCAATGAACGCCTTGCAATGCGCATTGGAGCCCGAGGATTTCAATAAGATATGCACATGTAAGAGTGCATATCAAATTTGGAACTCTCTCCTCATACTACATGAAGGGACGAGTCGGGTAAGAGACTCTAAACTCGTAGTCGTAAACAAAGATTGCGAAATGTTTCATATGCAACAGGGCGAGAAGATGAAAGAATATTACGCTCGTTTTGTTGACATAATAAACGAGTTAGAGGCCCTCGGCAAGTCCTACACTCAAAAGGAGAAGTGCTCAAAGATTATTGAAGGACTTCCCTCTTCTTGGGAAAAACGTACCTTCGCCATCGAGGAAGGTAATGACATGAATAAATATACCGTTGTTCAACTAATGGGTACTTTGATGTCATACGAGGTACGCAAAGATAGCAAGGTGAAGTTACAAGAAAAGATGAAGTCCTATTTGAACCTAGATGCGCCTAAGAAAAAGGCGATTGCATTCAAGGCGGCTTCATCCACCTCTACCGATGATGAGGACTCGGAGGAAGAAATGGACATGGAATCCATTGCACTCATGGCAAAGAAGTTCAATCGCTTCTTCCGAAAGGGTAACTTCAAACAAAAATCTAAGTTTACTTCTACTAACGCCTCTTCACCTTTGTGCTTTAAATGCAATAAGCCAGGACACATCAAAGCGGATTGTCCTCAAAACAAGCAAAAGGAGAAGTGGAAGGCGCCGAAGTTCGACAAGTCAAAGAAGTACAAAAAGGGGTACAAAAAAGGACTTGTCGGAACAACATTCACCGACTCCGAGGATTCCTCAAGCGGAGAGTCGGACGATGAGCACGTGGAGCAAGCGCACATGTGTTTCATGGCAAGAGAGGAGCACGATCAAGGATCCTCCTCTTCCGATGATAGTAATGACGAAAGCGATGAGGTAACGATGGATGATCTTAGAAATGCTAACTCTCAACTTTGGTCAAAATACACTAAGCTAGTAAATAGATATACTAAGGTAAAAGATGACCTAGCTAGCATTCAAACATCGCCTAAGAATATCATCACCAACAACGACACCGTTGTTGAAGAGTTAAGAAATGAGATTGTAAATCTCAAATCTAAACTTGAACATGTTAGCATTGAGGATGCGGAAGAACATGAGATAGCAGATTTAACTTCTCAAAACTCGACTTTGAGTATTGAGAACGAGAATCTTAAATCTCGTGTTTATGTGCTCACATCGCAAATATCCACTTTGGATACTTCTTTGCGTTCTCTCAAAGAGAAATATGAGGACACATTGGGCCGAATCAACAAATTCAACAAGGGTAAGGGCCATTTGGATAATATCCTAAAAGATTTACTTCCGGCCAAACACCACATTGGCTTGGGGTATATGATGGGAAATTCATCCAAGTCGGTCACTACTTTTGTTAGGCCAACTTCCGAAGCCTCAACGAGTGGGAGCAAACACTCTATTGGTAGTTCATCTACCAATGGTGCTTCCACCTCGTCCACACCCTCTTTCGGAAAGAAACCCACTTTGGGTGGACCTCCAAAGAAGGGGCATGCTTACATGTACACCAATACCATGCCACGTAGGAACACACGTCCTACTCCACCGTCTCACACATATGATGATTTTTATGCAACACATTCTCGGGCACGTGCACACCAAGTGAGACACCCTCACGCACGTGTTCCCTCACATGCATATGTACACCCACCTCATCATATGAATAATTCTCATCGTGCACCATTCCATCATGTCCCGTATGCCTATCCACAACATGCATCACGTAGAAATCAACGTCGTATGCATGCACCCAATAGGATGATGGCTCCCAAAATATTCACTATTTGGAGCCCAAAGGACACAAGCATGGACGAAAAACAAATGTATATGAATGCTTATTTTTCGGATGTTGTGCATAGTAAGAATTATGTGGGGAAGTCTAAGTCCACTTGGACTTGGCTTCCAAAGGTCTAATCCCTTGGACCCAATGACCTTGGGTACCATGATATGAAAGTGTCTATCTTTAGGTACTCAAGGAAAAGAAAAAGAAGAGGAGCAACAAATTTAAATTTAGCTCCAAAGGGAATTGGATACTCGATAGCGGGTGTTCAAAACACATGACGGGTGACGCTCGATTGCTCTACGGAGTGGTTCCCATTGCGAATGAAAACCGCGTCGTATTTGGAGGCAACGAGAGCGGAACCATCATAGGTGTTGGTAAAGTCGGTAACCCTTCTAAACCCTTAATTAGTGATGTTTATCTTGTTAGTGGTTTAAATCATAATCTTATTTCAATAAGCCAACTTTGTGACAAAGGTTACAAAGTTAGCTTTGCGAAAGGATTGTGTCATATTTTAAGAAAAGATAATGAAAAATTATTATTTTCCGGAACTCGTCGTAAAGACATTTATATTTTGGATCTTCCTAAGTCATATGAACAATGTCTCGTTGCCAACACAAGTAAACAACACTTATGGCATCGACGCTTTGGACATGTGAACTTTGGAACACTATATAAGCTTTCAAAATTGAATTCTATTAAAGGTTTTCCGAAGCTTGTTTTTGAAAAGAAAAGTTTTTGTGATTGTTGTCAACGCGGCAAGCTTCCTAAATCTTCATTTAAACCTAAGAAAAGCATCTCTACTAAACGGCCACTAGAGCTATTACATCTATATTTATTTGGGCCAACTAGAGTAGCTTCCTTAGGAAATGCAAGGTACGGACTTGTCATCGTAGATGACTATTCAAGATTTACTTGGGTATTTTCATTGTGTAATAAAAATGAAGCTTTTGAAAACTTCACAATTTTTGTTAAGAAAGTACAAAATCTCTTAGGAACCACCATTGTCACTATTCGTAGTGATCATGGAGGTGAATTTGAGAATGAGTCTTTTGAGACATTTTGTGATGAAGTTGGTATTACTCACACCTTCTCTTTCCCTCGTGCACCTCCTCAAAATGGTGTAGTTGAGAGAAAGAATAGGACGCTAGTGGAATGTGCTCGCACTATGCTTGATGATAGCCAACTTGGCCATCAATTTTGGGCGGAAGCGGTACACACCGCTTGCTATGTGTTTAATAGAATACTTTTGAGGCCCGGCACTAAACAAACTTGTTATGAATTGTTGTTTGGTAGGTTGCCTCAAGTTAAACATTTTCGAGTTTTTGGTTCGAAATGTTTTATTAAGAACACATATGGTAGTTTGGACAAATTCGATCCAAGATCCGATGAGGGGATTTTTGTCGGATATTCTTCGCGTAGCAAAGCCTACCGGATATTCAACAAACGAACCTCAACGATCGAGGAGTCGCTTCATGTCTCATTTAATGAAGGATTTGTTCCAACTAGAATTTCAAATGATAATGATTCGTTGGATGTTTTATGTGATTCATTTGATAATTCTAAGTCTAATGATTCTATTGATTCTATTGAGACTAACCCAACTAATGAAGTTGTTGAGAATGTTCCTAGTGATCAAGGTATTCCCAAACGGCTTCATACCGTTCGTGACCATCCCCATGAGCAAGTCATTGGCAATATTCAAGATAGTGTCAAGACGAGATCGCAAGTCCACCACTTCGCAAATTGTGCCTTTGCCTCATCGATAGAGCCAAAGAATATTAATGAAGCATGCGAAGATAGCGCTTGGATCTTAGCCATGGAGGAGGAGCTCATTCAATTCGAGAGAAATGAAGTCTGGGAGCTTGTTCCTTTACCATCGAAGAACCACACCGTCATAGGGACAAAGTGGATCTTCAAGAACAAAACCGACGAAAACCAAGTCGTCGTCCGGAACAAAGCTCGGTTAGTAGCTCAAGGCTATCGTCAAGAGGAAGGTATCGATTTCGAAGAATCTTTCGCTCCGGTAGATAGATTAGAATCAATTAGATTATTATTGTCTTTTGCATGCCATAAGAATTTTAAATTATTTCAAATGGATGTTAAAAGTGCATTTTTAAACGGAGATGTCGTTGAGGAAGTTTACGTTTCTCAACCTCCGGGTTTCATAAATGAAAAATTTCCAAATCACGTTTTTAAACTAAAGAAAGCTCTTTATGGTTTGAGACAAGCTCCTCGAGCTTGGTATGATCGCCTAAAGAATTTTCTTTTGGATTTGAATTTTAAAATGGGCGAAGCCGATTCTACACTTTTTATTAAGCATGCGAATAACGATATTTTATTAGTTCAAATTTATGTTGATGATATCATTTTCGGTGCTACTAACTTCGTTCTTTGCGAAGAGTTTTCTAATGTTATGAAGGAACAATTTGAGATGAGCCACATGGGCGAACTCAAATATTTCTTAGGTCTCCAAATTCGCCAATTGAACGATGCAATCTTCATCCACCAAACAAAGTACACGGTGGAGTTGCTAAAGCGATTTGGAATGGAGAATGCCTCCGGGAAAAAGACTCCAATGAGCACGACTACGCATCTTGATAAAGATACGGGCGGAAAAGATGTAGACATTCGTCTATATCGAGGTATGATAGGTAGCTTACTTTATCTTACCGCGAGTAGGCCCCATATTATGTTTGTCGTATGTATATGTGCTCGTTATCAGTCTCAACCTAAGGATTCTCACTTAGTAGCGGTTAAACGTATTTTTCGCTATCTAAGTTACACATTAGAATTTGGATTACTTTATCCGAAATCTAGCACATATGAGTTAGTCTCATATAGTGACGCTGATTATGCGGGATGCAAATCTGACAGGAAAAGTACTAGTGGCACTTGCCATTTTCTAGGAAATTCTCTTGTCTCTTGGTTTTCCAAGAAGCAAAATTCGGTATCACTTTCAACCACCGAGGCGGAATACATTGCCGCTGGTGCCGCTTGTGCCCAGGTTCTTTGGATGAGACACACATTGAAGGATTTTGGTATTCATTGTGATACTAGCCCTATCATGGTGGATAACCAAAGTGCTATCTGTCTTTCAAAGAATCCGGTGCACCATTCCCGATCAAAACACATAGATGTCCGACACCATTTCTTAGATGATCATGTTGCTAAAAAGGACATCATATTAGTGTACGTTGAAACCCAAAAGCAAATCGCCGATATTTTCACGAAACCCCTAAAGGAGGACTCCTTTGTGCGGTTGCGTCGAGAATTGGGGATTATGGGTGAATCCGAGATATAGGATTCATATTTCATTCAATCATCTTGCATGCTATTATATTTCGCGATATTTCATTCATGCTAGATTTATTGAATTTTTGGGAATTTTATGTGATTTATTTGAATTTATGATCGAATTCGTATTTGAAAGTCGTATTTAAGATTTCGATGTTTTATGGGGTAATTTAGATGACTAATGAGTGAGTTATGATATTTCATCCAAGTGGTTTGTGAAGAGAAATCAATTATCAATTTTTGGACTCCTCTAGTCGGTCTAAGTTCACTTGTCAACCGACTAGATGCTCATCTAGTCGGTCAGCAAATGAACTCAGACCGACTAGATCAAGCCTATATCTAACTCCTATCATTTTCTTTCATTAGTCGGTCACAGTACACTTACCGACCGACTAGATTGAAAACTAGTCGGTCAGTGAATATACTGCGACCGACTAATTCTAGCCCTAAAAATCCTTCTGAGCCACTGTTTCGACTTAGTCGGTTCAAGCTCATTGACCGACCGACTAGATCGTAATCTAGTCGGTCAGTGCTTGAACTGTGACCGACTAAGTGTGTTAGGGCATTTGTGTCTTTTAGCTTCCAGACCGACTTATACTCATTTTGATCCGACTAATTTCATTATTAGTCGGTCTTCTCTCCAGCTCAAGCCCGAAAACCCCCAAACCCCACTCGAAACCCTTCGTCTTCCGGCCGTTTCTCCGTCGATCGCCGCCGTCCGCCGCCGTCGACTCCTCCTCCTAGGTAAAACCCCCTCTCCTAAGTGTCTATTTCCTATTCTAGGGTTTGCTTTCCTTGATTTCAAGCTCTAGCTCCTAGGGTTTCAATTTCTAACCTATGGCTTGTGTTTTTCGAATCTTAGGGTTTGTTAGCTTGTGATCTCTAGGTTGTTTTTGATCTTATCGTCGTGTGCTTGTGCTCGTAGTGCTATGGCTAAGACTAGAATTCCTATCGCCTCTTCCGGGGCTTCTCCTATGACCGTAGGGCCTTCCGACCCTAGGAATCCCCCGAAGCCTAAGCGTCGTGCCAAGTCTACCCAAGGCTCTCCATCTTCGCCTCCTCCTAAGAAGCCTAGGACTGCGACAGTTAAACCCCGCAAATCCAAGACCAAAAAGCCTATTCTCCACACTCCGGCTACTCCTCCCGATTCCGACACTGATTTTATCCCAGAGGATGAGCCTACTAGGGAACCCACTCCACCTCCGAAGACCCGTAAGGCTAAGGGTAAAGCTCCTATGCCAGTTGGCGGTGCAGACATATCGTTGTGCCGCGATGACCCTCAGTGTCTCGCAGCGTACAACCGTATAGAGCACTGTCCACTGTTGTTTGAGCATTACGTTCAGTTCTCTGATTTTCTCGGCCTTGCTGATCTTCTGTCTTATAGTGGCCTTCTAGATTATCTCCGATACGACCCTAAGGCCAATCCCAAACCGTATCCTCGCCTAGTGAAATTGTTCTATGCCAATCGTATTCGAGGCCAGTACGACGCCAGCCACTCCATTGAGACGACTGTCTTGGGAACTCCTATAGTTCTCACGGCAGAAATCTTGGGGGAGATTCTTGGTTGTTCGTCGTGTGGTCTCCTCCCTTCGGACATTTCAGTAGACGACATTTCTTCCTTGGATCAGACTATTCTTTCTGAGATTTTCCAGGTTATCCCCTCCGCATTCATTGGTGTTCCATCGAAATCTTTTAAGCCGAATGCGTGGGTTCTTAACCTGATTTTGAAGTCATGTCTCCTCCCTAAGTATGGATCCTCTTCACTCCCATCCCAGCTGTTCTTGAAATTGATCTACGCTCTTTTCTTGGGGTGCGAGATTAATTGGGCTCGCGTGATACTCGATAAGATGGATTCTTTCGAGTGTATACGCAAGACCAATAAGTCTGCGCACATTCCATACCCCTGCCTGTTGACTCTCGTATTCCGTCATTTCCGAGTCCCCCTCCCTCCTGACGATGAGCGTCCCTTGGGTACGCCTCTGAACGCGACGGCCGTGAAGAAATATCTAGCGGCACTTCGTCACGTGCAGAGGTCTACCGCATCTGCATCTCAGTCTACTCCGTCAGCTGCTGCAGCCTCCTCTTCCCCTGCTACATTGGACGATGTCGTACGCCTACTTCGTCAGCACGACTCCCGTTTGGCTCGTACTGAGGAGGTAGTCTGCCGTATGGCACGTATGATGGGGATTGATCTTCCTCCGTCTGTGTCTGAGGCCGAGGAGATGGACGATGAGGAGCTTGACGAGCTTGTCACTTCTTTTGCCCGTGGCGATGAGGCCACTGCTGCTGCTGCTGGTACTTCCACTTCTGCTCCTTGAGTTGGCACCACTGCCGGTGTTCCAGAGCCTTCTGCTTCAGCTCTTCAGCCTTCTGAGCCTGCTGCTGACCAGTCTTCTGAGCCTGCTCATGTATCTCCTGCTGCTGTTGACACTACCACTGCTGCTGCTTCTGTCGTGACCCCTGCAGCTGTTGAGATTCCCGTTGATGAGCCTGTTGCTGAGATCTCCACTCCTGCCCCGACGATTCCATCTGTTGAGACACCTTTACTCCCTGCAGAGCCTGAGTCCACTCCGTCGACTGGACCCACGGAGACTGCAGATCCTGCCACCTCCTCGTGATCGCTTGTTTCGAGGACTCTCCACTACGCTTTGGATGATTTATCTTAGTGAGAGTATTTTGGGTTAGGATGGGGTTGAGAGATGTTTTGATGTATTTTTTTTTGTGCTTTCCGGATGTCAGAGTTGGATATTATGTTATGATTTGTTTTGATGTATGTTGATATACTTTGATGATGTTAATGATGATGATGTATTTTTTTTGTTTATATAGATGATATGTAGCACTTGATATGATGTACCTCATATATTCGATGTGATATCTTTTTGGATGTACTCATGTTGTCTCTACATATATATATGTTCATCGTCATTCACTTTGTCATTTATTCGTCGTGCATTTGTTTTATATATATTCGTTGAATGCATTTGAAATATGAATTCGTCGCTCGACGATTAAAAACTTGGTTAAAAAGATTTAAATTCTATAATTGTATAGAATTGTTTTCCATGCACAAATTTAGCCAAGAACATTGAATATTGAAGAGTATGTTTCTTTATTCAAGAAATGAATAATTAATTGGTATTTTTGATGATTTTTGATTTTTTTGTGATAGTGGACATTTTGGCACACCTTGATTTGATTTCCACATTTTTATTCCCTTGGTGTCAAGTTGGTCCATTGTCTATGTCTACGACTCCCGATGCTGGATTTTACATTTCCTAATTGTTGTCGTTGTATGCCCCCCATTTTTGGGATAATGCCAAAGGGGGAGAGATAATGATAATAAATAGCGCAAATGAAAATTTAACTCAATTTCCAAGAATCTAGTTTGATATGTTAGATTCAGGGGGAGTTAAGATACATATAAGGATTTTCAAAATCCGATATTTCAAAAATCGATTCTCATTATATATCTTACTCGTCTGCTTGATGCAATTCATACATATTCATTTTGGAATAAACGTGTCATCAATGCAGGGGGAGTAAGTATTTTACATTTGAATTACTATTTTTGATTATTATTTATGTTGGTTTGTCATCACCAAAAAGGGGGAGAATGTTGAATATTGGACTCCCCGGATTTGGTTTTGGATGATGAGCAAACATAAATAATTCATGAACTAACAATTTGTGAGCGCAGTATTGGAGATCGTCGCCAATTTCATGAGAATATTCAAAGCGACATCTCAACACTTCCAAAAGCTCGTATTCATGCCTAAAGCTTCGTTGAAGCTCTTGCGCCGTTTTGGAAGTTATGAAGATTCAATCGAAGCTCTCGAAGACCGTTTATTAAGGTTTTATTTATAGTCTTTTAGTCTCGATTGATAGAATGTTAAGCCTTGAGTATATCTTACGTTTCTATCTTCATTATGTTCTTTACGTAGCTCTAGGATCCTTGCACAAGTTCATTCTAACTTCCTCGAAGCGTCGCGCTTCGATTCGGATTTGTTTGTGCATGTTAGTTGGTACAAGAACAAGTACTGACCGACTAGATGGTGATCTAGTCGGTCGGCAACTGTTCTTGGACCGACTAGTTTGATTCCTTAATTTCTTGGACTTTACTGTTTACAGTTAGTCGGTCTACGTTGACTCACCGACCGACTAGTTTGTGAACTAGTCGGTCAGTGATGCTTCTTTGACCGACTAGTTGTGACTTACTGTTCACTCTAAATTTCTCCTAAGCTACTGTTTACCGTTAGTCGGTCTAAGAACGTTTGGTGACCGACTAGTTGACAATCTAGTCGGTCAACTTTTGTTCTTGGACCGACTAAGTCAACTTGCCTTCAGACTATTTCATTTTGCCTCTTAGTCGGTCTACGTTCACTGACTGACCGACTAGTTGTGAAACTAGTCGGTCAGAAAGTATTCTTGGACCGACTAGATTTCTAGGTCTGAAATTCTATCTCTTCTCAGATCTACTCTTAGTCGGTCCACGTTGTTTGGCTGACCGACTAGTTGATGAACTAGTCGGTCAGTGATTGTTCTTTGACCGACTAAGTCTCACAGATTTCTATCCATTGGTGAATGACCTAACTTGTGTTTTTGGGTTCCTATAAATACGAACCTAGGTCATTTCTATCTAGGTAAGAGCTTCCATTCAGAGATTCATTGAGATCAAAAGAGATAGCCATTCTCCCTCAAATCAAAAGCTCTCTTCCTCACAAGAAACCCATTCTCTCTCATTTCTAGATCTAGAGAGAAGCTTGTTCTTGGTGATCTCTTCAAGCTATTGCTTGATTCAAGTTTCCAAATCAACCCTAGGCACCCATTGCTGGTCATTTCCTTGGTGCTAGGTTTTGGTAACTTCATCTTCCTCAAATCCTTCATTCCACCTATTGGGTAAGAAAAACTCAAGGTATAGGATTTTGTGGTAAGAGTATTTATTTCATCTAAACTCTTTTATATTGCTTATTGGCTCTCTCGGTTGTGAGAGAAGTTTGTGATCCCGGGTTGTGGGATTCACTTTGCCATTGCATGTATGATTTGATCTTGTGAAGGTTTTTCACAAGATATTCATAGTAGAAATCTTGAGTTAGGGTTTCTAACTCAAGTATCCGGAGGGGATCCGGGTGGTTGGGACGTAGGATCACCGGGAACAAGTCGGGGAGACTTGGGTGGATCCGAACCCATTAACATCGTTTGTTAGCATTGTTAATTTCATTGTTGTCATTCAATTTAAGCTTCCGCAAATTGATTTGGTAGTTGTGTGCAATTTAATTTGGAATTATACGCCTTATTATTTTAAAGTACTATTCACCCTCCTCTAGTACTTGTGCAGTAGCTGGTAGGGCATTACACTTAGACCGACTAAGAGTAAACAGTAACTAGTGTCAAGAATAGTTAATGAGTTAGTCGGTTAAATAAGCATTGCCGACCGACTAGTTTGCAACCTAGTCGGTCAACCAACGTTCTTAGACCGACTAACGACAAACAGTAACTCCTGAACATTTAACAAAGCTCACTAGTCGGTTCAAGAAGGTTTTCCGACCGACTGGATCGTCATCTAGTCGATCGGTGCCCCTTCTTATACCGGCTAATGAGCACCAAAAGTTCCGAAATGGAGCGCGAAGCTCCGGGATGGTTTCCTAAGTCTCCTAGGCTCGTTCTAACTCTAAGATATCGACGTTATGAAGCCCGTCACGAATGACTTACTTCAAACACGCCGACCGACGGAAGAATCTAGAGAATCACGACGAAAAGAACGAAAATGAAAACTACGGAGACGGAAATGGAAATCACAAAGAAGGGAAAGCAACAATTAATATTATATACATAATAAAATCCATACATGAAAAACCAGTCGTTACATCCTCCCCAACTTAAGAAAAATTCCGTCCTCGGAATTCCCAACACTCACGTGTCCGGAAACAAAAGTGGGTAGCGCTCTCGCATCTCATCTTCTCTCTCCCAAGTAGACTCTCCCGGTGAACCGTGTCGCCACATCACCCGAACGAGATCAACGACCTTGTTCCGAAGTGACTTCTGACGCCTGTCCAGTATCCGCACCGGATGCTGGTCATACGTCAAATCTGAGCGAACGACAATCTCCGAGAAATCCACGGCATGAGACGGATCGCTGATGTATCGACGAAGCTGCGACACATGGAAAACATCGTGAACTCCTTCCAAGGATGGCGGCAAGGCTAAGCGGTAAGCTACCTCGCCAACCCTCTCCAGAATATCAAACGGTCCAATGTATCGCGGGCTCAACTTCCCTCACTTCCCAAAACGAATCACTCCACGATTCGGGGAAATCCTCAGAAACACATGATCGCCCGGCTGAAACTCCAAAGGACGATGTTTAGCATCCGCCCAATGCTTAAAACGGTCCTGAGCAATCCTCAACCTCTCCTGAATGGTCCTAACAACATCCACGACCTCCACAATCATGTCAGGTCCCAACAGCTCCCGATCGCCAACGTCATCCCAACTCAATGGCGATCGACATTTCCTCCCATACAAAGCGGCGAAAGGCGCCATGCCAATAGACGCCTGGTAGCTGTTGTTGTAAGAGAACTCTACCAAGTGTAGATGGTCCTCCCACGAACCCTTGAAATCCAACATGCACGCTCTCAGCATGTCTTCCAAAATCTGAATCGTCCTCTCAGACTGGCCATCCGTCTGCGGATGGTACGCCGTGCTGAAACTCAGACGCGTACCCAAACTTTTCTGCAAACTCTGCCAGAACTGAGATGTGAATCTCGTGTCTCTGTCCGACACGATACTCACGGGGACCCCATGAAGTCGCACGATCTCCTCCATGTATCTCCTCGGTAGCGCCTCAGTGGACTGTCCTACTCGGAATGGTATAAAGTGCGCGGATTTGGTCAATCGATCTACGATCACCCAAATCGTGTCATTCTGCTTCAGACTCCGAGGTAGTCCAGTCACAAAATCCATAGTGATGTGTTGCCATTTCCACTCCGGAATTGGAAGTGGGTGTAACAACCCGGCCGTACGCTGATGCTCTGCCTTCACTTGCTGGCAAACCAAACACTTGGCTACACTCCGAGCCACACTCCTCTTCATGCCATGCCACCAAAAGTTCAGACGAAGATCCTGGTACATCTTGGTCCCACCAGGATGCACAGAATACGGTGAACTGTGTGCCTCCCCCATCAACTCCTCTCTAATATCCCCAGCTGGCACACACAACCTGGCTCCAAACCTCAGTGAGCCATCCTCATGAATCAAAAAGTCAGTCCGCAGACCAGCTTCAACCTGCCCTCGAATCCTTACCAATTTCGGATCCCCGGCCTGACTCGCCTTAATCCGATCCACAATCGTTGACTGCACCTGCATGTACATCAACGAAGAAGCCTCCCCGGGAAGAACAATCTCTACATTGGACCCGCAAAAATCCTGCTGCAACCTCCACTGCGAAGTCAAAATCATCACCGCTGGAAGCCTACTCAAAGCATTTGGCACCACATTCACCTTGCCAGGGTGATACTGCAAATCAATCTCGTAATCTGCCATAAGCTCTAACCATCGACGCTGTCACATGTTGAGCTCCTTCTGGGTAAAAATATACTTCAAGCTTTTGTGATCGGTGAAGATTTTCATTTTCTCACTCAGCAAGAAGTGCCTCCAAATCTTAAGATCAAACACAACGGCAGCCAACTCCAAATCATGCGTCGGGTAATTCTTCTCATGAACCTTGAGCTGACGTGACACATAAGCCACCACATGTCCATGCTGATGCAAAACACAACCGAGACCCTTGCCAGAAGTATCGTAAAAGATCTCGAATCCTCCACTACGGTCAGGCACAACAAGGACAGGAGCAGACGTCAAACGCTCTCTCAGAACACCAAAGGCATGCTCACAGTCACCCGACCAAACAAAAGCAACATCCTTCTGCGTCAACCTGGTCATCGGCTCAGCAATACGGGAAAAATCCTTAATGAAACGCCGATAGTAACCAGCAAGCCCAAGGAAACTCCGAATCTCAGATGCTGACGACGGAACATGCCACTCTCTGATGGCCCTGATCTTCTCGGGATCCACTGAAATACCATCTCCAGTCACCACATGCCCGAGAAAAGCAACCCTGTCCAACCAAAACTCGCACTTCGAAAACTTAGCATACAACCGATGCTTCCTCAGAATCTCCAACACCATCCTCAAGTGCGAGGCATGCTCCTCCTCCGACTTCGAATAGATCAGAATGTCGTCAATAAAGATAACGACAAACTTATCCAAAAAGTCATAGAAAATCAGGTTCATCAAATTCATGAAAACTGCGGGTGCGTTAGTTACGCTGAAAGGCATAATCACAAACTCATAGTGTCCATACTTCGTCCTGAACGCTGTCTTCGGCACATCATCCTTCTTCACCTTCAACTGATGATAACCACTCCTCAAATCCAACTTAGAAAACACCCTCGAACCTCCAAGCTGATCAAAAATATCATCGATGCGAGGCAACGGGTATTTATTCTTAATGGTCACCGCATTCAACTCCCGATAGTCTACGCACATGCGACGCGAACCATCCTTCTTCTTCACCAACAACACCGGTGCTCCCCACGGAGACACACTGGGATTAATGTAACCCTTCTGCATAAGCTCATCCAGCTGCTTCCGTAATTCCTCCAACTCTGCTGGCGCCATACGATATGGTGCCTTCGAAATGGGCTGCGCACCTGGAATAAGATCGATAGAAAACTCCAAAGCTCGATCAGGTGGCAATCCAGACATCTCTTCGGGGAAGACGTCATCAAAATTTCGCACCACAGATGGCCTCCCAACTCCACCTGCATAGCCACAACCTCCACTGGTCTGGTCCGAAATCTGACAGGACCAAGCGAACTGCTACCACGGCTAAACTCAAACACTGGGTGTCCGGGAATCTCGAACACCACCCCCTTCCTCCGACAGTCAATCGTAACATAGAAGCTCGCAAGCCAATCCATCCCAAAGATCGCATCGTAGTTGGTGATGTTGTGGACAATAAAATCAGCATAAAGCTCATGTCCACAAACCACCACAGAGCAAGGGCTGCACCCACGATGCACTGAGACCACACCGTTCCCTGTGACGATATTCCAACTCTTGGGAAGAGAGGACGTCGACAAGGAATGCTTCTCCACGAAGCTTTGGGCCAAAATGCACATCGACGCACCTGAGTCAAAGAGGACTCGGGCATGGAACGTGCAAACCAAAACCACACCTAACAAACATTCTAATCAATCAAATCTTACTCTAGCAACATTCATACACAAGCAGCCAACATAATGTAACAATCAACTAATTAAGAAAGGAACAGCTAGCTTGGAAGTTACCTGTAATGACCTCATCCATGGCCAAAATCTCCTCCTCGGTCATCAGAAATGCCTGCCTCCTCGGCGGAACAGCCCGTCGAAAAGCATGCCCTTGTGGAACAAGGGGTACCCCACGACCAGCGGGCACCGGGGCTCGCTGTTGCAACGGCGGGGCATCAATAGGTGTCCTCCAAGGTTGCTTCAACTTCGGGCACTCCCTGAGGGCATGGGCAGGATCTCCACAGGCCATACATTGCCCCAAGAACCTCCTACACGATTCCTTGATGTGGCCCTCCTTGCCACAGAAATGGCAAACCTTCTGAACAGGCCCTCCCGGCCTCTTAAACTGAACAGGCTAGTTCGGCCTGAATCCAGGTCTAACCACAGCTCTCGCCTGTTCCACAGGCCTCTTCCCAGCACCAACAATAGACCCTCTCCTCTGGTTCACAAGCAGCTCCTGCCTCTTGGCTGCTACTAAAACCTTCTGATAAGATTCCCGGTCAGAAGAGGTCACAAAACTCTGGAGCTCCGAAGCAAGTCCCTGTAGGAACCTCTGAGCTCTCTCCTCAGCGTCCTGCACCATCTTCAGTGCAAACCGACTCAGCCTCATGAAGTCTTGGTGGTACTGGTCCACCGACGAGTTTCCTTGCTTCAGATCGATAAAACGCTGCAGCATCTCTTCCCTGGCAGCTTTTGGGAAGAACTCACCATCAAATCTGGCCTTGAAGGTAGCCCAGACGATCGGCTCCACCAACATCTTCTCTTCAGCATCCCACCAATTTCTGGCGTTATCCCTCAGCTGGCGCTTCGCCAAGTCAACCCAACTAACTTCGTTGACCTTGGACATCTTCAGATTGTCCTCGATATTTCCCATCCACTCATCAGCAGCTAGTGGACCTTCGGTCCCATCAAAATATGCAGGACCCAGCTCTCTGAACTGCTTCGCTCCAGGCTCAGGGCGAGGGGCTTCCACTACCCGAGCAGCTCGAGCCATCGGAGCATTCTGCACCTGCAGAAGCACACCCTGCTGAACCTGCATCATTTGCATCATCATCCTCATCATCTCTCCGCTAGTGGGCTCCCTCTTAGGCTCCTCGTCATGAGGGAGCGCACCACTACCACCACCACGGATGATTCGCCTTCCTGCCATCTAATGACACAGAAAACGAACAATTAGACTCATAGCTTAGGGCTCAGATGTCGAACTTATTTGTTGGACAATCTTATATTATTATCGTTATCCCGGTAATTGCAGTTACAGAAGGACCTGCATGGGCCACCACTAAAACCTGTCATGCCCCGCTTCTCTAAAATGGAGCGAGACGTGAGAAGGTCCGCTCAAGCGTGGAGCTGTGAAGCTGCACGCCTGATAAGCGTAAATTTAGTATAAGCAGATCCCTGTAATTGCAAACAAAACAACAACAATAATAATATGAGACGGATATGAAATACCAATCCCACAGTTTGTCCACAAAATATTCAACATCACAGAAAAGCCACCAGGCTAAAAGAAAGAGTCTAAAGGCCCAGAACAAGGCCAAACAAAAATACAAACATAACAGAGTATCAACTAGGTGCCACGCACCGAGAACCTAAGCAATCTAACAAAACTAGACGTAGACACTAAGACTGATCTCCAGGGTCTACGAAGTCCTCGACCAACACGGGCTCAAGCTCGGCGTCCGCAAACACCTCGCCCTCAGCAAGCAACTCAGGCTCAGGGTCTAACATGCGTCACCCAAAAGAGAAAGGGGCACATGTCAGCAAGTCTGAAAGACTTGAGCAAGGAAACTGAAAGTAACTAACAACCTAGCACTTATAATATTTATCAATGACATGGCAGTTAAGTATGATGTGACAGTTTAAAGGGAGAGACAAGCACGCACGATGTAGCAAAAGCTACCAAATCACTAATTCACGAATCACTTATCACGATTATCACTTATCACGATTATCACTTATCACTAGAGATTTCGCCTGCTGGCCGGAGTGGGGGATCAGGCCAACTCGGGGCTCAGGTGGCCGCTTATCTCTTACCCCACCCATATGTGTCGAGCGTTGGGGTTTCCAACTAACTGAGCTCGCTTCTGGATCACGAGCCAGGAAGTGTATTTGGCATAGGGGTGCACCTAGCCGGTATCCGAGCGTTGGGGTTTTCAACTACAGGGCTCGCTTCTGGAACACGAGCCAGGAACATACTATTGTAGCGTGTGCTACACAATCACGATGAATAATCACTATGCAATAACATGAACAGATATTTGCGTACCATTAATTGAATTTAAACGTGACATACAAGCATGATGAAGGTGACGGACCAAGCTTCGTTGTCAAGCTAGGTCAATGGCGTCTAGACGGCTATCCTTTCACCGTCTAGTCTCTTTTACGCTAAAGCAAGGAAATGGCCTAAGACATGGCCCAAATCAAGAGATGCAAGTTTCACTTGCCTGATACCGGGGTTGACGAGCAATGAAGATAGTCACACAAGCTAACTACGGAATAGATCGCTGTTATGGCAAAACAATCATTAGAACAATGATTCTAAATCGATTTCTTATTAGAATCCTAACTTTCTAATAATCCATTTTATTAGGGTTTCACAATGTCAATGGGGGTTATGCTAAAACTAAAGGAATCGAGTATTACCGTGAAGAGGCGGATGAGCGATGCCGAGCAACCACGGCAACGGAAGAACGATCCGGCTCAGATCTGGAAATGAGGGAAAAATCTGGAGAAATGGGTTTGGATGTGGATTTTGGGGGTTTGATGAAGGTTTGGGGAAGATGGAAGGTGGGTTGTGACAAGGGAGGGTTTGGATGATGAAGGATGAGCTTGAGATGAAGGATCAATGGCTTGAGGGAGATGGGGGCTCAATGGGGGAGAAACTAGGGTTTTAGGTCATGAGGAAGAAGAAGAAAACGTTTGGAGGGGTATTTATAGAGTTTGGTGGCGGCTAGGGCAAAACTAGGGTTTACAGCACTGGTTAGTCGGTCAAAGAACAACCATTGACCGACTAGTTTGACATCTAGTCGGTCGGTTGACCAACGCAGACCGACTAAGTGTAAACAGTAACCCAGACGAAAATTAGGATCTAGATTTAGTCGGTCAAAGAACAACTACTGACCGACTAGTTTGACATCTAGTCGGTCGATGAATGTTCTTAGACCGACTAAGAGTAAACAGTAACTAGTGTCAAGAATAGTTAATGAGTTAGTCGGTTAAAGAAGCATTGCCGACCGACTAGTTTGCAACCTAGTCGGTCAACCAACGTTCTTAGACCGACTAACGACACACAGTAACTCCTGAACATTTAACAAAGCTCACTAGTCGGTTCAAGAAGGTTTTCCGACCGACTGGATCGTCATCTAGTCGGTCGGTGCCCCTTCTTATACCGGCTAATGAGCACCAAAAGTTCCGAAATGGAGCGCGAAGCTCCGGGATGGTTTCCTAAGTCTCCTAGGCTCGTTCTAACTCTAAGATATCGACGTTATGAAGCCCGTCACGAATGACTTACTTCAAACATGCCGACCGACGGAAGAATCTAGAGAATCACGACGAAAAGAACGAAAATGAAAACTACGGAGACGGAAATGGAAATCACAAAGAAGGGAAAGCAACAATTAATATTATATATATAATAAAATCCATACATGAAAAACCAGTCGTTACAAATATGCCCCTAGGAATCAGCAGCCCGCCCAGCAGCAATATGGCCAACAGAGGGCCATTTCTCCAGTTGAATCCCTCTTGACTCAATACATAGCCAACCAGGAGAAAATCAATCTGAAGCTGGAGATGGGACAAAGAGTGCTCACTGATCAGGTGACCCAGCTGGGGTTGTAAGTGGCGAACCTGCAAAGACCTCAAAATTTATTACCGCCACAACCTGAGGTGAACCCTAGGGGGGTAAATCGGACCTTGGCGCTCACACATGAGCATGAGAACGTGTCCGCCATCGTTTTGAGGAGCGGGACACAAATTCCTACTAGAGCGCCACCCAAAGAACCGGAAGCACCGCTGGCCGTTGAGCAGCAAATTGAGAAGGTTAATGACGACGGTGCCCCGTCGCCAAGATTTGTGGCTCCGGAGGGAACCCCCGAAGAAGAGAAGAAGAAAGAAGAAGGGAATTTGAAAGTATTCAAGCCCGTTGTGCCTTTCCCACAACAGCTTGCCAAGGCAAAAATCGATGAGAAGTATGGCAAATTCTTTGCCATGGTGAAAGATATGAGTTTACAAATCCCCTTCCTCGAGGCCATAGAGACGATCCCCTCCTATGCTAAATTCTTGAAAGACTTGGTGACACGGGGATCTAGAAAAGAAAAGGTCGTGTTAACGGCGGAGTGCCGCGCACTCATTAGCGTGCAAATCCGCCCAAGCTCAAGGATCCAGGAAGTTTCTCCATCCCTTGCTCTATCGGGGAAGTGCAAATCCATAGGGCGCTCGTCGATCTTGGTGCGAGCGTCAGTTTAATGCCCCTATCGTTGTACAAGAGAATATGGATGGGATACTTAGAGCCCACCGACATGACATTACAACTTGCTGACCGTTCGGTCAAGTATTCGGTGGGAGTAGTGGACGACCTCCCAGTCGATGTGAAAGGGGTGCATGTACCAGTCGATTTTGTGGTGATGGACATGCCGGAAGACAAGCATACCCCAATTATTCTTAGACGACCCTTTATGCCAACCGCCGGAGTGTTGATAGACGTAAAGAACGGGAAGCTTTCCCTGAATGTGTGCCAAGAAAGAGTCGAATTTGACTTGGGCTTGTCGATGAAACATCCAAACCCCCCAGACGATCCTAGTATCAATGTGTTGGAGAATGAAGAAGAAAGAGCTGTTGAAACGAGTGCTTGGGAAGTGCTCTCGAGGAATCCCCCCGATAGCTTGGGGGACCTTGGAGAGCAAGTTGGCTCCCCTAAGAATGAAGTGGCTAATGAGGCGGTCGCGCGACATGTGATCCCTCTCAGATTCCCTAAGTCTCCTCCCACGAGGAGAAAAGGAAAAGAACCCATGGACCTCACTGGCGATGAGGTCCGGATCCTGAAAAAGATGGCGGTGGATGCCAATTTGAGGGAGAAGCCCCCGGATCCTGTCAACAAAGGGAGGGTAGTCGAGCAAATCTTTTTACAGCCGCCGACTACATCGATAGCCACAACCTCTGGGGCTGAAGAGATGCCGGATTTTGGGCATCACCCGTACCACCCACCATGAAAATCATCAACGGGCGTCGAGCCAACGACGTTAAACAAGTGCGCTTCATGGGAGGCAACCCATGCTCTGAACTTTTGCCCCACTTTTTAGTGTTGTTTTTGACTTTATTTTATCTATTTTTATAAATAAAATCAGCCGCAAGAACATCCGTTCAGGGACTTAGACAATCTGTTGGTTTTTGCAGGAAACAAGGCCCCACCCGATCGGTTGATAACTCAACCAATCGGTTGGGATGTATCAGAAACCAGCCGCATCTGTCCCCAAATGAACCGATCGGGTGAAGAATGGAGAGACCGTGCGACAGACCGGGTGATCTGGGGAGAATTCTCGGGAAATTTTTGGGAAATATCAACCGATCGGTTGAGTTAGAGCGCGATCGGTTGAAGAGACAGGGTGAGAAACCCACAGTTCTCGAGAAAATGAGTGGAGCGGCCAACCGATCGGTTGAGAAGTCAACCGACCGGTTCGCCTGTAGCACTTCTTCGACAAGAATTTTCGACCTAACAGTCAACCGATCGGGTGACAAGACACCCAATCGGTTCGACTTAAACCCCTATAAATACCCCACCCTCACCCGTTTGCATTCCACCTCGCCCGATCGCTCGAACCGCCGTCGTTTCGCCTGCTTCTCCTCCCCAACGGCCCGATTTCTCCTCCCCGCGTCCTCCACTCCTCCAATACTCCCTCTCTCCACCTCCTCCACCATTCTCTCCATCATTTTCACTCTCTCTCCCTTTCATTTCGAATTTCTGACCTAATTCACCAGTTTTCCCCCAATTTCGAATCTTGCTGAAGAAATCACCGCGGCTTCACAGCGTGCTCCTATCGAGTAGCATCGGGGCGTCTACCAGCAACGATCTTTATCTCATTTGGGTAAACTCGCTCCTTAGCTCGATTTTAATTTTACCCTAAATATTCCATTTGCTCGTTGGTCGTGTTTCGTGTTTGTGTTGATTCATTGTATTTTGCATACTCACGCACACACACGACTCCCACACAATGCCTCCCCGCCGTGCTAAGCCCTCCGACGCCAGCTCTTCCAACCCTAGGCCCACCCGTCGTACTCGTCGCGCACAACCCCCCTCACCACCCACCACCTCCAATCCATCTACCACCCTACGCACCGCTCCCCCGCCTTACGTTGACGATCCCGAATACGGGATGCAATTCCAAGACGACGATGTGGCTGACCGATTCACGGCCATGATCCTCCTAGCTGGACAGGGCGGTCGGGTAACCCAGGAGTCCGTCGACCGAGACCTCCCATTCATTCAAAGCTTCATCCGCCACATCCGTGAAGACCCACCCGATGCCTCCGAGCTCAGCATCCCGCCTCCCACGACTCCTGGTCCCCAGCACAGGCCCCCATCACCACCCCCAGAGGGTGGTGCCCCCGCTTGATTTTTCCAGCCCATTTTTGTCCCCCCTATGTTCGTGCCCATCTGTCTTTGCGAGGCTCTGCTTTGTCTCTGCCTGGGGGAGGACCCATTCACGAGTCGCATCACTTCCTTTTTATTTTTCTCAATTTCACTTTGTTTGTTTCTGACTCCCCCTTGCATATTTCTGCATTTCACGATCACATTTTATTTGCTAGCACTGTCATGTCTAGCTTGGGGGACGTCTATTTTGGTGCGTTGTCGTGTTTTATTTTTTCTTATTTTGTGTGTGTGCTAGTCTTTCCCCTTTTGAGTGTCGTGTCGTGTGGTTTTATTTCTATTTTCGTATCGTGTGGTTTTATTTCTATTTTCGTGTCGTGTGGTTTGATCTTTATTTTTCTTTATTTTCAGTTTCATCTCTGTGTTTTCCTCGTTTTTCATTTCTTTTTGTGTCGGTGCGTACCCCCCCATCTTCATTGCCCTCCCGTACTCACTCTTATTGCATTGAGGGCAATGCAAGCTTCAGCTTGGGGGAGTCGCACTGTGTGTGCCATTTGAGTCTTTCTTTTTCATTTTTGTGCCGTTTTCATCGTGTTTTATTTTTTTTTCTTTTCTTCTTTTTATCTCTTTCTCCTAGAGATGAACCCTATGATGAATTGCCACAAAATCACACACACCTAGCATAGCATCGATAATCACACTCACTAACCTTAGGAAGTCGAGTCCTCTTGCATTTCATGCATCGCGGGTCCACTTAGCTTTTATGTGAGTTGTGTGTCGTGTCTAGAGTTGGGTGTGCTTCTACTTTGTGATTGTGTTTTATATACCTGTCCAGGAATGACCCCTAGATTATCACGCTTCGATTTGAATATGCGGTACTTATTTCTACAGTTTGCTTCTGCATGCTATTTATATATATCGTATGCTTCATTTCGCATGTGTCGGGATTCCACAATTAAGGACTAGGATAACCCACTTAGCCCATGCTTTGATTAGCAAGAATAGTTTCCTTTGCCCAAGAATTAGATTCCGATTTCTTTTTTGTTTTACTTGGTGCAAATCCCCTCGTCGTGTACCGTTCTCCCACTTGGGAGAGTACACATGTATATACCCCAATATCCAAAAATCCAAAAAAGGGAGAAGAGAAAAGAAAAACCCAAAAAGAAAGAAACGAATGAATAAAAATAAAAAAAAATTTGTGTAGCCAAAAATCCAAAAAAATACAAATACCCAAAACCTAAAAAAAATTCCCGTGTGAATATTGCCGTGAATAAAGGGAAGGCGAGAATTTTCACCGAGTGATCTACTCCACATCATCTCAACCCCCATCGGTTTCGAAAACACTTGGCTTAGGAACTTTTTAGCTATTATCTAGGCTGTAGTGTGGTGATTTCCTTAACCCTAGTTGTGGAGTCCCTGACGCATGATATGTTTCAATTCTCTCTCTATTCTCATGCATGCTTGAACTATATATTCATCGCTTTATTCAATTCGAATCGATATTTGGGTCATTTCCTGGATTTGCATATATGAGCTTATAGCACATTGTAGAAAGCGACACCATTTGCTAGCACACGACCGCACTCACACGCGCTTCACCGCGTGGGCCCATGACACTTGTCTGGACTCGTATTCCTTGGTTTAGTGATGTGATTTTTGTGTTTACTTGCTTAGTGTGTTGTGTTTGATTTTGCTGGCTCTGACGGGCGATCTAGGATTTTTGTTTTCTCTTTTTCTCTCTTTCTCTCTATTTTTCCCCTCCGAGCTCCTACTCTCACTCGTCTTCCTCGAGGACGAGGAAGAGTTCAGCTTGGGGGATTTTGACGTGCGTATATATTTCATATATTCACGCACGTTTTCTTTCGTGTTTCTCCGTATTTTCCGCCGTCTTTTATTCGTTTTCTCGTGTTTTCTCGTTTTCTTTCACTTTTCTTTGTTTCTCCATGTTTGCAGGAGATTGCCCGCGTAGGGGACGTTTTACGACGATATCTCAAGTCCCCGGAGCAACGGGAGGAGTCACGCGTGACCCAGGGGGTCAAACGAAGATGATGGCATCATTTTATCCCCTCACCCGATCGGTTGGACTAAGTCAACCGATCGGGTGATGCACGCGTGCACCACCCGGTCTCGGCTGGGGCTCAAGTGGATGTCACCCGACCGGTTCACAGGCCGGTTCAACGGGGCCGATTCTCTGTCTTTTCAAGCCAAATTCCAACCGATCGGGTGACTTTCACCCGATCGGTTCATCTGTAGCTGATGCTGAGGAGCCGAGACACGGGCACCCAACCGACCCCTTCACCCGATGGCGCCAAGATCCAACCGGTCACCCCAAGAACTCAACCGACCGGTTCATATGACCGGGTGAAACTCCGCCGTTTTCTGTTTATTATTTGTAACGGATCACCCGATTGGTTGACTTGTCAACCGATCGGGTGATTCGAGATCCTATAAATAGGACCCCTCGGGTTCCAGAAACGGGAGAGCTGTTAGTTTTTACTGTTTTCTCCTATTTGTGACGGCTGTAATTACTTTTCTATTGTAAGTTTTCGGATCTTTCTTAAACTTTAGTATTATCTTAATTGCTCTACTACCTTCGCATTCCTATCGTGTGATTATGATTTTAACGGTTCATTTTCGTTTAGATCGCTTTTTAATGAATATTTGTGAGTAGTTCCCAAATCTGGGATTTTGGCGGAAATCCCTTCGGGGGCTCTTCCCGATGCATCCATAGGGTTAGGAAATCGATAGGGATTAGGAATCTAACGGTTACGCGAGGTGTTTTATTGTCATCGGCGGGAAAAAGACCGCCTTTGACCGTCGGGCCAAGGGGGAATAAACTTGGCGGTTGACTCCCTAGCCATAGCTCACGCCCTTAGCGTAGACGCCGAATCCTAGCACGCGGGAGCGACAGGATGAGACGTTGGGAGTTATCGTTGCGAGCTTAGTGCTCCCGGAATCGATCAGTGTTAATGGACACGGGAGTGCCCACTGATCGAACCCGGGAAGTCCGGTGTATCATCCTGGGCACCGACCGGAATATCGGGCCCATGGGATGCCGGTACCACTTTCAGAGGCAACGTCTCACCATTAGACCCTAATTCCGATCGCCATCCTACCCGTAGGCCGTATCGGCGAGAGTCGCTCGTTGGAGTGGAAACCAAAGTCCCGGGTTTATTTTCTTATTGTTCATACCTTGCATTCCTTTACCGTGACAACCCATCAACCGATCCGGGCTAGCTCGCCCACGGGGTGATTTCGGTCCTCCTTGACCCAAGGACATCCTAGCCTCCCTGTGTTCGACCCCCAAGCCACACTACAACACCGTGCGCTTGCGGTTACAAATATCTAAACCCTCACGCGGGTCCCCCGGCCATTTGCGGCTCGCAAACCGGGGGCACGTCAGACACCGATGACTGCTTGCATTTAAAGAAGGATATAGAGAAGCTGGTCAGCCGGGGCCATTTAAAGAATTTCTTCGACGACTCAATCGCTGCCCCCGGGGAGGGGACATCCAAGTAGATGGACAAGGGAAAGAAGGTGAATGTGGTTCAGGAGGCCATGCGCATCATCGAGTGAGCAGATGGGACAATCAGCCGCAGCCTCACCTGGGCAAGATTAGCTTACCCTCGTCTCCCCCGTTTTATTTTCCTCCAAATGTACACATGGGTTCAAGGAATGAAAAGAGAACAGTGTTAGTACAGCTCTGTTTTTCTCACTGTATCTAGCTTGGCGATCGATTGTGGAGCAGGTGGGAAATCACCCCTCAGGGAGGGCTTGTTACCTTATCGGACGAAAGGCTGGGGGGCAACTTCCCTAGCGGGCCGATCGCACGGATCGACCATAAGGCTGGGGCAACTCCCCCAGCGGGCCGATCCCTCAATCTATCGTAAGCCTGGGGGTAGCCCCCCATCACGTAGAACGACCCGATCATTCGTAAGGCTGGGGGCAACTCCCCCAGCAGGTGGGTTTATCGGTTGGTCTTAAGCCAGAGGGTAGCTCCCCTGACCAACCGATTCGATCGACTGTAAGGCTGGTGGCAACTCCCCCAGCAGGCAGGTTCATCGGTTGGTCGTAAGCCAGAGGGTAGCTCCCCCTGCGGACCAACCGATCCAATCGACTGTAAGGCTTGCGACAACTCCTCCAGCAGGCCGATCACCAGGCTCGTCCGTAAGGCTGGGGCAACTCCCCCAGCAGGCGGGTTCATCGGTTGGTCATAAGCCGGATGGTAGGTCCTCCCGCTGACCAACCGACCCGATCGACAGTAAGGCTAGGGCCAACTCCCCCAGTGGGTAGATCAACATGGTCACCCGTAAAGCTGGGGGCAACTCTCCCAGTGGGTGAGAACATTGGTTGGGTGTAAGCCTGGGGATAGCTCCCCCAGCGGCTCAAACGATCCGATCAGCCATCGGGTTGGGGCAACTCCCCCAGCAGGCCGATCCCCTGACCGCCCATAAGTCTGATGGCGATCCCCCCTCTACAAGGCGGTCACCCGATCGGCCTGAGGATCACAGACGAAGGAAAAACCACAGCAGGTTGGTAGAGAACACCCCCGAGGCACTATTCAATCAGGCCGATCGGCATAGTGTCCCAAGGACCACCTGCACGCACGACGAGTGATGGGGGGACATCCGGGAATCACCCCCTGATCGGATTGAACACGACTACGACCCAAAAGACCAAGAGTCTTTCCCCTCTGCGAAACGGCTCTGTCAGTGGGAGGCCAGAGATAGAGACAACCAGGAAAATGACAAGAGATGAAGAGGTACAAGGACCTACAAAACACTTTATACATTGCACCCCAAAAAATTGTTCTGTATTACAAGTCAAGGGGGAACAAAAATGGAGAAGCATCGCCTAGGGGCCCGGGGCCTGGGAGGAGGCGTCCTCTGGGACATCGCCTTGCTCGGAGCGAGGAGGCTCTTCGAGACCTGGCGGAGGTCCGGGAAGCGACTGTCGGACACGCTCCTCGAACCTCTAGAAGGAGTCTCAGAAGACCCCCACGATCCTGGGGGACAAGAGGTCCTCGTAGGTGTCAAATGCCTCCCTGAGGGCCTCTATAATCCGCGGCCTCAGGACCCCCTCGTAGCCCCTCTCCACTTCCTCGATGAGCCGAGTGGGATGCACCTGATGCAGGGCCCCCAGCTCGATCCAGAGCTTACCCCTCTCCCGACGGAATGCTTCTTCCGCCTCCTGGGCTGACCTCTGAGCGTCGGCCAGTGCCCCCTACAGATCCAGCACCTCAGAGGCGAGCTCATCAACCTGACACCGCAGGTGTCGAGCTTTCATACGGGCTTCCTCGGTTGCCACCTCGACCGCCCCAGCCCTCAAGCGCTCCTACACCAAAGACTCTTCGAGGTTGGTCGCGTGGTCCGCACAGCGCTGCACCTCAACGGCCATCACGGTGGCCTGCAAAACAAAAGTGGTGAGCCAGGGGATTCACTAGACAGGATCGGGCGCAATAGAAAGACCAACCTGCTGAAGCTGCCAAACTAGAGTATCAGCCAGTCAGTCCGAGGGAGCCCTCTCCATGAGAGAGAGGTCCCTTAGAAGGACGGAGCTCCGTGCCAGCTAGGTGGCCACGGCTCGGTCGACAAAGACCGAGTCACCAGGCGTGACATTGGGACCAGCCCGGAGATACAAAAGGGTGCCCCTGGCACCGGCCAAAGACGGCTTGGCTGAGTCGGCGTGGGCGGCCACCAATGCCAGAGGGAGGGTCTCCCCCGAAACGACCGACGCCCCGGGAACCACGGAGGGGTGGACCTCCTCGGTCTTCTTCTTACTCTTCTTCTTCTCGTTGGGCCCTGCGGACTCCAGATGGGGACACTTCCGCTCCATGACGCGACCACCCGTGGGCACGTGAGGCACTGGGCCGGCGCCCCTGTTGCCTCCCTCGGTGCAGACGGAGCTGGGAGGGTCGACAGCTGCGGTCTCCACCACAGGGGATTCCACCACTACCTAGGCAAGCGGCGCTGCTATGACCATTGGCTCCAGCCTCCCCATCGTTGGGTCGGCTTGGTACACCTTCTCCTCTATCGCACGACGAGGCAACTGGCCCGATGGGTTCCCTCGGCCTCTACTAGATCCCCGACGGATGAGCTCGTCGACATCACGGCTGAATTCTCGACCCACCATCTCTGTGGAAAGAAAGAAGATCAGGGTAAGCAAAAGGCGAAGCGGAAATAAAATAGGATGCCTACCGGGGTCCACATGACTGCCTTAAGGAGCAGGTCGTCTAGCAGAGGCCAGACTGACCTCTCCTCTAAGGGCAGAGACGACAAAAGCTGGACAACAGCCTGATTGGCCTCGGAGAGGGTCAACGTCACGTCATATTGACATAGCCCCCCCAACCGGTCAGGATCACAGCATCCCTGAGGAAAATGACACAGATGAAGCTCGAACTCTAGTTCCTCACCCAGCGGGGCAGGTCGAGCAAGCACTCCCTCCCCGCTCGGGCCCGGATGTGCTGCCACGACCCTCAGCCGACCGTCTGAACCCGGAAAAAGTAGAAGAGAAGGGGCAGGGTCGGATCCAAGCGGTGGATGCTGCAGATCATGATGAACCCAACCAGCACCGCAATTGAGTATGGGGTCAGCTGACACGGGGCCACCTTCAAGAAATCCAGGATCTGGATGATGAAGGGATGAAGGGGAAAACGGAGACCCAGGCGAAACATCTCGACATAGACACCCACCTCCCTGCTCCTTGGAAAACAAATCCGTTCATCGCTGAAAGGGATTCGGACATCATATGGGTGGTACAAATACTTCTCCCTAATCTCTGAAGCCGTTGAGAAGGGAACCATAGACGTCGATCAAAGGATCGCCGGGGGAACGTCGAACCTCTCTGCCGCCTGAGCCACATCGCCGCCAACTGGGTCCTCAAAGAGAAAGCCCTTGCCCTTATCCGGAACAGGATGTGTCCCCGGAGGGACATCAGGCCTTGATGGCGGAGGAACGCCTGACGCAGGCACCGGAGGGGCCCCTGACCCCGAAGCAGAACCACCTATTCTAAGCGCGGCCATAGGACAAATCGAGCGGGGATAAGGAAGATGAAGGAGAGTTACCTTTGGAAGAATCTGAAGGAAGATAGACGATGGAGGGATCGAAGAAGCTTGCAAAAACAGAGTCGGATCGAAAGGCGGGAAAAATCAAACGTAGAAGGGCAACATCTTTATATGAAAAGCAATCTCAGAATCAGGACCGTCCGAAGAAGAGTGCGTGGCAACATCTGGAGGACTGACGGTGCTTCGAATTCCACACCCAAAGAAATTCAAACGGGCCATGTCATGATGGCCTCCATTAAATGGCATGGTCTCGACTGACGCGCCTGTCAAAATCCATGAGTCACATCGTCCGAACCAAACCGGCAGAATCCGAACGGCCCGAGCGATGGGGACAATTAATACGACCATTTTAGAGAGACCCAAAAGCCAGCAGCCCAGGCCCATGCGGGTATAAGGTGGCCCCCAAAAGGAGCTTTGGGCCAACCACCGGAGGCCCCCGTGAAAGCCCTGTCTAGGATCGTCCACGATCGGACGTATGCCCGGTCAGCCCACGATCGCGGGAGTTAACCGCTCCCTAAAATGCTCCCCCATAATGGCCATTAAGGGACCCATTAACCTCCCTTCATGGCACGTAAAGACGTTCGGAGGGAGGCAGATCATGGGACGGAATAGGGGGCGTGAAGACGGGACGATCGTGGGAAAAGCTGTAGAGGGATATGCCCTCAGATCATTTGTATTTGATGCAAATAAAAATTTAAGCTTAGATAGGTGACTAATTTGCATATGATGCAAAAGAGATTACATGTTTCTAAATAGTTTAAGACCATATTTAATGATATAAATGCAAGGAAAAGCTCACAGGTAAGACAGCAATGTCCCGGTCTAAACCCAGGTTCAAACCGCGTCCAAATCGGACGCCAAATGCTCTAGTTATGCACAATACAGCCCGTTGGATCAGATCTGGTCAGACCAGGCTGACACAGGCGCCTGGGCGCCCAAGCGCCTGGGTGCCTAGCCCAGGCCCAGGCCAGGCGCCCTGGCCTGGGCCAGGCGCCAGACTGGGCACGCCCAGACCAGGTTATGGCCTGGTCTGGGCTCGCCCAGCTGGCCTGGTGGGTCCCACAGTGTAGAATTTCTGGGTCTAGGGCAGAGCAGATTTGATGGCTCAGTTTTTGCGAAAAATTAGCCTTGGGCTGAACTTTAGGCAATCAATTGGAGGGTCAAACGGACTCCGATTGACGTGCCGTTTTTCCTATGCGTTCACCATTGAACACCCTTCAAATTGATAGGTTGCATCAATCATGAAGCTCAACGGTGAGGGAGTTAAAATTCACGGAAGTTTGCACTTTGTGAAAGGCAAACTAATTTGATTTAATAGTCCCACATCGGTTGTGTGGAAAAGGGAAGAGTCCACCGCCTATATAAATAGGGGCCTCCCCCTTCCTCCAAACTTGTCCCAAGCTCCAGATCTAAGCGGCTCTCGTAAATATTGGAGCGCGCTCTGATCTAGGCTGAAATTAATATTCTCTATCTCCCTATATTTCTGCCTTACTCCAGAGGGCTCTAGCAAAGCCACGAAGGAGTTCAGATTCGGATCCGAAATCTTGGCAAAGGCTTTCACTCGCGTGAAACTTTCTTCGGCGCGTGGTTGGCTCGGCAACACGAGGATTGCTCGCCTTGGGATGTGGAGCGGTTCGAGGAGCGGCTCGGCGTGGGATGGGGAGCGGCTTGGAAGACGGTGCGGAACATCTCGCCTGCCTCAGGGTTGAGATTCCGGGTATGTGTTTTAAGCTTTCGTTTTAATTATTCGCAGTAGTTCGATCCCTCTTGGGGTGGTCAGATCCACCCCGAGTTGGCAGAGATCCTGGCTAAGAGGGTCTGGTTCCCTAGGGCAGCATGTTAATTAGATTAACATAATTTTATTTCCGCTGCGTATGTCTATGTTCCTTCCGATTTAGGACGGGAGTAGAGTTTTTGTGCCCTAAGGGTCCTAGAAAACCTTTCAGTGGTATCAGAGCCAAGTCTGTATGCTGATCTAGGACTGCGATAATTTATTGAACGCTTTTAAATTCACAAAAAATGTTTTCTTTAAATTTATGTGATAAGTTTAAAAAGATTTTAGATGTTTAAATATTTTATATGATAAAATTTTAAACATGAAATTTTTTTAAAATGATGTTTTAAATTTATGTGATAATTTTAAAACTGATTTTAAAACTTTAAAAAATTATGCGATAAGTTTAAAATGATTTTAGATGTTGAAAAATTTTTATATGATAAAATTTTAAGCATGAATTTTTTTAAATGAAGTTTTATATTTATGTGATAATTTTAAAACTGATTTTAAAAGTTTAAAATTTTTATGCGATAAATATTTTAAGTAGCATGCAATTTTTGTGATCTTTTAAAACCAGTTTTTATGAGATAAAGTAAAATGTTTTAAAAATCATATTTTTAAATTTACATATTAAATTTAAGTATGTATGCTAAGATTGTTTATTTGATAAACGTTATTCTATTCAATTGTTAAATTGTTGTGCACTCTTTTATGCGATAAAATTAGTGTAATTTTATTTTAATGGCTATGTGTCATCTTGTCCCTTATTTGATAACACAAGACAGCCCTCTTAGGTTAGCCATTAAGAACTCGTTAAAATTTATGAGATAAATTCTAATGACATGCTATGGTTTAATAAAACATTAACAACACTTTAAGACCTAATTCCTGATTAGGGTAGTCCCTTTAATAAAAATTTAATTCAAATTGTTATGATTAATTCTCATTAAAGGACTTCGCTTTTAGCATTGTTAATAAATTTATTAAATTCCTAATAACGATTAGGATAGCACGTGAACCTTATAGTTGATAAGGATTTAATAAAAGTTATTAAACAAATCCTAAAATTTTGAATTTAAGGATTCAACTGGTTGATAGGATTAATTAGTTGTTAATAAAAGTCTTTTAGTCTATGGCCGCATATAAAAATGACAAGCTTCATTCAATGGACCATGATCCAGTCAATGTGCTTGGCTAAGTTTGTTGGATCACCCTATAAGGGATAGTGATCATGGCTTAGTCAATTCCCTGGCTGTGTTCCGCTGGACCGCAATGACGCGAATCATGATTGTATGATACTCTGGACTATATCAAAGTCAAATACGTTAATAATCTTCTTCAAGATTAGCCGTATCCCTCCTTGTTTTAGGGGTTGGAAACTATAGGAACAGTGTTCCAGTTGTTGAGCTACATTCAAGCTGTGACATGGCAACCTTGTAGAAACCAACTCCTTAAATACATAAGATGAAATCTTGACTTGACCCAAACCGTCGTGTCGTGAATATACCGAGCGCCAGCATAAGTCAAGTCAATGATGTATTCTGGCTAGATGTAGTCTAAGACCTGACCCAAACCGACGTGTTGTGAATACACCGAGCACCGGGGCAAGTCAGGCTAGACGCGAAAATAAGGGTCCGACTAGACTAGACATTATGATTTGGATGCGCACACTCATGATCACAAATGGCTAGGGGTAAAAACTGATAAGCGGGTCATATCTGATATGATCGATGAAGAGTCATCTTCTGATTACAGAGTCAAGCAACTTGTTGAGCTACACTCAAGGTTATTAGGTGCAGGGTGATTGGATCTCTTACCCATTAATTTAATTCGATTAAATCGTTCATTGTTAAGGCTTAAAATGATCGTAAAAATAGTGGGAGGATATAGATAGATAAAAGCCATTCTACCTATATTTAATATTCAACATATGCTAAACTAGGGCAAGACTATGTTTACCGAAGGAATCAAAATGTAATATTTTAATGGAATAGTTAACTGGTCAAATAGGTTGATTAATTGAATATCAAGTTAAATTCTAATTGATAGAATTAAACTACATTCTCGTTGACATTAAAATGACCTTCTAAAGGACAGACTTAAGAAATATGATTTCATTAAGTTCTGGGTCCAACAAATAAATTCACGCTACATGTCACTTGCCTCAATATGGGGCAGCTTGAACATATACGATATTTGAAGTATGTTTCTCCCTACAACTTGTCGAGTTACACTCAAGGTTGTATGAAAAAACAATTTTGATCCACAAAGTTTGAGAATTCGATCAAACTGTTTGAGTCGAATACGAGTGCATGAACGGTGCAAGGTTATGTATCCCAACCGGATCTGGAAACGAGCAACTTGTTGCAAAGCTCAGGCGTTTGGATACATGAGATGCTTGCATAGCTATTCATTTATGTTGGGCTATTTAGTATCTAAATGTGATTTAGAAAAGGAAGAAGGCACTCCGGAAAGTCAATCGAGTTAAATAGTTTAATTTATCATTAGTAAATGTATAAGTAGGAGGAAATGAAAATGTGACATATTTTGATGTCACGATTTTAAAATTATGGTTATATAAAAGATTAACACATTTTGACCAATGTTGTCACATTGCTTCTGAAGCAATAAGTAATATGTATAACGATAATATATATTTATATTAAATGTTAATATATAAATACACAAGATAGTAGCAAACTTATATGGCGAAGTAAGACTAGGCCGTATCGAGAGACTAAGCTTCACAATTCACATAAAGAGGGGTATGACCTCTCGTATTATGACGTCTACAGACACTTCTGAATCTTATCCTCTTAGATATAATGGCTGAAACCCATCTGTAAGACAGTGGGAGAATGAGTTGTCGAACTCAGCCTCGTACATATTGATGTACCCGAGTCGAGATTAACTAAAATAAGTTATTCGTATATTTTATTAAGACACATGTTCTTGATGAAACACAAGTCTGATAAAATAAAGAACGAAATGATAACAGTATTTAAACCGATTCGATTAGATCGAATGGCCAAATACTTAGCTATATAAAATCTTGCGAAATTAAAAGAAAATATGATTTTCTCTCAAGTCAAGTCTGTTAACACATCGGTGTGTTAAAACGTTTGGATCACACTTAGTTAGACTTGGTGCGATCCATAGCAAGTGACTCTGAGTTAAGTCCTCCCTCTAGGTTAAGTCCCAGATAGTAATGCCTAGGTTTCGATAATGTTCTATGAGGACATTATCAATAAGATATTCATTAAATCAATCATAAGGAAGTTGTATAATTACTCGAATCTCGTGAGACGAATTGTCGAGTTAGACATCATAATTGATGATGACTTAGTCAACTTCTAGGATGAAATTTGGAGTAGTAACTCCGATTTAAAATTTGATGCAATCAGAATAGGTCCGTGTGCGTAAATAAATTTTGGAATTTAGTTTATGTGCCCAAGGAAAATGTTTCCTCATTTTCTGCAAGTAAATCTTTAAGTTAAAAGATTGGTGCAGAAAGAAAATAGTGAAGTACAATCTTGTAGGTCAAGAGCGGTTTTCATCCTAATTCCTATAAAATGGATTATGATGAAACCATTTTTCGCCAACAGATGTGTACAGATCTACTCGGACCAAACTCGATGTAAACACTCATGTTGACCATGAAAATTGGAGCATTCACTTATAAGTTCGTTTTTTCTAAATATGATTTAGACAAACCAACTTATATGAATTAGCCAGAAAATTTTCAAGGTCAATGGGAGCGTATAAATTACATGCGAGGCATCAAAGGGATGGAAATCAAAAGGTTTGACACTTTATCAGAAATAGATATGAGTGAAATGACCAGTAACAAATTTAAATTATTATCGTAAGGTACGATGAACTGGATAAGATCCAAGGAAATGAAATATTGTGGATTCCAAAAGACCAAGTGATTTATTTGAATAAGATTCAAATGGTTGGTCCAACATGAACATAGAAACCACTTAAGTCTATAGAGTAGACGGTTTGGCAGATCCACTCACGAAGGCTCTACCACATGAAGTCCAAAAAGACTTATGTGTAAAAACGGTATTAGATACCGAGATAAATGGGCCTGAGTGCAAGTGGGAGATGTTGAGAGATGATACCCTCGAGGCAATCTATCTCTATGTGTGAATAGTACAAACATCTTGTTCGATATAACAGTAAGCTGTTTGGTAATAATTTATCTAAGTTATATTATAAAGTAGTTAACATTAGATATTAACTTAGGTAAAGTCCTGCGACTTTATGCAAGGTCAAACATGTACCGAGATGAGTATCTCGATCATGGAGAAATGTTTGACCGTCTGTAGCATAAGTCTAAAGGGTTCGTGGTCATAGATGTTTCAAGAAAAGGATATCGAAACATCGGATAGACCATTGTGTCTTAGTCTACACCGTTTAGCGGTGGCGATGATCTCATGATCGCTTGACTTGGCAAAGTCGAAGACGAGACACAGGTGCTCATTATAGAATGAGTTCACTGAACGATCCACAAGAGTTATCATATGGTTATATTGACCAATCTGTCAATGATAACTCTTAGTGATGATAGGCAAGTTGGTATTTTGACTTGAGGTCATTTTACGAACCTGTGCGTGAATATTGCCACTTAGATCACTAACCTAGCTTCAAGACTAGGCCTGTCGAAAGGTCTTTTATTGGGTGTCACTTGAAGCATTCGAGAAGAGTAATGACCAAGAGAGGATTCGTCTCTCCTGGTTAATGGGAGTTAGTGTCGTAGAGTTAGTTCGGTCTTTAGTAAAATCTCTGATCAGAGTATGTTGGAAGAAGTCCAACATTAGTTGACTAAAGATCTATAGAAACTAACCGGAGTCAAGTTATTGGGGTTGACAGTTTGACCGTATCCTAGACTTGATCTACAAGACATAGTTTAGACGAAGAGACTAAAACTGCAGAATTCATCACGGACACTATAAGGGTGGTCCCGACGATACTCATGTCGATGAGTCAACCACATAATTATGATTCTGAAGCAAGAACGGCTGCCACTGCTCATGGTCACCGCCGTATAAGGCTTTGAGCCCAACCTGTTGTAAGGGTCAGGCTGTAGGGTCTCACATAAAGTGCGACCTTCGTCTAGTAATAGGTAGAAACATTAGGGAGAATATGCATTTGATGCAAGGGATAAAATATTACAAAAGATGTTTGCAATAATCACCTGCATTCGGGATAAATGATCTTGAGTGCAAGTGGGAGATGTAGAGGGATATGCCCTCAGATCATTTGTATTTGATGCAAATAAAAATTTAAGCTTAAATAGGGGACTAATTTGCATATGATGCAAAAGAGATTAAATGTGTCTTAAATAGTTTAAGACCATATTTAATGATATAAAAGAAACAAAAAGCTCACATGTAAGACGGGAATGTCCCGGTCTAAACCCAGGTTCAAACGACATCCAAATCGGACGCCAAATGCTCTAGTTATGCACAAAACAGCCCGTTGGATCAGATCGGGTCAGACCAGGCTGACCCAGGCCAGACTGGGTCTCGCCTAGGTGCCTGGCCAGACCCAGGCAGCCCAGGGCGCCCGGCCCACCTGGGCCTGGGGCGCCCCGCCCAGGCCCGAGCGCTTGGGCGCCCGGGCCCTGCCAGGGCCGGGGCGCCCAGGCGCTGGGCGCCTGGGCCTGGGCCCAGGCGGGCCCGCCCAGGCGCCTGGCCCAGGCCCGGGCCAGGTGCCCTGGCTGGGCGTGCCCAGACCAGGTTCTGGCCTTGTCTGTGATCGCCCAACTGGCCTGGTGGGTCCCTGACCGGCGCCCCGTTTACGGTATGGGCGCGGTGTCGTTTTACCGCAAGTGCACGGTTAGTGTAGGGTGCGGGTTTATCGAACTCAGGAAGGTGGATGGCTTGAATGGCTACGAGCCTCGCCTAGGTTGTGTGCTAGCAACATGGATGATATGGGTGGAAGTGTAGAAATAAAAGAAAGAAATGAAAAAGACACGTAAAGAATCCCCGCTAACACGGGCTAGAGCATTCATGACACTTGGCATTTGACTTGACCCAGGATGAGACATTGCCCGAAAAGGTGGTACCTAGCGTCCATGGCCCGATATTCCGGTCGGTGCCAAGTATGCTAGGCCTACCCAGTTTCAGACGGTGGGCATTCCCCTGTCCATTAACACCTTCCGCAACCGGGAGCATTAAGGCCACAATGATAACTCCCAACACTTCGTCTAAGCCGTTCCCACGCGCGAGGACTCAATGTCTACACTAGGGGTGTGAGTTGTGGCTAGGGAGTCAACCGCCAAGTTTATTCCCCCTTGGCCCAATGGTCAGAGGCGGTCTTTCTCCCGCCAATGACAATGAAACACCCCTGCGTAACCCTAATGGCCAAATAGGTCGAATGTGATTTTTAGCAATACATCGAAGCGGATCTTGACTGGACAAGACACCGGACCCCAATCCCCAACACAACTAGTGTGTTGCCATACGAATTGGACTCAGATTGCTAGAAATCCCCATTGACACATTTCATCGAACACATGCCATGCAACCAAGCCAAATGAAACAACACAAGCATCAATCCTACTCTAACCCGTATTAAGGTTCATCGAAACTACTCAATGGTGAAGAACACAAAAATAAGCAACATAAAAGAGATACAAACGTTCACCATCAAGAAAACTTAACACAATACAAAACAATAGAAAATAGGAGGAAGAAATACTTATCTTGAGTTTGAATCTTAAATCCAATACAAGATTTATTGATCAAAATACCTAATCTAAACTAACCTAAACCTCACAAGAGAAGGGGGCAAAAAGCCCTTAAAACTGAAGAATATTATCTCCAAGTCGTGCCCCAAAACCCTTATAAATAACCCCTCTCAAAACCCCAAGGTTCGGGTCCAGAACTGTCAAAACCGGCCCACCCGATCGGGTGGAAACTCACCCGATCGGTTGGACTAAACAGAGAGCTCAAATCCGCAGAAAATGAGCTTACCTGGTCGGGTGGAAGTTCACCCGATCGGGTGAAGTTCAATTCCAGACAGCACCCAATTTCAGCACATAGCCGTGCTCAGAAAATTCCAGAAAAATGTAGAAAAATCGGATTTGGGCATGCGACCTATCGTTGGAAAGCTAACGACGATGCCGACGCTAGAAAAATAAGAGATCACCTAAAATCTCTTTGGAATGATAGCAGATCTTCAATGAGTGCATCAGCAGCGCGCAAAGGCGGAAGAAAAGGCCACCCGATCGGTTGAAACATCAACCGATCGGGTGAGCCGCTTGTTGCTTTGGCCATCGAGCTTCGGGAGCTTCAACCGGTCACTGAAGAGAGCAGGTGGAGCCGTCGGTTCGATATTTGAGGCGATGCGGCTACAGATGAACCGATCAGGTGAGATGTCACCCGATCGGTTGGAATTCAGCTCCAAATTCCCGAGAATTGGGGCGTTTGAATCGGTCACTGAACCGACCGGGTGACTTCTTGGCCACTCCAACTTGTGTCCGGGTGGTGCACGCGTGCATCACCCGATCGGTTGGAAGTGACCAACCGGTCGGGTGAGGGGCTGAAAGATGCGATCTTCGTCGTTTGACCCCCTGGATCAAGCGTGACTCCTTCCGTTGCTCCGGGGACTCATGATATCGTCGTTTTATGTCCCAAATGCTGGAAATCTCCTGCATTCACACAAAAAGACAAAGAAGTGAAATAAAACTAGAAATCACAAGAAAACGGGTACGGAACGACGGAAAACAGTGGAAAATCACAAAGAAGACGTGCGTGAATATATGAAATATAAACGCACGTCAAAATCCCCGAAGCTAAACCCTTCCTCGTCCTCGAGGAAGACGAGTGAGAGTAGGAGCTCGGAGGGAGAAAATAGAGAGAAAGAGACAAAAAGAGAAAGGAAAATCCTAGATCGCCTATCAGAGCCAATAAAACCAAACACGCCACACTTAAGCAAGCATGCGACAAAACACAACGCTAACCAAGGAATATGAGTCCAACAAGTGTCGTGGGCCCCCGCGGTGAAGTGCGAGTGAGTGTGGTCGTGTGCTAGCAGACGGTGTCGTTATCTACATTGTGCAATAAGGCTTCATATACACATACCCAAAGAAAGACCCAAATATCGATTCAATTTGAAATTGCGGTGAATATTAGCTCAAGCATGCATGAGAAGAGTATAAGAATAGAAGCGTATCACGCATCGGGGATTCCACAGCTAGGGACAAGGAAATCACCACACTATAGCCTAGATAATCGCCAGAAGGTCGCTATGCCAAGTGTTTTCGAAAACGATGGAGGTTGAGAAGGTGTGGAGTAGAACACTCGGTGCAAATTCTCGCCTTCCCTTTATTCTCGGTAGATAGGAAAAATATTCATACTGTAAATTTTTGGGTTTCGGGTATTTGTATTTTTTTTATTTTTGGCTATATATATTTTTTTCTTTTCCCTTTTCTTTTCTTTTTTGGGTTTTTCTTTTCTCTCTTTTTTTGGATTTTTGGATATTGGGATATCTACATGTGTACTCTCCCAAGTGGGAGAACGGTACACGACGAGGGGATTTGCACCAAGTAAAACAAAAAAGAAATCGGAATCTAAACACTTGGGCAAAGGAAACTATTCTCGCTAATTAGAGCATGGGCTAAATGGGTTATCCTAGTCCTTAGTTGTGGAATCCCGACACATGCGAATTGAAGTATACGATACATATATATCATGCATATAGAAGCAGAAAGTAGAAGCAAATACCGCATATTCAAATCGAAGCTTGATAATCAAGGGGTCAACTAAGGATAGGTATATAAATCAAAATCACAAAATAGAAGTACACCCCTAACTAGTCACGACAAACAACTCACACAAAAGTAAAGTGAACCCACAAAGCATGAAATGCAATGGACTCGGCTTCCTAGGGTTAGTGAATGTGATTATCGAAGCTATGCTAAGTGTGTGTGTGTTTCTATGGCAATTCATCATATGGGGTCATCTCTATGAGAGAGCGAACAAAAGATGAGAAGAAAAAGAAAAACATGAGAAAGAACGACTCAAAACAAAGAAAATGACACAAATGACGCACAAAGTGTGACTCCCCCAAGCTGAAATTTGCATTGTCCTCAATGCAATAGTAGTGAATACGGGAGGGCAATGAAAATGGGGGGGGGGAGTTACGCACCGACACAAAAAATGAAAAACACGAAAAACACACGAACGAAACTGGAAAATAAAAAAAAGAAACATACAAAATAAAAGATATAAAACGCAACGAAGGACTCAAAGACACAAAAACACGACAACGACACACGAAAACATGCACACAAAAGTCGATTTCCCCCAAGCTAAACATGACAATGCTAGCAAAATGATATGATCAGTGGTGATGTAGAGATATGCTAAGGGAAAAATCGGAAAAGAAAGAAATCAGAATCCAGGAGAGACGGTGTGCTCATTCTCCTCGGTAGAGGATGTGGGGTATGGGCGGTAGAAGTGATAGAAGCGCACGACATGATGGGTTATTATGATGCAAAAGCAAACCCTAGATACGCTCCCCTCGCTAATGAGAGGAGACGAGATTATTCAAATCTAAACTAGAAAGCTGTAAATTTTTACACTACTGGATTAGGATACACCTGAGCATAGGCGGATCCAAGATCTGAAGTGGGGCAGGTAGCTGCTCTAACTGCTCCTTCTGTGGCTCCGTCAGAAGCACTGTGCCACGTTTGCCAATGGACCCAATCAATGCACCTCCAAGCATCCCTCGTGGGTGTCCACCTGGGACCTGCAAAGGACGAGGTGTATTAGTCCATGACAAGAAATTATTTCCCAAAATAAATGTATCCCAGAGATAATCGTCAACATGAGATGGAAAAATAATAAAAGGGTGACGAATACTCCCTGAGAATGGGTCTCTATCCTCTGTACTAGCGACGACCAAATCCTCACTCTCCACGAGAAGTGGCTCTCCAGGTGGTGACACACCGCAGCATACCTCAAGGGAAGTAGATCATGTGTCCTGCGAGAGATATGGTATGTCAAATATATACGAGTCTAAAGAAATAGGAAGTGAAAAGCGAGACTCGAAAGTGGAGTGAGAGTGAGTATGAAAATCTCCCTGAATAGGGGCAATATGCTCAAGTAGATGCTCAGCCGCAGAAGAAGTGGAGAGCGGCGGTAAAGGTAGATGTGACTCGGGCTCCATGGAGTGGACCATCGTATCCAAGCCCTCATGCACATTCTCCTCGACGATATGCTCATACTCCACCATCTGCCCGATGTCCTGAATGACATCCTCATGGTTGACCACAGACCAAGGAGAAAGCTATGACAGAGATGGCTGCGGAGGTGGATGTGGAGCGGACCCCTCGTACGTGGTCGTGGTGTCCTCGTCCTCACGCACATCCTCCTCGCCGGTGTGCATAAGCTCTGTAAAGTCCTCGGTGCTCTCATAGGACTCATATGGGGTATCCAAATCAAAATGAGATGCCTCTCATACAGATCCTAGAGAAATCACCCCATCCTCACTATCATCATCAAAAAATGCTTCGTCATCCAAGTGGTAGTGTTGGAAAAATGGGGTATCGGCTTGAGATGTGTCTATGGTGGCCGATGAGATGGTGGTCTCAGCCATGAAAGTGGGTATATCCTCTCCTTCATCCACTCTCCTTGGTGTAGGCTCGGTGATTGGTACCATCAAGTTTTGTAATATTTGGCCTTGGTTAAACATGGCACTTTCAAGGAGAGACACGAGGCTTGATTCTTCTTGCATTGGTGGAGGGATATAAGGTTGAGGAAATGGATGGGAGGTGTTAGGACTATGGTTGTGGGAAAATGTTTGGCCTTGGTGTAGGGGGAGGTTCTCAAGCGTAAATAGGCAATCATAATGCATGTGCCCTACCATCCCGCAAGTCTCACAAACCACAACCGAATAAGGATCATATCCTCCCATCGAAGCATCAAAATTTGATCTCCACATGATTATACCAAAGATACCTGGACAACAAAATTAAGAAAACTAGAGAGGAGCGTCAATAGTACAAGAAAATAACAAAAAGATAATATAATGGTAGGGGAAACATTTCTTGGTTATTGAATTTTTGTTTTTTTTGCGTAGTCTAACGAACCCAAGCTAAGCTAATATCAAATCGAACGCCTCCCCGGTAACGGCGCCAAAAACTTGACCGGCGCCCCGTTTACGGTATGGGCGCGGTGTCGTTTTACCGCAAGTGCACGGTTAGTGTAGGGTGCATGTTTATCGAACTCAGGGAGGTGGATGGCTTGAATGGCTACTAGCCTTGCCTAGGTTGTGTGCTAGATACGCGGATGATACGGGTGGAAGTGTAGAAATAAAAGAAAGAAATGAAAAAGACACGTAAAGAATCCCCGCTAACACGGGCTAAAGCATTCATGACACTTGGCATTTGACTTGACCCAGGGTGAGACATTACCCCAAAAGGTGGTACCTAGCGTCCATGGCCCGATATTCCGGTCGGTGCCAAGTACGCTAGGCCTACCCGGTTCCGGACGGTGGGCATTCCCATGTCCATTAACACCTTCCACAACCGGGAGCATTAATGCCACAATGATAACTCTCAACACTTCGTCCAAGCCGTTCCCACGCGCAAGGACTCAATGTCTACACTAGAGGTGTGAGCTGTGGCTAGGGAGTCAACCGCCAAGTTTATTCCCCCTTGGCCTGACGGTCAGAGGCGGTCTTTCTCTCGCCAATGACAATGAAACACCCCCGCGTAACCCTAATGGCCAAATAGTCGAATGTGATTTTTAGCAATACATCGAAGAGGATCTTGACTGGACAAGACACCAGACCCCAATCCCCAAAACAACTAGTGTGTTGCCATACGAATTGGACTCAGATTGCTAGAAATCCACATTGACACATTTCATCGAACACATGCCATGCAACCAAGCCAAATGAAACAACCCAAGCATCAATCCTACTCTAACCCATATTAGGGTTCATCGACACTAATCAATGGTGAAGAACACAAAAATAAGCAACATAAAAGAGATACAAACGTTCACCATCAATAAAACTTAACACAATACAAAACAATAGAAAATAGGAGGAAGAAATACTTATCTTGAGTTTGAATCTTCAATCCAATACAAGATTTATTGATCAACAGACCTAATCTAAACTAACCTAAACCTCACAAGAGAAGGGGGCAAAAAGCCCTTAAAAACTGAAGAAGATTATCTCCAAGTTGTGCCCCAAAACCCTTATAAATAACCCCTCTCAAAACCCCAAGGTTCGGGTCCAGAACTGACAAAACCGGCCCACCCGATCGGGTGGAAACTCACCCGATCGGGTGGAATAAACAGAGAGCTCAAATCCGCAAAAAATGAGCTCACCCGGTCGGGTGGAAGTTCACCCGATCGGGTGAAGTTCAATTCCAGACAGCACCCAATTTCAACACATAGCCGCGCTCAGAAAATTCCAGAAAAATGTAGAAAAATTGAATTTGGGCATGCGACCTATCGTTGGAAAGCTAACGACGATGCCGACGCTAGAAAATTAAGAGATCACCCAAAATCCCTCTGGAATGATAGCAGCTCTTCAATGAGTGCATCAGCAAAGACGGAAGAAAAGGCCACCCGATCGGTTGAAACATCAACCGATCGGGTGAGCCGCTTGTTGCTTTGGCCATCGGGCTTCGGGAGCTTCAACCGTTCACTGAGGAGAGCGGGTGGAGCCGTCGGTTCGATATTTGAGGTGATGCGGCTACAGATGAACCGATCTGGTGAGATGTCACCCGATCGGTTGGAATTCAGCTCCAAATTCCCGAGAATTGGGGCGTTTGAACCGGTCACTGAACCGACCGGGTGGCTTCTTGGCCGCTCCAACTTGTGTCCGGGTGGTGCACGCGTGCATCACCCGATCGGTTGGAAGTGACCAACCGGTCGGGTGAGGGGCTGAAAGATGCAATCTTCGTCATTTGACCCCCTGGATCATGCGTGACTCCTCCCGTTGCTCCGGGGACTCATGATATCGTCGTTTTATGTCCCAAATGCTGGAAATCTCCTGCATTCACACAAAAAGACAGAAGTGAAATAAAACTAGAAATCACAAGAAAACGGGTACGGAAAGACAGAAAACAGTGGAAAATCATAAAGAAGACGTGCGTGAATATATGAAATATAAACGCACGTCAGTCCCACAGTGCAAAATTTCTGCGTCTAGGGCAGAGCAGTTTTGACAGCTCACTTTTTGCGAAAAACTAGCCTTGGGCTAAACTTTGAGCCATCAATTGGAGGGTCAAACAGACTCCGATTGACGTGCCGTTTTTTTTCCTATGCGTTCACTGTTGAACACCTTTCGAATTGATAGGTTGTATCAATCATGAAGCTCAACGGTGAAGAAGTTAAAATTCACGGAAGTTTGTACTTTGTGAAAGGCAAACTAACTTGATTTAATTAACTATAATTTAATAATCCCACATTGGTTGTGCAGAAAAGGGGAGAGTCTGTCACCTAAATAAATAGGGGTCTCCCCCTTCCTCCAAACTTGTTCCAATCTCCAGATCTGAGCGGCTCTCGTAAATGTTGGAGCGCGCTCGGATCTAGGCTGAAATTAATATTCTCTATCTCCCTATATTTCTGCCTTACTCCTGAGGGCTCTAGCAAAGCCACGAAGGAGTTCGGATTCGGATCCGAAATCTTGGTGAAGGCTTTCACTCGCATGAAACTTTCTTCGGCGCGTGGTTGGCTCGGCAACACGAGAATTGCTCGCCTCGGGATACGGAGCGGTTCGAGGAGCGGTTCGAGGAGCGGCTCGACGTGGGATGGGGAGCGGCTCAGAAGACGGTGCGGAACATCTCGCCTACCCCAAGGTTGAGATTCCAGGTATGTGTTTTAAGCTTTCGTTTTAATTATTCGCAGTAGTTAGATCCCTCTTGGGGTGGTCAGATCCACCCCGAGTTGGCAGAGATCCTGGCTAAGAGGGTCTGGTTCCTTAGGGCAGCATGTTAATTAGATTAACATAATTTTATTTTCCGCTGCGTATGTCTATGTTCCGTCCGACTTAGGACGGGAGTAGAGTTTTTGTGCCCAAAAGGTCCTAGAAAATCCTTCAGAAGCCCTATATAAGGACTTAAGGGGGGACGAAGAAAAAGGACTGACCCCAGATACCGCTATACAGAGGGATTCTACTAAAAAACCTAGCTTTCCACATTATGTTCCCTCCCATAGCTCGGTCTGAGGATTCACATACCAGCCTCCTTGCGAGCCGTTCTGATCACGCCGAGTATCATTCAGATCTGTTCTGACTTAGGCATCGAAGGGGACTTGGCCGGAACCAAGGTTCGGCCCCCCTGACGAGTTTCTTTGTCTGTCCAGGTCAATTTGGTCCCAAGGCGCTGAGGCTACCCCTCAGCGTGGAACTCTCCGAAGCAAGGCCCGCACGACATCAAGCACGCTCGACCCCAACAAGCATCTCCATCGACTGAGACCAAGTGACAATCAGGGCATCGATGCTTCCCCTCAGCACTTGATTGACAGAGGCCGAGCACTCACCTAGGTGCAGAGGCTACCCATCCGCACCCCGCTGATCGAGGCCCAACACCCCGGACGAAGAGCCTGCTCGTCGTCGATCCCCAAGCGAGCCGTTTCCCGAGCTGAAGTGGGCCCTCGTGCAACCCTCATCGAGAATACGCACTCTTGGAGTGACCAAGGGATTCCAACAGACCCCTTGACCATGTTGACCATCAAACCACCGGTCAACGATCCAGTGGTGAGAAAACACCCGTAAACAGATATGTTTTGGGTCTCTTCGTTCCAAGTCTTTTCCAGTATGTAGGTGTATCTTCAAGGCTTTAACATTACTAATATGATAAGAAAAATAAAAATACCGCAATTAACATAATTACAATCTTGTTACAATTGATCAATATCGCTAATGTCCATGTGCTTGTCATAAATGATGTCATCAATCTTTGAGTCTTTATAAATTGTCCTTTGATTCCTAAAGGGTTTTAATAGCTAAAAAAATTAGATTAATGCAATCATAATATTTGATCATCATCATAACAAATATTAGGGCACTTCAATATCCAACATTTTCCTCCTTTTTGATGATGACACACACGCACACGCACACACACACACACACACACACACTCTCTCTCTCTCTCTCTCTCTCTCTCTCTCTCTCTCTCTCTCTCTCTCTCTCTCTCTGTGTGTGTGTGTGTGTGTGTGTGTGTGTGTGTGTGTGTGGGGTTTGAATAACCGAAAAATCATATTTTTAATCCTTTATTAAAAATCCATTCTGTTAGATTTAGTGTACATATTTTCAGACCCAAAATAAAGAATTTGGGGGTAAACCCTAGGATCTTTGAACCCTTGACCTGTTGAGTATTGAATTCCCTATTTTGGTTTTGATGATGAGCAAACATAATTAATTGTGACTAACATATTGTTTTTAGTAAATGAAAAGCATAGTCATTGTAGATCAAAGTTACATCAATTACGACGATGATATGATAACATGAGGATACCGAGAGATGTATTCAAATATTCAATAGAAGACTTCAAGGAATTCAATAAGAAGTGACTGTGATTAATATGTAATACTTTCACTTTTTACTTCTCTATTATATTAGAATGTTAAACCTTGACTAGTCTTGCTAGAAGCACTTACATGTCACACACAACACCTTAGATCATTCTTGTCTTGATCCCATAGTGTTATATTGACACTAAGCTCAAATCTGTGCTTTCAGCCTATAACCAGATGACTGATGTATGCCATCTAGTTGCTTGGTGTGCATGATTTAGGATGCATTAGAACCCCTGATAGGACAGACGTCTGATAGTGTCTTTCCAGATGTTTAACAGTTGAACAAACGTCTGGCATTGTTGGTTAGAATTTCCACTAACTTTATTTTTTTCTGACCTGACTGTTAAGACGTCTGATGCAGTAGTACCAGACGTCTGAACAGTCTCTCATACGTCTAGTACCCTTCAGTCGTTTGATATTATTTTGCCAAAAATTCCAGTAACTTATTTTTCATCGGCCTGGCTGTTAAGACGTTTGATGATGTATAGCCAGACGACTGAACAGTAACAAAGACGTTTGGGAACCCTTCAGCAGACGTCTGTCTTCTAGCTGTTAGACTATAATTATGACTGTGTCAGCATAGTAACCTAGACGGCTGGTGCGGTTTCTCCAGTCACCTGTTGACTTGGATGTCTGCCTGTTACATGCCGTTTTCAGATATATTGCTACAGATTTGGCTGGCGATTTAGTGGGATTTTTTGGTGTTATAAATATGGACTTGTTGCATTCAATTAAGAACTTATTGAACACTCTTGAAGACACTTAAAGAGTTTATTGTAGTGCATTTAAAGATCCTTCAAGCTCTCAAGTCCTCATCTTCTACACTTGTCCTCAAGCCTTCATAGCTCACACTTCAAGCATTCATTGCTTCATTCTCAGACAAGTAGTAAGTGCACACAACTCTCATTTTAAAGCACATCACACACATCGCATTGCCTCACTTCATTGTAAGATTATTCAAGACATATGTTTGTGTATTTCACATTGAGCATTTCAGTTCATTTTGTCTCTTTCTCTTGTTGAGATTTACTATCGATTTGTGAGAGTGTATCATTCCCGGGCTATAGGAAGTGGTGGTAAAGTTGTGTTGGATTTACACTTGTCGGTATCTGGTAAGTGTGTTATTAGTGGATTACTAATCACTAGTAGGATTTACTAGTGGGTTGCTGGAGTAGGATTCCAGGGAGTCGGGATTTGACTCAGGGGAATCTGAACCATGGTACATCATATTGTTTGTGATTGCATTTCTGTGTTTTTGTCTCCTTTATTTCTGTTCTGCATTCTTGGTTGCATTAGGGATTTTAATTAGGCGTAATTTCCTTTTTAATTTCATAAAACGCTATTCACCACCCTATTGTGTTTTTCACATAGTTTCTTGTTCTACAATTGGTATCAGAGAGAGGTACTAAATATGGAAACCACAAACAACAACAACCGTGATGGAGCTTCTACGGTGGTCGAAGGCCAATCTACAATTTGGCCCCCTCTCTTCAACGAGTCGAATTATAAGTATTAGAAAGCTTGTATTATCATATTTCTTAAGAGCATATCCTTATGCGTATGGTGGAGAAGGAGTACATAGAAACCCAAGAAGAAGACTTCACCAAATGGACCCCCGTTCAAGTGCTAGTAGAGGCGAAAAATCCTAAAGCTATGAACTCGCTTATATGTGATTTGGATGAAACGTAGTTCAATAAAGTCAAACTACACATCCACATAACAAATTTGGAATCACCTCCAAATCACACATGAAGAGACTACTCATGTGAAATTATCTAAACTTCATGTTTGAGTACAACAATTTGAAATGTTTCAAGTGCAGGTTCACGGACATTGTGAACGATCTTGAAGCACTTGGAAAGACGTACACCTAAGTAGAGAAGGTGAGTAAGCTCATCATGGACATCACTTTGGAGTGGGTGAAGAAGACGATGGTCAGCGATGAAGGAAACGATATGAGCATTTAAACCGTGGAGAAATTCATTGAAAACCTCATGACTTATGAGGTTAGGTGATTCGGGGTGAATATTACATAATTAACCCCTTATCTAGCACCCATTTTGTGTGTATATGATGCTTAATTGGTCTCTAATACGATCGAATTTTGAATACCCATATTCATTAGAGCAATCACTTGATTTAAGCACAAAACAACAATATACTGAGTATTTCTGCACTTTTTATATTTTTCAGGGCTAGGTCTCGATCTCACGATTCCAACGAATATTTATTTGTATTTTTTTGAGATATGTGCTAATTTCTATCAATTACTGAATACAGAATACCATTTAATTAGAGAATACAGCTGAAATACGCTGCATATACGCGCGTATACGTATCTTCGCAATCATGCAGGCCACGTGGCGAACGGTGCACCGTCCGATCTCCATCCAATGACGAGCGGAGGGTAATAATTCAGAGGGCGACGCGGTGACGAGCGGAGGGTAACAATTCAGAGGGCGACGCGGTGACATCCCTGCCATTGGATCACAATCCAACGGCCACAAACGAAGCTGAGCAGCTCACGCAGATCCAACGAGTTCATGCAGATCCAACCCACGTGGCACGATCCTATGAGTGCCCACGTGAATGGACGACATCGATCGAGTTTAAAGCGAGCTCGGACTTGAGCTGCAAAGGAGAGAAGCAGGTGCGATCCCCGCTGTTGGATCAAATCCAACGATCGAAATTGAAATCCGACGTGAACTCGGATCGAACGATGAAGTGAGCAGGATCTGATCCGTTATGCGTGGACACGTGGCTGGCTTACAACAGATCCCGCTTTGATGGATGGCTGTGGTTTGTTGTGCCTTGCGGGTACGGGTTTAAGGTGATATTGGAGCGGGTTTGGACCCATTAACGACTTAAAACCCGCAATGCTATTATATAAGCGTATTCTAGGGGTTTTGACCGTATTCTGGCATATTTTGGGGTTTTTGAGGTGGCTACTGAGCGTATTTTTCTGGAGGAAGTTGCCGATAAATTCTAGAAGCTATTGTTCTTAAATCCAGAGAGTTTGGGTGATTATTAGGGAGATTTGGTGATAGATTCTTCGACTTTTACCGCGTATTTGTACTTTTTCATTGTATTTTGATATTTGAACGATGTATTCATCTATGAAACTTGATTTTTCTTTCACCATGAGTGGCTAATCTCCTTGTGCTATGGTTGTGATGTAGTTAGGAGTATGTAATCGTAGATTTTCATGTCTTTAGCTCTAAAATCATGTTAAAATTGCTTGTAACGTTGATTTCTACATCATATTTCTTGGGTATTTTTCATTGTCGATATGATTGATGTTCTTTATGGCTAGGCCCTAATAAGGCTAGTTAATTTATGTTCTCTAATCAGGACATATCATTGTGCTTATTATTTTATAAAATTAACGTTGCAAGTAATGCATATACGGCTATTTTAACTCGTTTTTGTTGATTCATCTTCCGAGGTCTTCATGCCTTGACCGGGTGAAGCGTTGTGTGATATTCAAAGACATGATATTTCAGCGATTACAAACTCCTAATGAAGTCACAACCATTGCATATTCATCTCATTGATAACCAAACTTTTGCAACATCGTACTACTTTGTAGGAGTTACTCTTTTGATACCAATCCTTAAAAATCATTTTTCACCTTCATAAAGGTGGATACTGTCTCATCCATACATTTTCTTTGATAGTTGAATTTGTGTTATTTCAGGTTGACATGTCTCGTGGATACGATTCTGGTCTCTCCGGGTACTACTTGCACGATCTTCTACACTTAGGAGTATTAGCTCACACTATTTTGAGACTTGCAAGTTTTTGGCGTCGTTGCCGGGGACAACGGTATCTTTGATCCACATTTTCAGCTTTTCAAAGGAATACTCGGTGAGATCTTTCAACTTTTTATCTTAGTTTTATTCTTATATAAAAAACTCTCTTTGCTAGTTTATGTGGCATAGGACATCTACTTCACACAGATTGATAAGACTTGAAAACATGACTGACAATAATGAACAACACCTTACTAATGCTCCACAAGAATTACCATTGAGTGCTACATATATGCCCACTAGAGCTGCTTCTGAATCATGCTTTGTGTTGCCTGATGGTGCTCATTCTTTTTCGTTTAAACCAGTGGTAATCCAAATCCTCCCATCTTACCATATGGAGGATACGGAAAATACTTATTTGCATATTAATGCATTTGAAGAAGCATGCTCAACACAATTAGATGGGAAAGTTAGTAATGATTTTGTCTATCTTAAACTTTTTCCATTCTTGTTAAAAGATAAGGCAAAAAATTGGTTCAATGCATTACCTCCTAGATCTATTACCTCTTGGCTAACGATGCAAACTGAGTTTCTAAAAAAAAGTCTTTTCTTTGCACATGACTCAGGCTTTAAAGAGGCACTTCATGTCTTTTTCGCAGAAAGAAACCGAAGCATATGATCAAGCTTTGGAAAGGTTCAAGGAACTACTGTTAGCATGCATGCATCATGGTTTTGACAAGGGACATACTATTGGGTTCTTTTATGATGGACTGCAGCCGAATACGAATCAATATGTAGAAATGATGTGCAACGGTGGCTTCTTTGAGAAGACTCCAATGGACGCTTGGACATATTTAGAAAACATTGTAGAAAATGCAAGAAGATGGGAGCCAGCTTCAGAATTTGACAGGACTCTGTCTGCACAACAAACAAGAGGAGGCTTACAGACTTTAAAACCTGACGATGCATTGATGGCATAAGTGGAGGCATTGGTTATGCAAAAGCTACAAAACATTGATTTAAGAGCATCAAAAGCAGTTACATCAGAGCCATACTGCATCATATATGAGAAACCAGTTCATGACACTACCGTCTGCCTACTGAGTCCAGCAATAAAAGAATTAGGTAGAAATCCAGAGGCAGAGGTGAATTGGGTGGCCAATCAAGGGTACAATGCCAATTGGAAAAATCAATCAAATCAAGGAGGTACTTCATACCAGCAGAAGCAGAAGATGACTACTCCCTATTACCATCCCAACCACACCAACTACCAAGGGAAAAGGGAGCAAAGCAATGAAATGCAAAACCTCACTGCTGCAGTCCAACAGATGGCACAGATGCAACAACAACTTACGAAAAATTTTGCAAGATTTATAGCATCACAGGATAAAGGTAAATTACTAGCTCAACATGTTGCAAATCCTAATACAAATACTTCTTCCTTTTTTTCAGGAAACAATGTCAAACCATGTCAAGCAGTGACTACATTGCGTAGCAGACGTGAAATTGAAAAGCCAGAAATTCCTAGACATGAACAACCATCTGAGGAAAAAGAGGAAGTTCAAGCACATGAAAAGTTGCAAGATGAGGAAGAGGTTGCAGACAAAGAGCCTGAACCATATATACCTCCAGCTCCATTTCCGCATAGACCGTGCTCCGCCATCAAAAGATAAGTATCAGGCAGAAATAAGAGGCATCTTCAAGCAGGTAAAAATTAATATCACATTACTTGATGCAATCAACCAAGTGCCTGCATATGCTAAATTTTCGAAGGAGTTATGCACTGTGAAACTGAGTCTTAATATGAAAAAGAAAGCATTCCTAACACAACAGGTAAGTGCAATAGTACAACATGACACTCCACCCAAATATAAGGATCCAGGTTCTCCTACTATCCCATGTATTATAGTAACCAAGAAATTTGGAGATGATTTACTTTACTTGGGTTCTAGTGTTAACATTTTACCTTCTGTTTACTTGCAGTTAGGATTGGGGAAGCTGAAAAAGACACCTATGGTTCTACAGTTGGCAGACAGGTCGGTGGAAGTCCCACGGGGATGCGTGGAAGATGTGTTGGTTGATCGCGCCCCGGATACACGTCCCGGGACGTCGACTCGCTAGTCTTACCGCAAGTGCACGGTGTAGCGGCGAGCGGGTATCGAACACAGGGAGGACGTATGACAGTGTCTTCTTCAGTCAACCTGGCTATAGGAACAGTAGAGAAACGTTCGCAGTAATGCGGTCACAGTCGTTCAATTGTATAAAAGAAAATATCAAATTAATAAAGACGCCTAGGGATAGGGAATCTCCGCTACTCGCCGTATCTCATCATTGTGATTCGTAGGTTTCACAATTGCTAGACTTGAAATTCAGGTGAACTAGTTGCAACTAATTGTAGAACCAAGCTCACGCTCTCGCGCTATTGCAGGTCTATAGCAAACCTAGGGTAGGGTCCAATCTCTTGCAAACCCTAACCTAGGCAAGCTAGCGTGAAGAACAACATCATCGTCCAATCGTATCTCAAGCCCACTCTCGTGCAAACTTGAGCTACGACCTAGGTTGGGATAGTTCCTACCCGTCCAATCTCTTGCAAACGGGTATAAGTATAGAATTGCAATCGAAAACCCTAGTTTCGGTCCAATCTCTTGCAAACCGATTCTGGAGAAATCCAATTGTAATCCAATTCGAATTTCTAGGGCTTCCTATCGAGTTGGGAACCAATCTCTTGCAAATCCCAATCGGTATGAATCCCTAGCTAATCGTATTATAGCAATCCCAGACTAACCCTAATCAATTCTAGCAATAATTTCAACAACTCATCACAAATTGGAAATAGGGTTCGTAGGGTTCATCCCTACGCCCTAAGACGATAAAACTACTCACAATTCATAATGAAATTCAATAGAAATTCACAAATAAAATAAATAAAATTCATAGCAATATTCAATATATCAATAAAAATGGAGTTTTTGATAGAGAGAGAGAGACAAACCAATGAAGAACTAATAGCATCCAACCAATTAACACTCTTCTCTCTCCCCTAATAGCTAAATCTAATCTCATAAGAATAATCTAAAAAAGGCTGCCAAAAAGTTCTGAAAAAGCCCCCTAAACTAGGTTAAAAACTGGGGTTAAATACCCCCCAAAATCGCCCAAAAAGCTGTGACGAAAATGCCCCTGCGCAGCCTCAAAATCGCAACTTATGCTACAGGCAGCGTGACTCACTCGGCTGAGTGACAAATGTCACTCGGTCGAGTGAGAGACCCTGACGGATTCCAGAGAGTTGAGGGTCTTGGGGGTCGTCTCCTCGGGAGTCACTCGGCCGAGTGATTTTTCTTCACTCGGCCGATGGGCGTTCTTCACTCGGGCGGACGGCGTTTCTCCACTCGGCCGAGTCGGTCTTTGGGGCTGACTTACGGATTCCAGAGAGTTCAACATTTTTGGTTGCCGTCGTCTTGGCTCCGCTCGGGCGAGGGATGACTCGGTGCTTGATCGAGTGGTCTGGCGATGCTCGGCCGAGTGCACGCTGATATTAGCTCTGTTGCGTGTCCGATCTGGCCGGCCGAGCGGGCTGTCTATGCTCGGCCGAGTGACTCCTTCACTCGGCCGAGTGGCATGCTGAAAATGCCCATTCTTTGTATTTTTGCCTCCTCGTCGCTCCTACGACGTTCTTTCTTCTTCCACTCCTCTCCAATCGTAGAATACCCCTCAAGGGGGTCGTCGGTGACACTTCGGAGTGGGTGCATCTCAGAATCACTCCAAATCGCTCCAAATCTCCTGAAATACGACAAAGACAACAAATCGTGAAAATCATCGCAATATTGTCGAATAAACGTGGAAAACACGATTTGAGCAATCTAAATGGCATGCAAAAATGCAGAAAAAAGGTGTAAAATACGGAGTGATCATTGGTCCAAGTGGATAAATTCTACTACCTAGTGAATTTTATCGTCCTTGACATACATGGGCCACAATCATATAACTGCACTCCAATCATATTGGGACGTCCATTCCTAGCAACTTGCAACGCTATGATCAATTGTTGGGATGGATAATTGAAGATAAGTTTTGGTAACATGAAACTTGAGCTGAACATTTTTAAATCATGTAAGTTTCCAGCAAGTGTTGATGGAGTAAAAGAGGTATGTTTTATTGAGAATTTGATTGAAGATTATTTTGAAGCTAAGTATGAATGCTCATCTAATTTTATTGATTATAATTCAGACGATATTGATGATTCTTATTTTGTGCAGGGCAAAAATGAAAGACCAAAGGATGCATGGGTGCCAATGTTTGAAACATTGCCAGTGGAATTGTCACCACAACAACCTTCAGAGATTGGGCATCCAAAGTTAGAGTTGAAGCCCTTGCCAGACTATCTGAAATATGCTTTCCTTGGAAAGGAGGAAACTTTCCCTGTGGTAATATCCTCTAAACTTACGCTTGAACTAGAACATGCTTTGCTTGATGAGCTTAAAGAACACAAAGGGGCCATTGGATGGTCTATTGCGGACATTACATGTATAAATCCTTTAATTTGCCCTCATCATATTTATCTTGAGGATGATGCCAAACCTACACGTGAATTGCAACGTCGTTTAAGTCCAACATTAAAAGAGGTTGTTAAGGGAGAGGTTCTTAAGCTACTTGTTGCAGGTGTAATATATCATATTTTTGATAGCAAATGTGGTTGTCCCACACAGGTGGTTCCAAAGAAATCAGGCTTAACAGTGGTAAAAATGAGAATAATGAGCTTATACCTATGCGAACCACCACTGGTTGGGGGATGTGTATTGACTACAGAAAGTTAAATTCTAAAACACGAAAAGACCACTTTCCATTGCCTTTCCTAGATCAAAATTTAGAAAGAGTGGCAGGTAATGAATATTATTGTTTTCAAGATGGTTATTCTGGCTATTATCAGATAGAGATTGCTCCAGAGGATCAAGAGAAGACTACCTTCACTTGTCCATTTGGATCTTTCGCTTTTCGAAGGATGCCTTTTGGATTATGCAATGCGCCTGCTACTTTTCAACATTGCATGTTGAGCATATTTAGTGATAATGGTTGAAAGGATAATGGAAGTGTTTATGTATGATTTTTCTGTATATGGCACTTCTTTTGAAGATTGTTTATCTAACTTAGCTCTTGTCTTGAACAGGTGCCCAGAAAAAAATTTGCTTCTAAACTGGGAAAAATGTCATTTCATGACAACTGAAGGTTTGGTTCTTGGTCACCTAGTCTCCAAGGCAGGTATTCAGGTAGACAGAATGAAAGTTGATGTGGTTGAGAAGTTGCCTACACCAAAATGTGTCAAAGACATTCGATCCTTTCTAGGCCATGCAGGATTCTATAGAAGATTCATAAAGGATTTCAGCGCTATCTCCTGCCCCCTCTGCCACTTGTTAACTTTTAACATTGAATTCATATGGACACAAGAGTGCCAAGATTCATTTGATAAACTAAAGAAATCACTTGTTTCATCTCCTATTGCAGGTTCCAGACTGGACTATTCCATTTGAAATCATGTGCGATGCAAGTGACTATGCGATGGGGGCAGTGCTTGGGCAAAAGAAAGGAAAAGTTCCTTATGTTATCTATTATGCCAGTAAGACGTTGAATGAAGCACAAAGGAACTACATTACTACGGAGAAAGAATTGCTTGCGGTGGTGTTTGCATTGGAGAAGTTTAGAAGCTACATATTAGGATCACCTATTCTCATCTTTACAGATCATGATGCACTTAAATATCTTTTATCTAAAAAGGATGCGAAATCCAGACTTATACGATGGATTCTTCTTTTGCAGGAGTAAAACATTCAGATCAAGGATAAGAAAGGAGGGGAAAACAATGTAGCAGATCACCTTTCTAGATTGACGGTGGGAACCGAGTCACCTAATATTCCATTGCGAGATTCCTTCCCAGATGAGCAGCTTTTCACCATCTCTACTCTACCATGGTATGCAGATATAGTTAATTATTTGGTGACAGGTAGAACTCCCCCACATTGGTCTCCTTTTGATTTTAAACGTTTCAAACATGAGGTGAAATCTTTCTACTTTGATGACCCTTACCTTTTTAAATATTATGGAGACCAAATTGTAAGGAGATGCATACCCGACCATGAGTTTGATAGCGTTTTACATTTTTGCCATAATGGGGTATGTGGGGGACATTTTTCAGCACATAAAACAGTTGCCAAAATTTTACAAAGTGGTTTTTATTGGCCTACTATGTTTAAAGACTCATATACTTATTGTAAATCATGTGCACGTTGTCAATAGTTGGGGGGAATAACAAAAAGAAATATGATTTCATTGAATCCCATGCTATAAATAGAAATATTTGATTGTTGGGGTATTGATTTCATAGGGCCTTTTCCACCATCTTTTGGTTATATATTTGTATTGGTTACAATTGATTATGTTTTTAAATGGGTGGAGCTATTCTGTGCATGTCCAATGACGCTTCCATTGTGCTGAAATTTTTGAAAGATAACATTTTTCGCGCTTTGGAGTGCCAAATGCCATTATCAGTGATGGAGGTTTCCACTTCTGCAATAGGCTCTTTACAAATCTCATGAAGAAATTTGGGGTGACGCATAAAGTTTCAACACCTTACCATCCCCAGACGAATGGACTAGCGGAATTGGCAAATAAGGAGATAAAGAATATTCTTCAGAAAACATTGAACCCAACGCGCAAAGATTGGATATTTCGCTTGCCTGAAGCTTTATGGGCCTACAGGACAGCATACAAGACTATCTTAGGGATGTCACCTTATCGTTTGGTTTATGGAAAAAATTGACATCTTCCTGTTGAATTAGAACATAAATCTTTTTGGGCAATTAGAACATTTAATTTGCTTAATGACTCACCAAATGTTTCTCGTAAATTGCAGATCATGGAGCATGATGAAATACGACAAGAGGCATATGAAAATGCGAAGCTAGTAAAAGAAAGGATGAAAGCTGTGCATGACAAGATGATCCTGCGAAAAGAATTCAAGTTTGGGAACAAGGTTCTATTGTACAATTCAAGATTACACTTATTTCCAGGAAAGCTGCGCTCCAAGTGGACGTGACCATACTTTGTCAAAGAAGTTTTTTCACATGGAGCGATGGTTTTGGTGAATAAGAAGGACTGCCATGAAGTCAAAGTCAATGGATAACGTCTGAAACATTTTCAAGAGCTTTGGACCATGGAGGATACCACCATTGATCTCACAGACCCACCTTTGGGTGGCAACTAATCAGGTGTGTTCTTTCCATGCTTCCCTCTCCCTAACATTGAGGACAATTTATTTTAAGTGGGGTAAGGGTATAAACTGTTAGGATTTTTTTAGTTAGTTCCCTTTTTTGCATTGAAAAAAAAGAAAAAACACAAATAATAATAATAATTAATGAGTCAAGTTTTGTCACCAATATTTCTTTCACCTAGAGATGAACCTTATGTGATGAAAATTCTTGAAATCTATTCACCACTGTACACATGTGATTCATTTTCTTTCACCACTATTGTTAAATATTTCAGTCTCATTTGGCATGTATGCTAGTACTCTTGGTGAATTTCTGTTGCTATATCTTAAGGGTGGGAGTGATTGATAACTTAATGAATCTAGAAGTTATGAATTAGCAAATCGCATGCTTTCAATGGAACACACCAAGGTTCATGCATCATTAGTTCAAAAAATAACTGGAGCATTACTTTCTATCTATTATTCATTGCTATTTGCAAGCTTTGTGTGATTCTGGGTAGATAGATTACACTGTCTTTTGCAATGATTAGGATAACCCATTCTTGTGAAAGAATTAAGCAGAGGAAGCTATCTTGCTAAGTTATTTATGCACACAAAAAAAGAGAGAAACATAAAAGCAAAAGAAAAATAAAAAAGAAAAAAGAAAAAAATAGAGAAACAACAAAAAATGAATAAGTATGTCACTAAATAAATAACTTGGTTGGCTCGAGTAGTATGGTCCGAGGGGTCCTTTTTGGCCTAATGCCCTATTATCATCTGATTTGGGAGTCATTGATCAGAAACTCACTTATTTGATGGAGTGATACAAGTTATAACTTTTTTCCGCATATGTTGCTTTATGCGCGTTACGCGGAACTAATAAAAAGAAAAAGAGAGAGAGAGAATAAGTGTGCATAATTAGCAAGGCAAGAGAATCTCCAAAGCTTAATGAAAGCACAAGATATGGCGTGACTTCCTATGAATAAAGATTGATGTGTGTACGTCTTGATACCATTCTATTCTTTATGCTTGCTTTGCATGATATATCTATGCTCCAAGTTAGATTTTCTGATTGAAAGGTGTGAGCCATTGATTTTGTATATTATGCGCTATGAAGTAATGGATAGTGAAGTTAAGTCGATTTCATGACCATTTGAGAAATACTTGTTCTTCATCTTTAAACCCATGAGTACCATTATTTTATGAGCATGAAATCTTGACAGTAGTGTGTGGTCATCTTCTTTTGTCGTTATAGTATAGTGGCGAGTGATTTGAGAGCTGATAAGGTGATATAGGTGTATATTTGATCATATTTTGCACACTTTGCTATAGACTAGTAAAACGCTAGTTGGGGGTGTGATTCGGGGTGAATATTGCATAATTAACCACTTATCTAGCACCATTGTGTGTGTATATGATGCTTAATTGGTCTCTAATACGATCGAATTTTGAATACCCATATTCATTAGAGCAATCACTTGATTTAACTACAAAACAGTATTATACTGAGTATTTCTGCACTTTTTATATTTTTCATGGCTAGGTCTCGATCTCACGATTCCAACGAATATTTATTTGTATTTTTTTAAGATCTGTGCTAATTTCTATGAATTATGAATACAGAATACCATTTAAATGGAGAAATACGGCCGAAATACGCTGCATATATGCACGTACACGTATCTTCGCAATCATGCGGGCCACATGGCAAACGATGCACCGTTCGATCTCCATCCAACGGCAAGCAGAGCATAGCAATTTGGAGGGCGACACGGCGACATCCCCGTCGTTTGATCACAATCCAACGGCCACGAACGAAGCTGAGCAGTGCACTCAGATCCAACGAGTTCACGCGGATCCAACCGATGTGGCGCGATCATATGAGGCACCGCATGAATGGACGGTGGCGATCGAGTTCAAAGCGAGCTCAGACTTGAGCTACAAAGGAGCGAAGCGGGCGCGATTCCCACCATTGGATCACAATCCAACGGTAGAATTTGAAATCTGATGCGAACTCGGATCGAACGACGAAGCAGGCAGGATCCGATCCGTTATGCGTGGACATGTGGCGGGCTTACAATAGATCCTGCTTTAATGGACGGATGTGGTTTGTTGCGCCTTGCGGGTGTGGGTTAAAGGTGATATTGGAGCAGGTTTGGACCCGTTAACGACTTAAAACCCGCAATGCTATTATATAAGCATATTCTAGGGGTTTTGGCCGTATTCTGGCGTAATTTAGGGGTTTTGAGGCGGCTACTGAGCGTATTTTTCTGGAGGAAGTTACTGATAAATTCCAGAGGCTATTGTTCTTAAATCCAGAGAGCTTGGGTGATTATTTGGGAGATTTGGTGATAGATTCTTGAACTTTTACCTCGTATTTAGTACCTTTTCATTGTAATTTGATATTTGAACGATGTATTCATCTATGAAACTTGATTTTTTTTCAAGTGGCTAATCTCCTTGTGCTATGGTTGTGATGTAGTTAGGAGTATGTAATCGTAGATTTTCATGTCTTTAGCTCTAAAATCATGTTAAAATTGCTTGTAATGTTGATTTCTACATCGTATTTCTTGGGTATTATTCATTGTCGATATGATTGATGTTCTTTATGGCTAGGCCCTGATAAGGCTAGTTAATTTATGTTCTCTAATCAGGACATATCATTGTGCTTATCGTTTAATGAAATCAACGTTGCAAGTAATGCATATACGACTATTTTAACTAGTTTTTGTTGATTCATCTTCCGATGTCTTCATGCCTTGACTAGGTAAAGTGTTGTGTGATATTAAAAGACATGATATTTCAGCGATTACAAACTCCTAATGAAGTCACAACCATTGCATATTCATCTCATTGATAACCAAACTTTTGCAACACCGTACTACTTTTTCGGAGTTACTCTTTTGATACCAATCCTTAAAAATCATTTTTCACCTTCATAAAGGTGGTTGCTGTCTCATCCATACATTTTCTTTGATAGTTAAATTTGTGTTATTTCAGGTCGACTTGTCCCGTGGATACGATTCTGGTTTCACTAGGTACTACTTGTATGATTTCCTACGCTTGGGAGTATTAGCTCACACAATTTTGAGACAGGCATTAGGCAAGAAGACCAATAGAAAAGAAAAGCTCTAATACAACTTGTCGAGTGAAAGAAGAAGTGCATTGCATTTAAAGCCTAATCGGACAATGAGGAATCCGATGAAGAGATGGACATGGAGTCCATTGTACTTATGGCACGTATGTTTCGAAGGTTCTTCCGTAAATGTAATTTCAAACCCAATGGTAAATTTGAGTCTTCTAACACTTTTACTTTATGTTACAAATGTAACAAGCTAGGACACATCAAGAAGGATTACCCCAAGTAAAGAGCAAGGAGAAGTGGAAGGCTACCAAGTTCAAGAAGGGAGACAAGTACAAGGAGAACAACAAGAAGAAGAGTTTGATTGGAACATGAGCCGATTCGAGTGATGATTTGAGTAGTGAGGATTCGGATGAGGAAAAATGAGAAGTCGTGCATATGTGTTTCATAGTGTGAGAGAACTCTCCAAGGGACAATCCGAGCGATAGCGAAAGTGACTCAGATGAGGTAACCATGGATGATTTGCATTTAGCTAATGAGCAAATTTTTGATAAGTATCAAAAATTGTTTAATTCATATAAGCTTGCTAAGGATAAGTTAGCTAGTATTGCCACTTCATCCACATCTATCACACTGCATGATAACATCACAATTGACACACTTGTCAAGGAGAAAGCTACCTAGCTTTCTCAAAATGACACTTTAAGAAATGAGTTAGTATCCATCAAATCTCAATTGGATTGAGTCCATATCATTGAGTGTGATGACATTGAGATTGAAACACTTTTATCTCAAAAAAACTCTTTTGGGGAATGAAAACTTAGCTATCAAATCCCAAGAACGAGCTCATCACACGTTTATCCACCTTAGATACTAATATTTCTTCACTCATAATTAAATATGAGCTCATGTCTACCAATATTGAGATATTCAACAAAGGCAAGGAAAAGTTGGATACTTTGCTTGAAAACCAACTTCCCGCGAATCACTGTGGAGGACTTGGTTATTCTAAAGCCAATTCTACCAACTACTGCACCTCATATATTAGAGCCATTATAGAATTTGTAAGGCCATCCTCTGAAGCATCCATGAGTGGAGCCCATATCATCTTGGATAGTTCAACTACCAAGAAAAGCTATATTCCTACACAACCCTCATTTGGAAAGAAACATTACCAATGGTTGTAACGACCTGTATTTTACGCGTATTGGTTTACGTGTGTGCCTGTATTTTTGCTTCGGTCGTCCATGTGTTTTTCGTTCGTATGTTCATTTCTCCTATGTGTCGATGCGAGCGTGCCCCTATTTTTGGATTTTTCACCATAGCGTAAATATTTATCATTAACCCTAACTAACTACCCTAACCCCCATATAATTAATCAACCACACACCCCTTTAATCACCTCCCATTGGCAGATGAGATCCGAAGAATTCGGATATCAGCTTATTACCTATTACTCTATTTAGAGATCCTCCTCCACTCTCCCATTTATCCTCCCCCTTCGTCAATCATCAGCCTCATCATCATCCTCCCCCTTCGTCAACCAATCACCCAAATCAAACAACCAAATCAAAAATTGAAGAGGGAAACCGAAGGAGTCAGATCTGAGGAAATTCATCCTCATCGTGCCCCTCCCCTCCTCTTCCCCACGATCCCCTTCCCACCATTGATCCTCCCTGTGCCATCGCCCTGACCCAAGCCCGCCTGATCTGTCCGTCGCACCACCCTGCACTCCGAGCCCGCAATACTGCTACCCTACACAGCCTCGCACCTTAGCCGCCATACCGTAACCTCCCTGAGCCATGCACCCCGCTTGCCGAGCCACGCGCTACCACCGATCCGCCCACCGCTGCACAGAACCCCACCGTCGCTGCCTGGCCACTACCTGCGTGTGCCCCAGCACGCCAGCGTCGCCCTCCGCCCAGAGTCCCCTAGTCGCCTGCCCCGACCTCCCCTTGCCGTTCGCCCCTCTGCAGCAAAACAAAAAAAAGAAAAAGAAAAAGAAAGGAGAACGAAGAGAAGAAAATGATGCAGAAGTTGAGAAGAGAGGGTAAGAGGTGGGGGGTTAATAAATGTTATATTTGTTAGTAAGTTGTGATAAACTTATTATATAAGCTTTGTTTATATAAATTATAAACAATTATAAAGTTTATTTATATAAGCTTATTATATAAGTTGATATATAAGCTGTTAGTTATTATATAAGCTGTTAGTTATAAAGTTTTATTTAAGTTATGAATTATTAGTTTAAATTATTATATATAAGTTATAATATGAGTTATAAAAATATATATTTTTGAGTTTTAACTTATGTGTTTCTTATAAAAATATCTACACAGAATTAGTTTTATACCAAGTGTTTATGAATTAGTTTTGTAAAATTATTACAAATTATTTTCAGTATAAGTTTAGTTATACGTTTTTATAATTTGTGTAGCTAACTTGCCTTGTAACACATATGAACCATGTGTCGCTACCGCGGATCGAACCATGCCTTTCACGACACGATGTATCGGTAACTCATCATACCCTAACGGGTAACTCATCATACCCTAACTATGGATTTTAAAAACTATAAAGATGCATGCCAACTTAGTTTCATTTCATTAGCTAAGTGTTTCATTAGAACAGTTAGCTAAGCTTGATAATTGCACAGTATCGTAAAAGAATCGATCGGACTACATGTCATGCTTGATTGGAAAAAGGTGACAATCTAGTAAATGACCCATAAATTACAAATATGGTAATATCACAGACACTTGGGGCTTTGGGTAACTTATAATAGCGAATGTGCGGGAGCGACTAGTCAGGCTTTGTTGTTGTTGTCTTGCTTGTCGGTGACAAATTCACAGACATGAATCACAGATTATTGAACAGTATCGTATTTGTTGCATAATTTTGGTTTAACCCGGATACGCACACCCATGGTATGAGATGGACTCTTGATTGCTCACTGTACTACGCTTTATAAGTCACGATTTAGGTTCAGGCACAATTATACTCTTGTAAACTTGTCATCTTTAATAATGTTTCTTTTAATTGCTGATAATTGTGAAAGTTGTAAATCTGCAAAGCTATATTTCTGCTCTATTTTATACACCATCACAGTTTCCTCTTTTACTTCTAGTCTCTATGTCACGCCCCGCTTCCCAAAAATGTGGAGGCGAAGCGTGAGAAGGTCCGCTCAGACTTGAAGCCACAAAGCCGCAAGTCCGATAAGCGTCAATCACTTTAAACTGTAGGTCCTTGCAACGCGAAACGAAACAAAGATAATAATAAGGAAATGAGACAAGGAATAAATCTCAGAATATCCATAATAATAAATTTCAACATCGCAGAAAAGCCACCAGGCTCAAAATAAAAGAGTCTAAAAGAGGCCCTAGTATGGCCAACAAAAGTACAAAGTACGAAAAAAAAGTAAATGGTGCAAGCACCGACAACTAACAGCAACCTACAGCAAAAGCAACTTAAACAGTCTCTAAGACTGGTCATCGGTGTCCTCGAACTCCTCGACGAACGTAGGCTCGGGCTCAGCGTCAGCAAACACCTCGTCCTCAACAACTGTCTCTGGCTCAGGGTCTAACATGTGACACCCAAAAGAGCAAGGGGCACATGTCAGCAAGTCTACAAGAGACTTGTGCAAGGAAACTGAAAGTGGTAAAAGTAAAGCAACCTAGCAGTTCTAGCATGATGCGATGACATGGCAGTTAAAGTATGAGTGCAACAAGTAAGGTAAAGTAAAGTAAAGTACGAGCATGGAATTTAAACATGGCATGGATGACAAATATTACATGAATCATTCACAAGACAAGTACAAGACAAGTAAGCACCTCGTGCACAGAGATTACGCCTTCTGGCAAGAGTGGCTGCGCGGGCCAACTCCTAAGCTCAGGTGATCGCTTATCCCTACCCCTCCACGTGTATCGGGCATTGGCTTTTGACCAACACATGAGGCCCGCTTCTGGATCACGAGCCAGGAAGTGTTTTTAACATGATGGCCTAGGGGTGCACCTAGCCGGACATGGAAGTACAAGTACAAGTATTTTAGCGTGTGCTACGAATGCAACAATCAACTGGATGGCATGTAAAATGCAATGCATGGCAGTTATCAGTGCGTACAGTTAATGAATTTAAACGTGACAGATATCAATGCATGCATGACATGGCAGGATGACGGATCTAGCTTCGTTGTCAAGCTAGACCCTGAAATTGCGTCTAGACAGCTATCATTTCACTGTCTAGTCTCTTTTACGCTAAAAACAAGGAAGTGGCCTAAAAACATGGCCCTACACAAGAGTTGGCAAGTTTCACTTGCCTGCAAGTATCACGTCTGAGCACACCGTTCAACGAGTCCAAAATCACAATATCCTACGTGCACAAGTCCACCGGCCTACATCCGTTTTATTAATCTTGATTAGTGAGTGCTAAAACATTTAAAATACTTTAAAAATACTGATTTTAGTCTTGATTAGCATGCATTTGGGTTGGGGGTCCTAGGGGTGCAAAGCGTTACCTTAACACGACACGAAAGCTACACTGGCGTCGGGTAGCGATGCCAGGGGTTGGAATAAAAGATCGCGCTCCAAGTCCAGATTCCAATTAGATTCCTCGCTGGAAAGTTCAAAGCAATCAACCGGAGCAATGATTCCAGATTCCAAAGCTAGCACGTGCGACGACGGGCTACGACGTGTCGCAACGTCGTACACGGCGAATCCTCAAAGATAAAGCGCCTAGGTGGGGCCCACAGTAGTCCTAGGGACCTATGGGGGACCCACAATACCTCTGGAGAACTTGGGGGGCCCACGGTGGCAAGTGGTGCGACGGGTGCGGGGTTACGACGAATGGCTCTCGGTCGTACAGCCTCGGTGCGGGGACTTGGCTCGGTCAGACACGCTCGGTGCGGGGATTGCAGCGGTGCGGGCGGGGGCTTTGTTCTCTCGGTTGGAGCGGAGGAGCGGGCCGGTCGGTGCGGGGGAACGAGAGTTGCAACGTCGCAGCGTTGCAATGAAGCGGTGCTTGGGTCGGTGCGGGCGAACGGCTCGGTCAGGCGCGGAGCGGAGCGGGCGAACGGTGCGGGGGTCGGTGCGGTGCGGAGATGCGGGGATGCGGAGCGGGTCTCTCGGTCTGACCGAGAGATCCTATCGGTCGGTGCGGGTGATCGGAGGGGGCGGCAGCAGCGGGGTGCGGGCGACAGCTTGGTGCGGGGCGGCTAGCGGTCGGAGCGGGAGAAAATGGCCCGTTTCTTCGGTCGGTGCGGGGGAAACTCGTTGCAACGTTGCGACGATTCGTCGCAACGTCAAATTTGGGTTTTGGAAGCGGCTAGGGTTATTTTCTTGCGAAAATAGGTCTTCCTAAAGGTTGTTTATATAGTGTAGAGGGGTTGACTAGGTCTAGGGCTAATCCTAATGGGATTAGGAGTTTAGAATAATTTAAAATTTGAATCTCACCTTCTCTAACTCACCCAAGGATTTCCTGCGATCCAAATGAGCTAGAAATTGGCTCAAAAATTATTTAAAACGTTTTAAACTCAAATAAATTTTCTTTGGCCAAAAATAATTTAAAACGTAATTGTTAAAAATATTATAAACCTTGCTAAAAATATAAAAGTGGTCAAATAAACTCCAAAAATTATAAAATAAATATCGGGGTGATCGTGTTGACGAAAGTGAGCTAACTAAGAAGACGGATCTCAATTTCGACGTCGGACGACGAAACTAAAAATAGAAACGTCTCCCGTCAAAAGTGAAAATCGTCACGTCTCATCGAGTAAGATTAAATTGTGGGAAAACGACTCGAGAAACATCGTTCCAAATTAGTGCCACTATTTAATACTCTCAGAGACGTTCACAATGGCATATCACACAAAAGTGTTCACAATCAAATAAATTCTAAAATAAACACGTGCACGGCCAAAAGCACGTGCACGAACAAAGTACAACGAAAAGTGGTCGTTACATCCTCCCCACCTTAGGAATGATACCGTCCTCGGAATCAACATCAAGCACTGCTCGGAAAAAGGTGCGGGAAGCGCTCTCTCATCTCATCTTCACGCTCCCAGGTGGACTCACCAGGGGAACCGTGACGCCACTGCACTCGAACCAAGTCGACGGTCTTATTCTTCAGCTGCTTCTTTCGACGATCCAGAATCTCAACTGGCTGCTGATCATAAGACAGATCCGGACGTATCGTAATCTCCGAGAAATCCACAGCGTGGGATGGATCACTAACGTATCGACGTAACTGAGATACATGAAATACGTCGTGAACTCCCACAAGCGACGGTGGCAACGCCAAGCGATAAGCCACAGCTCCAACTCTCTCCAGGACATCAAACGGCCCAATGTACCTCGGACTCAGCTTGCCTCTCTTCCCGAATCGAATAACTTCGCGGTTCGGAGAAATCTTCAGAAAGACATGATCGCCAGGCTGAAACTCCAAAGGCCTCCGTTTAGCATCGGCCCAATGCTTGAAACGGTCCTGCGCAATCCTCAGCTTCTCCCGGATGTTCCTCACAACATCCACGGCCTCCACAATCATCTCCGGTCCTAACAGCTCCCGATCTCCAATGTCATCCCAGCTCAGTGGCGATCGAAATTTCTTTCCATATAGCGCGGCGAAAGGCGTCATTCCAATACTCGCCTGGTAGCTGTTATTGTAGGCAAACTCAACGTGATGGAGATGATCCTCCCAAGATCCCTTGAAGTCTAACATGCATGCTCTCAGCATGTCCTCCAAAATCTGAATCGTCCTCTCGGACTGGCCATCCGTCTGCAGGTGGTATGCCGTGCTGAAACTCAGACTCGTACCCAAGCTCTTCTGCAGACTCTGCCAAAACTGAGATGCGAATCTCGTGTCTCTGTCCGACACGATACTCACGGGGACTCTATGAAGTCGTACGATCTCCTGCACGATTCACGTTACATCACTATCTAAACTAGGAAAGGAAGTAAAACGGAGAGTAAAAGAATTTACCTCCATATATCTCCTCACTAGCGTCTAAGTAGACTGTCCTACTCGGAAGGGAATAAAGTGCGCAGATTTGGTCAATCGGTCTACGATCACCCAAATCACGTCATTCTGCTTTGGACTCCGAGGTAGTCCAGTCACAAAATCCATAGTGATGTGTTGCCACTTCCACTCCGGAATCGGAAGCGGTTGTAGCAACCCTGCCGTACGCTGATGCTCCGCCTTTACTTGTTGGCAAACCAAACACTTGGCTACACTCCGAGCCACGCTCCTCTTCATACCATGCCACCAAAAGTTCAGACGAAGGTCCTTGTACATCTTGGTGCCACCAGGATGCACAGAATACGGCGAACTGTGTGCCTCCACCAATAATTCCTCTCTGATATCTCTAGCTGGCACACACAATCTGGCTCCAAATCTCAACGAACCATCCTCGTGAATCAAAAAGTCAGTCCGCAGACCGGCTTCCACCTGCTCCCGAATCTTCACCAGCTTAGCATCTCCAGCCTGTCCAGCCTTGATCATATCCACGATCGTCGACTGTATCTGCATACTCATCAACGAAGAAGTCTCTCCAGGAAGAATAATCTCTATACCGGTCTCGCAAAAATCCTGCTACAATCTCCACTACGAAGTCAACATCATCACCGCTGGAAGTCTGCTCAGCGCATCCGGAACCACATTCACCTTGCCGGGGTGATACTGCAAGTCAGTCTCGTAATCTGCCATGAGCTCCAACCATCGACGATGTCGCATGTTGAGCTCCTTCTGCGTAAAAATATACTTCAAGCTTTTATGATCAGTGAAGATCTTCACTTTCTCACTCAGCAGGAAGTGCCTCCAAATCTTCAGTGCAAACACGACAGCAGCCAACTCCAAATCGTGTGTCGGGTAATTCTTCTCATGAGCCTTGAGCTGACGAGAAGCATACGCAACCACATGCCCATGCTGATGCAACACACATCTAAGACCTTTGCCAGAAGCACCACAAAAGATCTTGAATCCTCCACTCCGATCAGGCACAGCAAGTACAGGGACAGTCGTCAATCTCTCCTTCAGAATACCAAAAGCCCTCTCACAATCGTCAGACCAAACATATGGTACATCCTTCTGCGTCAGTCTGGTCATCAGCTCAGCAATCCAGGAAAAGTCCTTAATGAAACGTCGATAATATCCTGCAAGTCCAAGGAAACTCCGGATCTCAGACGCCGATTGCGGAACCGGCCACTCCCTGATAGCCATAATCTTCTCGGGATCCACAGAAATTCCATGACCAGACACCACATGCCCGAGAAAAGCAACTTTATCCAGCCAAAACTCGCACTTGGAATACTTAGCATACAAACGATGCTTCCTCAAGATCTCCAACACTGTCCTCAAGTGCGAGGCATGCTCTTCCTCCGACTTTGAATAGATCAGAATGTCGTCAATAAAGATAACGACAAACTTGTCTAGGAAGTCGTAGACAAACCAAATTCATCAGGTTCATAAATACTACAGGCGCATTGGTTACATCGAAAGGCATAACCACGAACTCGTAGTGACCATACTTCGTCCTGAACATTGTCTTCGGGATGTCGTCCTTCTTCACTTTAAGCTGATGGTAACCACTCCTCAAATCCAACTTAGAGAATGCCCTCGATCCTCCGAGTTGATCAATGATGTCATCTATACGAGGCAAGGGATATTTATTCTTGATAGTCACATCATTCAGCTCCCGGTAATCCACACGCATGCGACGCGAACCATCCTTCTTCTTTACCAGCAACACCGGTGCTCCCCACGGAGACATGCTAGGATTGATGTAACCTTTCTGTAGAGGCTCATCCAGTCGCCTACGCAACTCCTCCAACTCTGCTGGAGCCATCCGATACGGCGCCTTCGAAATAGGCTGCGCTCCCGAAACAAGATCGATCGAAAACTCGAGAGCTCGATCGGGTGGCAGTCCAGACATCTCCTCAGGGAAGACGTCGTCGAATTCACGTACCACAGCTGGTCTATCCTGCTCCATCTGCATAGCAACAATCTCCATCGGCTTGGCCCGAAACCTGACAGGACCAAGCGAACTGCCACCACGGCTGAACTCAAACACCGGATGTCCAGAGACCTCGAACACCACCTTCTTCCTCCAACAATCGATCGTAGCATAGAAGCTCGTAAGCCAATCCATCACAAGCACTGCATCGTAGTTGATGATGTCGTGGACAATAAAGTCAGCGTAAAGCTCATGTCCACAGACCACCAAAGGGCAAGAATTACACCCACGATGCACCGAGATCACGCCATTTCCTGTAACGATGTTCCAACTCTTGGGAAGGGGGGAGGTCGTCAAGGAATGCTTCTCCACGAAGCTCCGAGAAATAATGCACATCGATGCACCTGAGTCAAAGAGGACTCGTGCGGGAAATGTGCAGACCAAAATCACACCTACCAAACAGTCTAGCAATCAAACCCTATTCTAGCAAGCAATCATATGTAATCAAACAAACATAAACTAACAATCAAAACTAATTAAGGAAGGAAACAACTAGATCGAGAGTTACCTGAGATAACCTCATCCACAGCCTCACTCTCCACTGCCGTCATCAGGTAAGCCTACTTCCTCGGCTGCATGGCCTGCTGAAAAGCCTGCCTCTGTGGAGTGAGGGGTGCTCCACGTCCTGCAGGTACAGGTGCTCTCTGCTGCAACGACTGTGCGGCAACAGGTTCCTTCCAAGGTAGCTTAGACTTCGGGCACTCCTTCATAGCATGAGTAGGATCTCCACAAATCAGGCACTGTCCCAACATCTTCCTACACTGTTCCTTAACATACCCGGTCTTGCCACAGAAATAGCAAGTCTTCTGAGGAGGCACACCTGGCCTCTTGAACTGCACTGGCTGATTAGGCCTGGTCCCAGGCCTAACCACTCCTCTGATCTGCTCCACAGGTCTCTTCCCAGCTCCAGAAATCTGTTCTCTCTTCTGTCTCGCAATCAGCTCCTGTCTCCGAGCAGCTACCAGCAACTTCTGATATGACTCCATATCCGTCGTAGACATCAGGCTCTGCAAGTCTAGGGAAAGACCCTGCAGAAACCTCTGAGCCTTCTCCTCAGCATCCTCAACCATCTTCGGCACGAAGCGACTCAGCCTGGTAAACTCCTGGTGGTACTGGTCCACCATCAGATTCCCCTGCTTCAGCTCAATGAAGCGCTGCAACATCTCCCTCCTAGCAGCCTTCAGAAAGTACTCCTCATCGAACCTAGACTTGAAAGTAGCCCAAGGTATAGGGCTCACCAACAACTCCTCCTCTGCATCCCACCAATTTCGGGCATTATCTTTAAGCTGCTTCTTCACCAGATCAACCCATCCAGTCGGGTTGACCTTCGACATCTTCAGATTATCCTCGGTATTCCTGATCCACTCCTCTGCAGCCAACGGTCCCTCAGATCCATCAAAGCAGGTCGGGCCTAGCTCCCGAAACTGCTTCGCTCATGGCTCGTGGCGAGGAGCACTCTGAGTGTTCTGGAGCATGCCCTGCTGCACCTGCATCATCTGATGCATCATCCTCATGATCTCAGCATTGGTGGGCTCTCTATCCGGTACCTCAGCACGATTGGGCCCACTACCAGATCGGGTCCGTCATCGTCCAGCCATCTAATGACATAGAAAACGAACAATCAAATTAGACTCAAAGCTTAATGACTTGGATGTTGCAATTTATTTAATGGACATTCCGTTATTATCGTTGTTCCGTTAGTTCGCAATTGCAAGACTTGACCTGCATAGGCCACCAACAAAACCTGTCATGCCCCGCTTCCCAAAAACGTGGAGGCGAAGCGTGAGAAGGTACGCTCAGACTTGAAGCCACAAAGCCTCAAGTCCGATAAGCGGTAATCACTTTAAACTGCAGGTCCTTGCAACGCGAAACGAAACAAAGATAATAATAAGGAAATGAGACAAGGAATAAATCTCAGAATATCCATAATAATAAATTTCAACATCGCAGAAAAGCCACCAGGCTCAAAATAAAAGAGTCTAAAAGAGGCCCCAACATGGCCACCAAAAGTACAAAGTACGAAAAACAAAGTAAATGGTGCAAGCACCGACAACTAACAGCAACCTATAGCAAAAGCAACTCAAACAGTCTCTAAGACTGGTCACCGGTGTCCTCGAACTCCTTGACGAACGTAGTCTCGGGCTCAGCGTCAGCAAACACCTCGTCCTCAACAACTGTCTCTGGCTCAGGGTCTAACATGTGACACCCAAAAGAGCAAGGGGCACATGTCAGCAAGTCTACAAGAGACTTGTGCAAGGAAACTGAAAGTGGTAAAAGTAAAGCAACCTAGCAGTTCTAGCATGATGCGATGACATGGCAGTTAAAGTATGAGTGCAACAAGTAAGGTAAAGTAAAGTAAAGTACGAGCATGGCATTTAAACATGGCATGGATGACAAATATTACATGAATCATTCACAAGACAAGTACAAGACAAGTAAGCACCTCGTGCACAGAGATTACGCCTTCTGGCTAGAGTGGCTGCACGGGCCAACTCCTAAGCTCAGGTGATCGCTTATCCCTACCCCTCCATATGTATCGGGCATTGGCTTTTGACCAACACATGAGGCCCGCTTCTGGATCACGAGCCAAGAAGTGTTTTTAACATGATGGCCTAGGGGTGCACCTAGCCGGACATGGAAGTACAAGTACAAGTATTGTAGCGTGTGCTACGAATGCAACAATCAACTGGATGGCATGTAAAATGCAATGCATGGCAGTTATCAGTGCATACAGTTAAGGAATTTAAACGTGAAAGATATCAATGCATGAATGATATGGCAGGATGACGGATCTAGCTTCGTTGTCAAGCTAGACCCTGAAATTGCGTCTAGACAGCTATCATTTCACTGTCTAGTCTCTTTTACGCTAAAAACAAGGAAGTGGCCTAAAAACATGGCCCTACACAAGAGTTGGTAAGTTTCACTTGCCTGCAAGTATCACGTCTGAGCACACCGTTCAACGAGTCCAAAATCACAATATCCTACGTGCACAAGTCCACCGGCCTACATCCGTTTTATTAATCTTGATTAGTGAGTGCTAAAACATTTAAAATACTTTAAAAATAATGATTTTAGTCTTGATTAGCATGCATTTGGGTTGGGGGTCCTAGGGGTGCAAAGCGTTACCTTAACACGACGCGAAAGCTACACTGGCGTCGGGTAGCGACGCCAGGGGTTGGAATAAAAGATCGCGCTCCAAGTCCAGATTCCAATTAGATTCCTCGCTGGAAAGTTCAGAGTAATCAACCGGAGCAACGATTCCAGATTCCAAAGCTAGCACGTGCGACAACGGGCTACGACGTGTCGCAACGTCGTACGCGGCGAATCCTCGAAGATAAAGCACCTAGGTGGGGCCCACAGTAGTCCTAGGGACCTATGGGGGACCCACAATACCTCTGGAGAACTTGGGGGGCCCACGGTGGCAAGTGGTGCGACGGGTGCGGGGTTGCGACGAATGGCTCTCGGTCGTACAGCCTCGGTGCGGGGACTTGGCTCGGTCAGACACGCTCGGTGCGGGGATTGCAGCGCAGCGGGCTGCAGCGGTGTGGGCGAGGGCTTGGTTCTCTCAGTCGGAGCAGAGGAGCGGGCCGATCGGTGCGGGGGAACGAGAGTTGCAACGTCGCAGCGTTGCAACGAAGCGGGGCTTGGGTCGGTGCGGGCGAACGGCTCGGTCAGACGTGGAGCGGAGCGGGCGAACGGTGCGGGGGTCGGTGCGGTGCGGAGATGCAGGGATGCGGAGCGGGTCTCTCGATCTGACCGAGAGATCCTATCGGTCGGTGCGGGTGATCGGAGGGGGCGGCAGCAGCGGGGTGCGGGCGACAGCTTGGTGCGGGGCGGCTAGCGGTCGGAGCGGGAGAAAACGGCCCGTTTCTTCGGTCGGTGCGGGGGAAACTCGTCGCAACGTTGCGACGATTCGTCGCAACGTCAAATTTGGGTTTTGGAAGCGGCTAGGGTTATTTTTTTGGGAAATAGGTCTTCCTAAAGGTTGTTTATATAGTGTAGAGGGGTTGACTAGGTCTAGGGCTAATCCTAATGGGATTAGGAGTTTAAAATAATTTAAAATTTGAATCTCACCTTCTCCAACTCACCCAAGGATTTGCTGCGATCCAAATGAGCTGGAAATTGGCTCAAAAATTATTTAAAACATTTTAAACTCAAATAAATTTTCTTTGGCCGAAAATAATTTAAAACGTAATTGTTAAAAATATTATAAACCTTGCTAAAAATATAAAAGTGGTCAAATAAACTCCAAAAATTATAAAATAAATATCGGGGTGATCGTGTTGATGAAAGTGAGCTAACTAAGAATACGGATCTCAATTTTGACGTCGGACGACAAAACTAAAAATAGAAACGTCTCCCGTCAAAAGTGAAAATCGTCACGTCTCATCGAGTAAGATTAAATTGTGGGAAAACGACTCGAGAAACGTCGTTCCAAATTAGTGCCACTATTTAATACTCTCAGAGACGTTCACAACGGCATATCACACAAAAGTGTTCACAATCAAATAAAGTCTAAAATAAACACGTGCACGGCCAAAAGCACGTGCACGAACAAAGTACAACGAAAAGTGGTCGTTACACTCTACAAGTTTTCCATTCTTGTATATATTTTTGAATTCCATGCTAGAGATACTTTGAGTTACGTCTGATCCTGGCGACCCTTCTTTTGTGTTGGACCCGGGAGTGGGTCGTTACAAGTTTGGTGGCCCATGCAGGTCCGTGCTAAATACCACATGAACAGTATAGGAAGTTCAGAATGTGTCGTATAAAATACTCAATGAACTAATCAAACCTTATAAAACGCCGGTAAGCAATGGAAAGGAACATTTCCGGAAGCAAGGACAATGCTTTTGGATCCGGGACCAATCACCCGAATGGGGGTCCCAACCAGAATGATGCTGGTAACGTAGCTAACAACAGTCCAGACACGACAGCACTCCCGACTACACCATTGACTGCAGAAGATTTCATGCGGTGTATTTTTTCCCTTCAGCAGCAGCTGGGACATGCTTTTCTTAGAGAGCTAAAAGCTGATCCGAGTGCTTATGACTTTCTAACGATGATCCCGAAGACCTTCGCTGGGACTGAGAACCATCTCCAAGCGGAGGAATGGCTCAGGAGCATCACAGATGATCTGAGAGCATCTCAGATTCAAGAAGAAGCATGAGTGGCTACTGCCAAGAGGCAACTGACTGATGGTGCTCGAGACTGGTGGCAGGCGATAGAGGACCGCTTGGGATTGACAATTACATGGGATGTCTTAACTGGTACCTTCAACGCCCAATACTTTCTGACACATGCAAAGATCATGATGAGGAAGAAGTTCATCAACCTGAAGCAGGGCTCGATGACTATAGACCAGTATGACGATGAGTTCTCCAGGCTCAGTAGGTTTGCCCCGAAGATGGTTGCAGATGCATTAACACGAGCCAAGCATTTCCAGCAGGGGCTCAACATTGAGATTCATAGGAAGTTGGTCACTACTAGTCCGACCACACATGCTGCAGTTCTGACTATTGTCCGTAACCATGAGATGGTCGAAAAGGAAGCAGAGGAAGAGCTTAGACTGACATCACCTATGAGGCCCCCGCCGACCCATGTTAGGCCAAGCAGAGGGCCACATATGCACCGACCTATTCAGCAGAATAAGTTTAAGGAGCCAAGACAACAGCAGCAGGCCCTACCGGTCTGCCACTTTTGTGGGAAGCCTGGACACTTCAAGTCTGAGTGTCGAAGTCATTTAGGCATTTGTCTGGTTTACGAGGTGTCAGGACACATGTCTATGGATTGACCACATTTAAGCCACGTGTTCCAGCCCCAGCTCCACGTACTGCCCCAACAGGGAACACTCCACAGCATCCACCTCTACCTCCACAGCACAGGGTGTTTCAGCAAGCAAGGCAACAACCACCACCGAAATGCCAGGCTTACACCATGACTGTCGAAGAGGCCGAGGCTACTGGTCAAGTGATCACATGTATATTTCTAGCAAAGTTAGTGAATCATTTTTTTCATTAGCATTGGTTGCTTAGATTAGTGTTTGTAACCTAGGTGTCGTACTAGTAGTGGGGAAACCCTTCATCTCATTGTTCAACTCGGGAGCATCACACTGCTTTCTGGCGGGTCGATTCGTTCGCACCCACACCGTTCCATTCAAAACTTTAACTACAGGTTGGAACGTCAACATGGGTGGCAGAGTGATAAATGCGACCAGTGGGTTGTTGAGTATTGGACTTCTCCCTACTTGGTGTTAATGATGAGCAAACATAAATTCTTGTGACTAATCCCCTATTTGCAGTTAATCCATTGCCTAAACTTATTATGAAGATCTATTTGCAATGGATGACACTCAAAGACCATTGAAAGCAAATAAAGTGGATTGGATGATCATAGATGGTGATTGAAGCTCCTGGAAGACTTCAAGCTCATGCGTTGGAAATAAGAGAGAGTTCGTCAAATGTAACTTTCTTGTTTCTCTTCTAGTATGTAGCTTAGAAGTAGAACTTTGTTGGAGTACACACACATCTTCATTTCAGTCTTAGGATATCATTAGATCGACCTTCCTAAGACTCCAATTCATTTCTATCAAGATTGTGCATGTCATGTTTATAACAGTCGACTGCTGAACGTTTACAGTCGCCTGTCTCAAAACAGTCGACTGTGTTTTGTTCTCCAGTCGCCTATTATGCACAAACTTTTTCAGTCTAGTTTTTGGGCTTCTTAGCTTTAACTTTGACAGGCGACTTATGAACGATTCACATGCGCATGTCCAAGTGATAGTCGATTGTGTTTTGTTAATCAGTCGCCTGTCTATCTTTAGCAAAATTTTATTTCTCTGATTAATCTGGCCAGTTGACTATTGTTGGATTTACAGTCGACTGTCCAATGGAACAGTCGATTGTCAATGCTTCAATAGTCGTCTGTCTTTGAGCCTATTTGATGACTCAACTCTCTGGAAAAATTCAGGGTCTTGACAGTCGTCTGTAGAAGGAATTACAGTTGCCTGTTCAGTTTAACAGTTGACTGTCTTCTCTTCATCAGTCGTCTGTCCTGTTCTCCCAGACGTTTTTCAGATTTCCTCAACTTACCCAGCTTTCGGCCAGTCGCCTGTAGTAGGATTTACAGTCGCATGTTGGTTCAACAGTCGACCGTCTATGCCTCATCAGTCGACTGTCCACTTGATAAGTTACCGTTATGAATTCTTACCTACCCTCTGTCACTGTGCAACAGTCGACTGTGAGTTCTTCAACAGTCGACTGTCTCGGGTGCAGATTCTATCCGTTGAGTTTTTCCTCACGGATTTCAAAGGGGTTTTTGTTAATTCAGTTAGAAGGGGTTGAGAAACCTATAAAAGGAGCCTCTACTATTCCATTGAGAGGCTAGACTCTTTGATTACCAAGTTGCTAAATCATTCAAGCTTTCTTTCTCTCAAGATCAAAGCTCTGAAATCTTAAAGCCCTAGAATTCCAATCTTCAATCTCTTGCTCTCCAACCTAGAACCAAAGAGAAATCTTCTAGGAATTTGGTGCAGTCAAGAGAAAGGGCTTTCCTCTCTTCCAAGAGAGTCTTTCAACACACAAGACACTTTTTCTTCAAGTTCTACTTCAAGGCATAGGTGATTGTAAGTGTTGCTTAATTTCATATTTCATAACTTTAGTAATTTGATTTACTCTCGGTTTGTGAGAGTGGTTTGCTTGCTCCCAAGTTGTGGGAGTCAAGGTCAATCGATTGTATTTCGATTTCACTTGTAGGGTTGCTACAAGTGGGTTTTAAGGAAACCTCAAGTTAGGGTTCTAAATTGAGTATTTGGTTGTTAACCGGGTGGAAGGGACGTAGGATTACCGGGAACAAGTCGGGAAGTGACTTGGGTAATCCGAACCCTTGAAACATCCTTGTGTTTGCATTTGTTTCATTTTGGGTTTATTTCCATTCCACACTATTTGTTGGTTAGGAATTTAATTTGGTGTAACTATCTTTTTAAATTACATAAACACTATTCAACCCCCTCCTAGTGTTTTCCTTATAGACAGGTACCTTATGAGTGGTGTCAGAGCATTGGTTTATAGCTATGGCATCCAACAGCAACAACGTTCCTCCACCGTCTTCGTACAACAATCACAATTGCGATGGAGCATCCACAGTTTTCGAAGGATAATCAATGGTGCGTCCTCCGCGTTTCAATGGCACGAACTTCAGCTATTGGAAATACCGGATGGAGACATTCCTAAGGAGTGCTTCCCTTTGGAGAACCATCCACAAGGAATACGTCGAGCCCACCGAAGAGGATTTCGAAAAATGGACGGCTTCCGAGAAATCCGCCGAAGTCAGCAACACAAAGGCAATGAACGCTCTTCATTGTGCGTTGGACCCAGATGAGTTCAACAAGATATGCACATGTAAGAGTGCATATCTAATTTGGAACCATCTCGTCGTTACCCATGAGGGAACGAACAAGGTAAAACTTTCTAAACTCTATGTTGCAGTGCAAAATTTCGATATGTTTCATATACAGGAAAATGAAAGCATAGCATCGATGTACGGACGTTTTACCGATATCACTAATGAACTGGAAGCTCTCGGACAAGTCTATTTCCAACAAGATAAGGTAAGGAAGATCATAATGGGAATGACCTCCAAGTGGGAAAGAAGAGCTATCGCCATCGAGGAGGTCAACGACTTGAAGACTTACACAGTTGTGAACCTTATCGGCACTCTCAAGTCTTACGAGGTAAGACGGGAGAACCAATTAAAGATTCGAGCTATGATGAACCCTTCAGAGGCCAAGAAGAAAGCTTTGGCATTCAAAGCCAATTCCTCATCCTCCGATAGTGAAGAATCAGAAAATGAGATGGACTTAGATGAAATGGCTCAAATGGCGAAGCAGTTCCAATGCTTCTTTCCCAAAGGTAAATTTTCCTCTAAGAATAGATTTGATTCTACTAATAACACTTCCTTTATTTGCTTTAAATGTAATAAGCCAGTGCACATCAAGAAGGATTGCCCAATGTTACGAAACAAAGAGAAGTGGAAGGCTTCGAAGTACCACGAGTCCGACAAGAATAAGAAAGATAAGAAGAAATGACTAGTAGGTACATTCTATGACTCAAGTGGAGACTCATCAAACAAATCCGATGATGAGAAGGGTGAAAGTGCCCACATGTGTTTCATGGCCTGGGAAGATTCACTCTCCGATGAAAGTGATTCCGACATGGATGAAACCGAGGTAACTATGGATGAATTGCGTATTGCTAATAAAGAATTATTTGCTAAGTATCAATATTTAATGCTTAGTTATACTAGTTTAATGAAATTGAATGTTAGCAATCCATCCATTCTATGCACTATCAACAATGACACCATTGTTGATACTTTAACCCTTGAGAAAGCGAATTTAGCTTCTCAAAATGTCACTTTGAGAAATGAGGTGAATACCCTCAAATCTCAACTAGATCAAACACATCCTAAGGATAATAGTGATATAGTTTCACGACACACACAATTGGGTTTAGAAAATGATTCTCTTAAAACCCAAGTGCACGAGCTCAAAGCACGGTGTCCACTTTGGATACTAGCATTTCTTCTCTTAAGGAGAAATATGAGCTCATGTCCTCCCGTATTGTGAGATTTAATAAATGGGAAAGACAATTGGACGATTTGTTAGCAAACCAATTTCCGGCCACACATCGTGTTGGTCTTGGTTTCGTGGAAGCAAATGCATTCAATGCTCGCACTTCCTATAGTGGTGTCACTATAGACTTTGTGAGGCCATCCTTCGGTGCATCCACAAGTGGTGTCAAAGACACTACAGGTATCAACCTACCAAGAAAGTCACCACTTCATCGTCTCTTCTTTTTGGCAAGAAACCCACTAAGGGTGGAAACCAAAAGAGAGGCCATGCTTATATGTACACCAACCTTCATCCACGTAGGAAATCTCCTACTTCACAAGTGGATACTAATGACACTTTATATGCTCCACACCCACGGACACGTACAAATCCACACATGAGAAATACTCATGTACGTGCTCCTATACACCCATATGCTCATACACATTACCCGTATGTTTCATACAACATGCATGTTCCCAAGCATGCATATAACCCTCATATGTCCAATGCATATCCACCACCTCATTTTTATGCTAGAACCCATGTTCCTAAGAAGCATGCACCACATAAAAATCTAACAAATATGCATGCAACTAGGAAAAGGGCTCCCATAACATACACCATTTGGGGTCCTAAGAACACTAGCTTGAATGATAGGAATACTTATATTGATTCCTATTTTCATGATATTATTAATAATGGTAATTATGTTGGGAAGCAGAAGTCCACTTGGACTTGGCTCCCAAAGGGCTAATCCCCTTGGACCCAACAAAAATTGGGTACCATAAGCTTATGGTATACTATGTAGGTACCCAAGAGAAAGAAAGAGAGCAATAAAGGTCAAATTAGCTTTAAAAAGAAAGGATGGATTCTCGACAATGGTTGCTCCAAACACATGACGGGAGATCCCTCATTGCTCTCTGAAGTGATTAGCATCAAGGATGGTGCAACTGTCACTTTTGGAGGTAACCAAAAGGGAACCATCATTGGAGTAGATGTTCCAAGTGATGCAGGAATATCCAACGCTTACCCAACCATTCGCAACCATCCACATGACCAAATTATTGGTGATATTGGCATGGGTGTTCCAACGAGGTCTAGAATTGAAGAATTCTCTCATTGTGCATTTGTCTCTACCATTGAGCCAAAGAATACCCAAGAAGCATGTGAGGATAGCTCTTGGATAGTGGCAATGGAAGAAGAACTCATGCAATTCGAGAGAAATAAAGTTTGGGAGCTCGTTCCTCTTCCAAATGGTCACCAAGTTATTGGAACCAAGTGGATCTTTAAGATCAAGACCGATGAGAACGAGGTCATCACAAGGAACAAAGCAAGGTTAGTAGCTCAAGGCTATCGGCAAGAAGAAGGTATCGATTTCGAAGAATCCTTTGACCCCGTAACTAGATTAGAAGCTATTAGATTGCTTTTATCTTTTGCATCTCATAAGAATTTCAAATTATTTCAAATGGATGTTAAAAGTGCATTTTTAAATGGTATTGTTAATGAAGAAGTGTATGTTTCTCAACCTCCCGGTTTCATACATGAAAATTTTCCTAACTATGTTTTCAAACTCAAGAAAGCGTAGTATGGGTTGAGACAAGCTCCTAGAGCTTGGTATGATTGACTCAAGACCTTTCTTTTGGATTTAGGTTTTAAAATGGGTGAAGTTGATTCAACACTTTTCATTAAGGATTATGAAAATGACATCCTATTGATTCAATTTTATGTAGACGATATCATATTTGGTTCTACTAACTTTAATCTTTGTCAAGAATTTTCTAAGTCTATGAAGGATGAATTTGAGATAAGCCACATGGGTGAGCTCAACTACTTCCTTGGACTACAAATTCGACAAATGAAGGATGGGACTTTCATACATCAAACCAAGTACATAGGGAAGCTAATTACGTGATTTGGGATGGAATCGTCTTCAAGAAAAAGGACTCCCATAAGTACGACAACCCATCTACACAAGGATGAGAACGAAAAAGATATAGACGTTCTTCTGTATCAAGGTATAATTGGTAGCTTATTCTATTTAACTGCTAGTAGGCCCGATATCATGTTTTCTGTATGCTTGTGTGCTAGATATCAAGCTAGACCTAAGGAGTCATACTTAATTCCGGTTAAATGAATTTTTCGTTATCTCAATCATTCACTAGATTATGGGTTACTTTACCCTAAATCTAGCACATATGAGTTAATCTCATATAGTGATGCCGACTTTACCGGATGGAAATCCGATAGGAAGAGTACTAGTGGCACTTGCCATTTTCTAGGAAATTCCCTAGTTTCTTGGTTCTCCAAGAAACAGGACTCGGTATCATTGTCCACGACTGAATCGAAATATATTGCAGCGGGTCTTGCATGTGCACAAGTTCTTTGGATGAGACACACTCTTAAGAACTATGGTGTCAATTGTGATACTTGCCCTATCATGGTTGATCATCTCTGCTACTCGCTTGGCTGACCTCTTTTGCTTCTCTCACAGCGAATCCCCTCGTGCTTACCCATTTTTGGTTAAGCTTTTCTATACTAACCGCATTCGCGGTGAGTATGCGACCACTGGCGTTATTGACATTGTCATCCAGGGGACCCACATTTGCATTGATCCTACTCTTTTAGGGACCATTCTTATGATTCTCTCCTCTGGATCCCTTCCTGCTAATATTTCCATTTCAGATGTTGATGAGCTTAATCAGTCTGTCCTCCGGGACATGTTTCATGAGTTACCCTCTGCTCTTTCTTCTGGTGTTCGGTCATCCATGTTCTCGGCGAGGGGTTGGTCTGTTCACCTTGTGGTGAAGTCCATCATCCTGCCGAAGTATGGATCTTCAAACCAGCCTTCCCAGGAGATACTTAGGTGTATGTACGCGATCTTTTTCTGGCATGTCAGTAAACTGGGCTGGCATCCTCCTTGATAGGATGGACAAGGTCGAGTTTACTACTGCTTCCTCCCACAATCCTTACCGTGGTCTTCTTACACTTGTTTTTCGTCATTTTGGGATTGATTTGACTCCATACGAGCCTTTGCCTTTTGGTCATCTTCTCGATGCTTCTGCAAAGTCGAAGTCCTCTTCGGCTCTGCAGTCTGCATCTAAGAAGAGGCAATCCACATCTGCTCCGTCAATTTCCACTGTTCCTCCTGATGACCAGCCATCTACCTCTGCTCCTCCCTCTCATGAGATTCTATTTGAGATGGTTTCTGGTCTTAATAAGTTGGCCTTCTTGTCATTCCAGCATCATGGTATGCCCTTCCCTCAGCACCTCAGACGATTTCTTCCACCCCAGCCTCGTCAGCCTCCACCTCCTATCATCACTGAGATTATTTTGCATCTTAGTGTATCTGCTACTCAGGGTGTTGCTGCTCCTCCTCCTCCTCCAGAGGATGTCCCTGTTGACCCAGAGACAGCTTCCTCCTCTGCTGCACCTCGAGACACTCGCGCTTAGATTTTTTTAGAGTTTTTTGAATGTTGTATGTATGATTATCTTGTGTAGTGATGTTATATGGTTGAATGATGTATTTTGTTCGTTTTGATGCACATGGTGTTCTTCATGTACTTTGTACCCATGTGGTCTTTTATACATACATACATACATACATACATACATACATACATACATACATACATACATATATAAACTTGCAGTTTCTTCGTCAGTTTCACACATTGTATAATTGTTTATCATATCTGTGTGAATTTTGTGATATTGTCTCCATGTATGCTATATTCTAGATGTGATGTAATTTGAGACAATATTTTTCCTTCGTGTATCTCAATGTTGATATTGAACTTGCATTCCTCTAATCACCTAAGGTTTTAATGTGGTTTTATGAGTTTTTGATTTATATATCTTTAGACTCTTGTAATTGTTGCTAGTTCTTATTTAGCACAATTGTTGTTGTTATTTTACTCCCACCTTTTGAATAATGCCATAGGGGGAGAGAAATAAACATACAGATTCATAATGAATGTGCTAAGTATATACTAGTAACACTTGAATCTAGTATTGAAGTTGCCTTAGATTCAGGGAGAGTAAGATATAATGAATATGGATTTTAAATCCTAGATTTCATGGATTCATTTCACTCATGCATATCATACTCATTTGCTTCATTTGATATATAGATGCCCTAATATTTATTGACTAACTTGATTGGCATCTATGTAGGGGGAATAAGTTTTCTTTAAGAATAACTATTTATCTTTTTGTTTATGTTTGTTTGTTATGATCAAAAAAGGGGAGAATGTTGAGTATTGGACTTCTCCCTACTTGGTGTTAATGATGAACAAATATAAATACTAGTGACTAATCTCCTATTTCCAGTTAATCCACTGCCTAAGCTTATTATGAAGATCTATTTGCAATGGATGACACTCAAAGGCCATTGAAAGCAAATGAAGTGGATTGGATAATCGTAGATGGTGATTGAAGCTCCTAGAAGACTTCAAGCTCATGTGTTGGAAATAAGAGAGAGTTCGTCAAATATAACGTTCTTGTTTCTCTTCTAGTATGTAGCTTAGAAGTAGAACTTTGTTGGAGCACACACACATCTTTATTTCAGTCTGAGGAAATCATTAGATCAACCTTCCTTAGACTCCAATTCATTTCTATCAAGATTGTGCAAGTCATGTTTATAACAGTCGACTGCTGACGTTTTACAGTCGCCTATCTCAAAACAATTTACTGTGTTTTGTTCTACAGTCGCCTGTTATGCACAAACTTTTTCAGTCTAGTTTTTGGGCTTCTTAGCATTAACTCTCACAGGCGACTTAAGAATGATTCACAGGCGCCTGTCAAGTGACAGTCGACTGTGTTTTGTTAATCAGTCGCATGTCTATCTTTAGCCCAAATTCTATTTCTCTGATTAATCTGGACAGTCAACTATTGTTTGATTTACAGTCGACTGTCCAATGGAACAGTCGACTGTCAATGCTTCAACAGTCGTCTGCCTTTGAGCCTATTTGATGACTCAACTCTCTGAAAAATCTCAGGGTTTTGACAGTCGTCTGTAGAAGGAATTACAGTGGCCTGTTTAGTTTAACAGTCGACTGTCTTTTCTTCATCAGTCATCTGTCCTGTTCTCCCAACGTTTTTCAGATTTTCTCAACTTGCCCAGCTTTCGGCCAGTCGCCTGTAGTAGGATTTACAGTCGCATGTTGGTTCAACAGTCGACTGTCTATGCCTCATCAGTCGACTGTCCACTTGATAAGTTACCGTTATGAATTCTCACCTACCCTCTGTCACTGTGCAACAGTCGACTGTGAGTTCTTCAACAGTCGATTGTCTCGGGCGCAGATTCTATCCGTTGAGTTTTTCCTCACGGATTTCAAAGGGGTTTTTGTTAATTCAGTTAGAAGGGGTTGAGAAACCTATAAAAGGAGCCTCTATTGTTCCATTGAGAGGCTAGACTCTTTGATTACCAAGTTGCTAAATCATTCAAGCTTTCTTTCTCTCAAGATCAAAGCTCTGAAATCTTAAAGCCCTAGAATTCCAATCTTCAATCTCTTGCTCTCCAACCTAGAACCAAAGAGAAATCTTCTAGGAATTTGGTGCAGTCAAGAGAAAGGGCTTTCCTCTCTTCCAAGAGAGTCTTTCAACACACAAGACACTTTTCCTTCAAGTTCTACTTCAAGGCATAGGTGATTGTAAGTGTTGCTTAATTTCATATTTCATAACTTTAGTAATTTGATTTACTCTCGGTTTGTGAGAGTGGTTTGCTTGCTCCCAAGTTGTGGGAGTCAAGGTCAATCAATTGTATTTTGATTTCACTTGTAGGGTTGCTACATGTGGGTTTTAAGGAAACCTCAAGTTAGGGTTCTAACTAGAGTATCCGGTTGTTCACCGGGTGGAAGGGACGTAGGATTACCGGGAACAAGTCGGAAAGTGACTTGGGTAATCCGAACCCTTGAAACATCCGTGCGTTTGCATTTGTTTCATTTTGGATTTATTTCCATTACGCACTATTTGTTGGTTAGGGATTTAATTTGGTGTAATTATCTTTTTAAATTACATAAACACTATTCAACCACCCGTTCTAGTGTTTTCCTCATAGCCAGGGACCTTACATGGGTATCCTCAATGCCACGTGGTGATGTGTGGGCGAGCGTTATTTGTTGACTTCATGATGATAGATATCCCGATCTTTGATGCTGTATTTGGGATGGATTGGTTGGAAACTTTCCATGCCACCATCGACTGTTGTCGAAGGAGGGTAGCCTTCGATATTCCTGATCATCCATAGTTCGAGTTCATTAGTGGGAGCAGATCTGTAGGTCCAGTGAAGTACAGAGCCAGGTCAGCCGAAGCAGTAGCAGCCGTAATGGAAGCTGAGCCTGATATACCAGAGGTGGTTCGAGAGTTCATGGATGTGTTTCCAGATGACCTTACAAGTTTGCCTCCAGATCGCACCCTCAAATTTGCTATCGAACTAATGCCAGGAGCCCAACCAATGTCTAAGGGACCATATCATTTAGCACCATCTGAGCTAGAAGAATTACGGGCCCAACTAGATGAGCTATTGAAGAAGGGATGGATACGACCTAGTGTATCCCCCAAGGGATCTCTTATATTGTTGGTGAAGAAGAAAGACGGGTCCCTACGTATGTGTGTTTGACTACCACGAGTTGAACAAATTTACTGTGAAGAATAAGTACCCTCCACCGTGCATCGACGATCTTTTCGACCAGCTCGGAGGGTCAAGCATCTATTCCAAGCTGGATCTGAGGACATTGTGCCATCAAGTGAAGGTGAAAGACGAAGATGTTCCAAGACTACATTCAGAACTAGATACAGGCATTATGAGTATTTAGTAATGCAGTTTGGTGTGACCAATGCACCTGCGGTATTTATGAGTCTCATGAACCAAGTATTGTATGAATACTTGGACAAGTTCGTAGTAGTCTACATCGACGACATTCTCATCTACTCGAAGAATGCGATGGAGCAAGCAGAACATCTCAGGAAAGTTCTCGAGACCCTGAGAAGACACCAGCTTTATGTCAAACTTAGTAAGTGTGAGTTTTGGCTGAACGAGGTGGCGTTCCTAGGCCACATGGTGTCAGTAGAAGGGCTTGCTGTTGATCCTGAAAAAGTAGTAGCTGTTCAAAACTGGCCAGTCCTCCAAACGGTTACCGAGATTCGAAGCTTCTTGGGACTCGTTGGCTACTACCGGAGGTTTATCAAAGATCTGCAGAAGTGCTAGCCTAGAGCCTGAGCAGGTTGATTCGGAGTGCCTTACCGCTGAGTTCCCCTGCTGAGAAGCAACGTTTCTTCGTAGCACCATTGTACTTATCTTTCTTTTAGTATTATATGGGCTCTAGCCCCTTTTTCCTTTCCTTCATTGTTGTATCAATTCTGAGACTTGAGATTGTAATAAAATTAATTATCTGTGTTGTTTGAGTTGCATGCAAGAATCTGTAAGTTGTTATCACAGACGCTTATTGTGCTTAAACCAAGGAGGAAGAAAAGAAAAATTACCTCCTTCTTGCTTTAAGCACATGCGTACCCGCTCGTATCCTCGCTCCTATGTATAATGAGTAGCAGGGCATGACATCCTAGATGAATCATTACTCACAATCCATGCAATTATAGATGATAGAATTCATTGAAAGTGCATTCATTGCAATAGATGATGATGTAAATTCAATAGCAAATAACCCAAAAATCACAAGAGCAAGCAAAGGAGAAATTCATTATTCAATTATTAAACTAAAAGACAAAATAGAATAAAAATAACAATCAAAGAGTAGTAGAGAATTAAAAGTTTAACACCTAAGTTTGCAAAAAGTCGTCAAAAAGGATCCTCCATGTAGAGAGGTCACAAAAAGTATATATAGCACCCAAAAATACCTAAAAATACCCCTTCATAGCACCCACTCGGGCCCCAAGACCTAGGACAACGCAGCTGCGTCAAAAATGACGTGGCTGTTTAGTATAAAGTCCATAAAATGGTGTAGAAATCCTTCAGGCGACGCAACCGTATGGTTGGCCCACGTGACCGCGTCTTCTGTGGCTTTTCTACCCAAATTCTGATCTAAAATGACCACATGAAGTTGATGTTTGGCTTTGGTTTCATCTGAGGGGATACGACCGTGTATTGTCCAATGACTCGACCGTGTCGCTGCGTTCTTCTCTTCCTTCACCTTGTCACGACGTGGTCGTTTGGCTTCTAGGGACGCGACATCATGGCTTCAGAATGTGTCTCTTCTCAGCTTATCCACACGGTCGTTTGGCTCTGATGACGTGACTGCGTGGTCTCGACTCTCTTGGCTGCTTGGATGTCATAGTCGACATGGTCGCGTGGCTTGACTAACGCAACTGCGTGTGTCACTTTTTAGTTGTTTTCTCTACAATTTGATCTCCAATCACTTCTCACTTCATTTTATCCCCTTTTCTCCATAATTTGAGCCCAAAAATCCTTGATTTCTCCTGCAACACATGAGAAATACCAAAAAGCCTAAAAGGAAACAAAAACAGGAAAATGGGGTGAAACAGAAGATGAAATGATATGGAATGCACATGAAAAGAGTGTAAAATATGGGTAAATATGGCACACATCAATGGTCGATAACCACAGTGCTATATGTCTATCCAAGAACCCAATACAACACTCTCGCACCAAAGATGTTGATATTATACATCATTGTATAAACGATCATGTCCTCAAGAAAGATGTTAGGCTAGAGTATGTTGACACCCAACAACAAATCGTCGATATTTGCACTAAACCACTCAAGGAGGAATCCTTTATGAGGCTTAGGAGAGAATTTGGAATTATGTGTGAAACGGAACTCTAGAAGATCATTTTCATGTGTCACACCATATTTTATTCACATCACTAGTGTTATGCCATGTTTTATGCTTATTTGAATTGATTGTTGCATATATCTCAAATTTTGTATTTTGTGCATTCTACAAAATATATGTGATCTTTTATGTATATTCAAGCAAGTTTGATCTGATTTGGTATTTATGAGATTTAGATGAATGATTATGTTTTGAGCTGCTTATATGCTTATTAGACTGATTAGATTATACTAAGCTTGAGATCTCTTTAATCTGTTCGTAGTTTCATCCTTAGCTTTCTGAACCACGACAGACGTTAGATTAAGTCACATCAGACCTTTAGCATATCATATACTTTTCCATCCCAAAAATTCTTTTTTTCAGCCGTCTGTATATCACGCACCAGACGTCTGAACAGTGTATCAGACGTCTTCCATATGAACACTAGACATCTGAACAGTGAGATAATTTTTGTGGAAATTTTCCTAAGAGCTCTCTATGTCCTCTTGCTCTTTTTTACATACGTCTGCTGTACACCTACCAAATGTCTGGTAAGATTTCCAGACGGCTGGGTAGTGTACATTAGTCGTTTGGTCTTTTTGATATTTTTCAACTTTAAACCAAACGCCAGACGCCTGATATTTCCACATCAGTTGTTTGTCAAGGCGTAAAATTTTAATCTCGTTCGATCCAACAGCTAAGATCATTTCGTCTGATCGATTATATTCTCTTTTTTCTGAATTAGGGCTTAATCGTTTTCTTTCGATCGTCTACCCTTCATCTGCTTCTCTTCTCGTCAATCCCTCCGACTCTTCTCCATTTGATTATTAGTTCGTTCGCTTGTCCTCTGTTCATTTTTCGAATGTCGATCATTCTCTGATCATCCTATGTATTTTATCATCGTCTATTCCAATTTTCAATTAGGGTTCATCTTTCTCGTTGTATTTTTCATTATGCATCCCTGTAAGCGTGCTAGAAAATCAACGATTTACCTTACTAAAGCCAACCACATTGCTCAATCTTGGAATCTTGATGATTCTCCTCCACCCCAAGATTAACCCTCTTTGTCAATCCATTCACCTCCCTTGCCACAATTTATATCTATTCAAACTGCATCTCGTCGACCTACTGTTGTTTTATCCTCATCTGAGCGTCCTCTAGCTCATGATGACTCTCTTAGTCTTGATAACCCTATCGAGGCCCTTAGAGCTTGGGGTTCCTTTCTCATCGATGGGTATCTTCGCCTGGACTCACGTCCATTTGCTTTCTGTGAGGATTTGGAGAGATTTGAGTCTATTGTCCTTGGTTTTGGTCCGGTTCACACTCGCATCTTAGCTTCTCTGGATAATGATCATATTAGTCTGCATCAGCTTCTTATTGATTCTGCCTCTTCCTTAAAGCAATCTGACGATCTCATGAATAACGTGGTTTAGCTTGAATTACATCTTTCTAGTGTCAGGGGTGAGGTCTCAGTGCTATGTCAGGATCTGACTTATGTCTAGGATATGGTGAGATATGTGTGTTCCAACATTCGTTCATAGACTAAGCAGACGCAACAGTTGTTTTCCTTGGTTCAAAAGATCGAGGAGAAACTGGACTCGGCTTTGTCCACTCCTAGAGACATTGCTCCTCAGTATGTTCCCGGACCCAGCTCTTCTCGTTCTTCTCCCCAGCCTGACGTATTAAGACTATGTTCTGGAGACTCTCACTTTAGGTTCCATTTTGTTTGTGAGGGGTTAATTTTTATTTGTTGGATGTTAGTTGCTATGTTTGATAATATATTTAGTTTGCATGTCTCATTTTGTTGTGTTTGAGACTGATGATGTATTTGACAGATTTTGATGTATGTGTCGTCTCTTCTTTATTTTATTGTATGAGCAATATATGTTGTGATGAATACATCTTTATGAACTATTGACTCATTATTATATATGGAGTTTAGTATCTCTGGAATGTGTATATGTGTTTATTTTATACATTCTCTGATACATGTCCAATATTAAATGTTGGTATTGTCTTCATATTTCTGTTGTTATTATGCGAGGAGATAAATCTTGGGTTGATACACCTTTATGTTTTGTATTTTGAACTTCTCTTGGTATCACTCAATGTTTTTCCTCTTTCATGCACTCCTTTGTTTTATATTTTCCTTAGCACTAATTGTTGTTTGTTTTTCGCCATGCCTTTTGGATTATGACAAAGGGAGAGAGTAATAAACAAAGGTAATAATGAACAAGGGTAATAAGGATGTGCTATGTGAATAATAAAAATATTCCAATGAATCATGTCATTCAAAAAAAAATTAGTTTGAACCATTGTATGATTTAGGGGGAGTTTGATATATAAATTTGGAATTTACCTCACATTCTATCTATGTTGTCACTTTACAATGTATTTGATGTATTCACTCTCATATGTTTCATTTTCTCCATGTGTATCACCTACATATCATGTTCATGTTTATTCATTTATTTATGAGCTTTAATGCCTATAATACACTATCCCATGTGATACACCCACTTCTACTACACAATGATGCCTCAAATTATATATGTTTATTTAAACTAACTTCATTGGCATCAATGCAGTGTAGTAAGTATTTAACCTTAAGAACAATTATTACCATTGTTTATGTTTGTTTGTCATCATCAAAAGAGGATAATGTAGAGTATTGGATTCCCCAATTTGGTTTTGATGATGAGCAAACATAATTAATTGTGACTAACACACTGTTTTGTAGTAAATGAAAAGCATAGTCCTTGTAGATCAAGCCTATACCAATTGGACAAAGATACAATGAAATGAGGATGTCGAGAGATGCACTCAAATATTCAATAGAAGACTTCAAGGAATTCAATAGGAAGTGAAGAGGATTAATATGTAATACTTTCAATTATTTACTTCTCTATTATATTAGAATGTTAAGCCTTGAATAGTCTTGCTAGAAGCACTTACATGTTGCATACAACACCTTCGATCATTCGTGTGTTGATCCTATAAGGTTAGATTGACATTAAGCTCAAATCTGAGCTTTCAGCATCTAACTAGACGTCTGATGTATTCCACCCAAATGTCTATCATGCATGTTTTAGGATACCTTAGAAATACTTATAGGACAGACGTCTGATAGTGTCTTTCTAGATGTCTGCACAGTTGGACAGACATCTGGGAGACCTCCTACAAACGTCTGGCATTTTTGGTCAGAATTTCTAGTTATTTCATGTCTTTCTGACCGGACTGTTAAGACGTCTGATGCAGTAGTATCAGACGACTGAACAGTCTCTCATATGTCTGGTACCCCTTCTTTAGTCGTCTGATATTTTTTGCGAAATTTTCTAGTAAATCATTTCCCTTCGGCCTAATTGTTAAGATGTCTGATGCTATATAGCCAGACGACTGAAGAGCAACACAGATGTTTGGGAACCCTTCAGCAAAAGTCTGTCTTCTAGCCGTTAGACTGCATTTATGACTGTGTCAGCATAGTAACCCAGACGTCTATCTTCTAGCCGTTAAACTGCATTTATGACTATGTCAGCATAGTATCCCAGACGCCTGGTGCGTCTTCTCCTGCCACCTGGTGACTCGAATTTCTGCCCGTTACATGCCGTTTTCAGCATTTATTGCTGCAGATTTGGTGGGTGATTTGGTGGGATTTTTGGGTGTTATAAATATGAACTTGTATATTCAATTTAGAACTTCTTGAATGCTCTTGAAAACACTTAAAGAATAGAGCATTTCCAACTGGCCTTCATTTCTTCAAAATGAGGGCCGGTGATGCTCCAATCGGGCTTCAAAATGAAGCCATTTTTGAAGCCGTTGAATAGTGCCCCGTCAAATATGAAGGGGCGCTATTCACCCCTTCATTTGAGAAGTTGTTTGGATAATTACAACTTTGCCACCCTATTTAATTAAGTATGGTTAGTTAAATTTTTAATATCTTTTAAACCACATAACCAAATTTAATAATTTTAGTACCATTGGAAAGATCGTGATGATACCTATGATATGAGACCAATATTGGATATTTTTAAAGCATATTTTAAAATTGTAACAAAAAATTGAACGCTTAAATATTAAAAAAGCTGAATATGAAAAATAACAATTTTATATTATTTAAAAATTTCTTTAATAAAGAAATAATTAAATAGATTAACCAATTTTCAAATGAAATATTTTATCATTTTGTAAAGATAACTAAATATGAAAAAATATGAAAAATAAGATTTGAAGGGGGGGTTGGAGTTGACCATCCTTCAAAATGGAATCTTTGAGGTATATTCCATTTTGAAGGGGCTTTTTTGAAGAATAAGGTTGGAGATGCTCTTAGTGTAGTGCCTTCAAAGCTCCTTCAAGCTTTCAAGTCCTCATCTTCTACGCTTGTCCTCAAGCCTTCAAGAACTCACACTTCAAGCATTCATTGCTTCATTCTTGGACAAGTAGTAAGTGCTCACAACTCTCATTTTAGAGCATATCACACACACCTCATTGCCTCACTTCATTGTAAGATTATTCTAGGCATAAGTTTGTGTATTTCACATTGAGCATTTCAGTTCATTTTCTCTCTTTCTCTTTTTTGAGATTTACTCTTGGTTTGTGAGAGTGTACCATTCTCGGGCTATGGGAAGTGGTGGTAAAGTTGTATTGGTTTACGTTAACCGGTATTTGGCAAGTGGTTTATTAGTGGATTACTAATCACTAGCGAGATTTTCTAGTGGGTTGCTAGAGTAGGATTCCAGTGAGTCGGGATTTGACTCAGGGGAATCCGAACCAGGGTACATCATATTGTTTGCGATTGCATTTCTGTGTTATTGTCTCCTTTATTTCTATTCTGCACTCTTGGTTGCATTAGATATTTTAATTCGACGTAATTTCCTTTTTAATTTCATAAAATACTATTCACCCACATCTAGTGTTTTCCCCATAGTTTAGGTCGTACATGATTAGGATATTACAGAAGTTCTATTATTCTGAAAACATTAAATATATGTATTTTTTGCAATGACTTGATCGAGGTAAAATAGCTTTGGATTCTTCTCAAATTTTGTAGATTAAGGTTTTAGATTACATGGATCACATCTATAAGAGAAAAAAATTTAAACTTTTTCTTTCAACATTTTTGAGGTTATACCGCACCAAATGATTGGTGTGGCCTGACTTCACTTGAAAATTTGTCTATGTTTATACATGCATGCATGCATGCATGCATGCATGCATGCACACACACACACACACACACACACACACACACACACACACACACACACACATGTGTGTGAGATGGGAGACCTCTTATCATGGCTTATTAAGTTATATTAGCATTGTATTTAAAAAATGCTTATGTGTATATATGTGGCCAGCCAACTTGTTTATTTCCAGTGTATAGAAAACGTATTTGGCATATGGGTATTATCCTTATTAATGACTTAGTGAATCATTCATGATTGGTCATGATACCTTCTGACTAGAACAGAAATGATCTCAAAATAATCAAAAGAGATGAAATAGTCTCTCTATCCAAAAAAGTATGTTCTTCACTGGCGCATAAAAAAATATTTTATTGCCAATCAACAAGGAATTGAGGGATAGTCCATATGTAAGATCATCATTACAGATACAGGTCTTCTCTACAGAAAATTGAGATCTTTTGTTAAAATAAAACCAGAAGTTACATGGACCATTCAAGAATCGAAGTATGTATATGTACAATCTTGACATTTATGGCATTAGGGATAGTACATATCAGAATTATTAAGTTGATTTGATCTTTTTGTTTGTGCATAAATATATGTGACATAACTACATAGAATTATATATCATTGAGGGTTTACTATCTTTTGATTAACTACGTAATTGTAGATCTTGTTAGTGAGGGTTGCTCGTTAACTGTCATTATCAACTGACATTGTCATGATGATTATTCGATAGAATGTTGCTGAAATTCTGAAAATTAATTCAAGCCTTTTAGAGCATAATAGCTACTATTATTTTAGATCTAGAATCATGCTAGCAATTGTTATGTATTGCTACAAGTGTTTGTGTTTCTGTTGTTTCTACTTTCCCAAACTTTGATATTGCTATAGTTATGTTTTTTATCCCTTTATAGAAATCATGATTATTCTAATTGTAAATACATACATCACATATGCCAAAAATACTATGTTTTTTGAAATATAAACATGTTTATTGAGACTATATTATAAAATTTTAATTTTTTTTAAAATTTGGCATTATTGGTTTAAAAATATTTATATTTATTATGTTACATTTGATATTTAAGTCTACTTGAATTATGCACATGTGCATCACATATGCCAAAGAACTAATGGTTTTGAGGTACTCTGAGTGCCTCTTTGCTTCTCCGAAAGTAGCCAAGAAATTGATCGTGAAAGTGAATTTGAGCATTGTTTATGGACCGAGGTAAGAAATTTTTGCAACTATCCAATCTTGCTTTCTTTGTTAGGGGGAAAATTTATTAAGGAATCCAGATAAGTTGTTGTAGACGTGATGGTGATGTGGTGCCTGCCAGGTCAACAAATTTCCATCCTCACAATCCGTAGGAAAACCATGTATTGTAGGCGATAAAAGGGCCATGCAGGCCCTATGTATTTAATCTCCCCCCTCCCTCCCTCTCCCTCTCTCCCATCTCTCAAATTTCTCATCCCACCCACCCACAACCACACACACCCACACACCCACACACACCCACACACACCCACACACCCACACACACCCACACACACTCTCTCTCTCTCTCTCTCTCATCTTTAACTGTCATCGGCGCGCGCGCACACACACACCACAACCACCATCGTATACACAGACTCCACATCCTCCCGCTACCCTCCATAACCTCTGCATTTACCTGCTGTCGTCGATATTGCCCTTTCTACCACTCTTTCTCTTTCTCTCTCAAAACCCTCACCGGCCATCATACCATCATATGCCACCAACCAAACTGCCTTTGCATCATCCTGCCATCCTCCACTACCTACACGTCCTCCTGCCACCATCACGCCTACAGATGTAACTGATCTCTCTCATCGTGCTCCTCTTTCTCCATCAAAACCCTTCGATAGCCCCCACATTGCTACCCACTATTGCCCTTCACCACCTTCAGGTCCTCTCGCGTCCCTCAAACACCTCCGTATTTACTCGTCGCTACTGAGCCTCCTTTGTCATCTCTATTTTCCCATATCTTACTACTAATTTTTTAAATTAATATACATTAATATAGTTTAAACACTAACCTAAATTTAAATATACATTAGGTTTAAAAAACTAGCACATAAATCTTACTATACAGTTCTTCACATCAAATTTCTCAACAACGTCCAAAACTGAAAAAATTAATGGGCCCCACAGATATATTTTTTATACAACGGAAAGGACACATATACGTTTTGAACTCTTGGTTCCTAATGCTGATTTGTGCTTCAAACTTGAAATCTGGGAGGTGACACGGCCGTGCTGGTCTTGGCATGGCCGTGCATGTCAGTAGATGTATCAGCTGTACGCAGAGTTAGACATGGCCGTGCTATACCCAACACTACCGCATTGGTCCAACAGTACATGTAGACAACTCTATGTTTTATTTCGACATGGACGTGCTGGTCCAATGGCACTGACAGGTAACTTTCTGTTTTATATCAACATGAACGTGCTGATTGTTCTGGAGATACATACAGTTTACGTAGTACTGAGCATGGCTGTGACGTGTATCAGCACGACTTTATCGATGCCCAGAACCCCTAATACACCCAGATTTTGTTCGACTTCTAATCTAGGCCATTGATTTATATTAGGGTTAAATCAGATGGACATGATCAAAAACGTCCTCTACTACCCTAGGAAGGATTTCTATGATATACATACCAGGAGATACACTTTTGACGACTACACGACAGAGACTTAAGAAGATTTACTTGCGTCTTCAAGAGAGAAGTGGAACTTTTACCGACGACGGGTGATGAGAGATTTTCGAGGTGACTATGAGCTTTGGGAGAGGAGGTCTTTCTTGTTCTAGAGGCTCTGGTAAGATCTCTCCATTGGTTGTGTGCATGTGACATTATAATTGCTAGAGTGCTAGAGTTATTTTGTAGAGATGGTATACATTGGTTTGGAATAGATTCGTAGTTGGTGTATTCTTTGTATTATCATCTCTGATCAAATGGAAACCGTGACAACAGAAGACTGGACATATGCCATAGGTTGAGCCGAACCAGTACAAATCCTTGCCTCTCTGTGTGGTTGCTTGGTTTGACTGTGTGGTGTTTTCTTGTGTTTCTTATGATTCATCCAAGATCCTAACTCTGAATTGTTTTAGTTGGCGACACAATATTTTTCATATATTTCGTTGGGTACACCTAGGTATTGTTTGATATTGTGTTAGATTTCCTAACAATTGGTATCAAAGCTATTGGTGAGGAAGAAGTAAAGAGTCAAGATGTCATCGTCTACCACATCGTTCAAGATGGACAAGTTCACTGGGAGAAACGACTTCAATCTTTGGAGATTAAAGATAAAGGCTTTTCTTATGAGAGATGGTTGCTCACAAATTGTCTTTTAGAAAGACAGTTTTGACAAGGATGTCACGGAGGCACATAAGGCTGAGATGGAGCGAAATGCATTGAGCGAACCGCAGTTATCACTTTAAGATAAAGTGCTAAGAAAGGTGTTTGAGGAGGCTACTATGAAGAAGCTTTGGAAGAAGCTAAAGGCGCTCTATGCAAATAAGAATCTGATAAGCAGGTTGTATTTGATGCAACAGTTATATATACTGAAGATGAGAGAGGGAGCCCACATGAAGGATTACATTGATGCTTTCACGAAGATTGTGTGTGATTTGCAGAGCACGGGGGTGAACATCGAGGACGAACAATTGGCGATGATATTGTTATGTTCTCTAATTGATGATTTCGACCCATTGGTTATGTCCATGGTATATGGGCGTGAAACATTATCTCTAGAGGAGGTAGACTCCATGGGACACTCTGAGCTTCTTCATGTCAAAGTGTCTGGACGAGAAAGTAGTGATCAAGGGGATGAACTCTTCATCAGGGGACGTCAGGATTCCAGAGGCAGCCATGGTTCTATGAAGGACAAGGATAGCTCAATATTTAAAGGGGCACGGGGGCATGTGTCAGTTGTGCAAGGAGACATGACATTGGAAACGATACTGCCTTAAGCTAAAGAAGAATGAAAAAGGCAAGGATGAAGCTTCTGGTTCAGCCTCAGTGGGAATCAGTAGCAAAAGCATTGATGATGGAGAGATTCTGATGGCGACTGCATCGAGAGATCTAGGGATCACATGGCTTTTTGATTCGGGATGTTCTTTCCACTTGACACCTCATAGGAGTTGGTTTAGTTCATATACTTCCAGCGAAGGTGACAACATTCTGATGGGGAACAATATGGCATGCAAGACAGTGGGTGTAGGATAGGTGCGAATCAAAATGTATCATGGGATCATCATGACACTTACAGATGTGTGTCATGTATCAGACTTGAAAAAGAGTCTGATTTCTATTAGAGCTTTAGCATGACTTGGGTGCATGACGGTAATAGAAGGAGATCTATTGAAAGTGTCCAAGGGTTCTCTTATCGTGATGAAGGGAAAGAGAGTACAAAACCTATATGCACTGCAGGGGCACACTGTGGATGGTGAGCATCTCTCAGAACATAGATGGCGAAGGATTAGTAAAGCTATGGCATCTTCGTCTTGGACATCCAAGTGAGAAATCATTGGATGTGCTTTGTAAAAAGAAGCTGATACATGCCAAAGAGGAGAGATTGGAGTTCTACGAGAAGTGTGTAGAAGAAAGCTGACAAAGAAATGCTTTGGGATCGCAGAGCATAGCAGCAAAGTGCCACTTGACTATGTGGATTCAGATGTATTGGGGCCAACTTCTGTACCTACCATTGGAAGAGCGAAGTACTGCGTGTCCTTCATTGATGATTTCTCGAGGTAGGTGTGAATCTATCTGATGAAATCAAAAGATCAAGTCTTCAGGAAGTTTAAGGCTGGTAGAGTCTTTGTTGAAAAGTAAACATGGTGAGCCGTCAAGGTTTTAAGATCAGACAACGGTGGTGAGTACACCTCGAGGGTGTTCAAAGAATTCTGCAGATCTTATGGTATTTTATGGCACTACATTACGCCTGGAGATCCACACTTAAATGGTATTGCAAAAAGATTAAACCGTACAGTGATGGAGAAGTGTCGATGCTTGAGGCTTACTGCTGGACTTCCTAAGGAATATTTGGGTGAAGCTGTAACAACCTCAGTGCATCTCTTGAATAGACTACCATCATCGGCGATCAGTTTCAAAATTCCTAGGGAGGTATGGACATGGAACACTGTTGATTACTCGTACTTGAGGATATTTGGATGTCCTGCCTATGCTTTGTAGAAGTATGACAAGCTAGAATCGAGGGCTATAAAGGGCAGCTTTCTTAGATTTCCAGATGGAGTGAATGGATACAAGTTGCTAGATCGCGTGTCCAAGAAGACATTCACCAGTAGGCATGTCACATTTGATGAGTCGTCGATGGTCAGGCCGAAGATGACTCATTCAGATGGTGGACATAGGCCTAAGGAGGTCGACGTTTAGGTAAATCCACCTACCCTGGAGATAGAGACACGAGATGCTGAGACAGACTAGGACCCGACTGCTGAGAGAGAGCCGATTCAGACAGATCAGATTGAGACTTATGGTGAGGTTCCTGCCCAGGGTCAACCAGAGGTGCGGAGGTCATTGAGGACTAGAAGAGCACCAAAGAGCTTGGGTGAGTGGAACTATTATGCTTCTACTTTTGCATTTGATGACATACAGGCATACGCCTTGGACATAGAGCACGAGGAGCCCTCGACATTTGATGAAGTCCAGACTTCGAGCGTAGTTACAGAATAGCGGCTGGCAATGGAAGAGGAGATGAAATCCCTCTACAAGAATGGCACTTGGGAATTGGTAGAATTACCCAAGGACAGAAAGGCCATTGGTTGCAAGTGTGTATACAAGGTCAAGGAAGGAGATGGCGGGGATGTGAGGTATAAAGCTCGATTGCTGGCCAAGGGATTCTTATAGAAGAAGGGAGAAGATTACAATGAGATCTTCTCTCCTGTGGTGAGACACACGTCCATCTGTGTGTTGTTAGCATTGGTATCAGCTCAGGACTTAGAGTTGGAGCAACTAGATGTTAAGATGGCTTTATTACATGGGGAGCTTGATGAAGAAATCTACATGCGCCAGCCTGAAGGCTTCGTGATGGAGGGGCAAGAGCAGAAGATATGCAAGCTAAATAAATCGTTATATGGTTTAAAACAAAGTCCAAGACAATGGTATAAGATATTTGACTCCTTCATAATGAGCATGGGTTTCGAGCGGAGTATAAAGGACCAGTGTGTTTATGTTTGCACACTTGATGTTGGGTCAAGGATATACTTGCTTCTGTACGTTGACTATATGCTGATTGCGTCATGAAACATGAAGGAATTCAATAGAGAAAAGGAGAAACTTGCTGAAGAGTTTGACATGAAGGATCTGTGGTCTGCAAAGAAGATCCTTGGTATAGAAATCAGCAGAGACATGAAGATTGGGAAGTTAATGTTGAGCCAGAAGGGCTATATAAAGAAAGTCCTTACACGCTATGTAATGGAGAAGGCGAAGCCTATCACCACACTGCTAGGAGCTCACTTCCAGTTTTCTAGGAGACTATCACCTAGCACCGAATAGGAGGTACGCTACATGTCCACAGTTTCCTATGCTAGCACCGTGGAAAATCTGACAAATGCCATTGTTTGTACATGTCCAGACTTAGCTCATGCAGTTGTAGTCGTCAACAGATACATGGAAAATCCAAGGAAGGAACACTGGCAGGTTGTAAATGGATACTGAGATATATGAAGGGAATGACCAGTGTTGGTTTGTGGTTTTGCAAGGGAGACGGTTTGGTGATATCTGGGTTCTGTGATTCAGATTATGTAGGTGACAGAGAAAGAAGGAGATCTATGACTGGGTATATGTTCACATTGGGCACTGCCATGATATCATGGAGATCGGTCCTTCAATCCATTGTAGCACTGTTATCCACAGAGGCAGAACTGCTAGCTGTAGTTGAGGTGATCAAAGAAGGTAAGTACCTAAGAAGTCTACTGAGAGACTTGGGTATATCGCAAGAAGTGACTATGGTCTACTACGACAGTCAGAGCACAATTCACTTGGCAGAGCATCAGGCCTATAGTTCGAGGACCAAGCATATAGAAGTGCGGGACTTCTTCCTTTAAGAAGAGAAGAATGTGATAGCACTGGAGCAGATCTCAATGGATCATAATCCTATATATATGCTCACAAAGATCGCTCCCACTGTCAAGCTCAGGCATTGCTTGAGCTTAATCTATACATGATGAGTGGTTGATGATTTCCTGGTGTCATGAGAGTTTCATAAATTCTAGATCTAGGTAGAGATGTTTGGTATTTCGGTAGAGTTATTATGGAGAGATTGAATATACCATGGTTGTTGACGAAGTTTGAAGCATCGTATATTTTGTAGATTTGTGCTTCAAACTGGAAATCTGGTAGGTGACACGACCGTGCTAGTCTTGGCACAGCCGTGCGTGTCAGTAGATGTATTAGCTGACTTACGCAGAATTGGACAAAGATGTGCTATACCCAATTGATATGCTCCTATTTTGCATGTTTTATCGCATATTTTCATGACACATTACACCGTCCAAACCCCCATTTTATACTCTTTTAAGCTATTATTTGGAACAATATGACTTTCGGAGCATTTATGCCCATTTCAGGGATTTGGAGCGATATTGGAGAAATTTGGAGTCAATAAGACGATTGGCGATATGAGAGCACCAAGAAGACTCATGATGACATGATTGAGGTGCCAAAGAAGAAGACTAGAGGGAGAGAAAGAGAAAGGAGCAGCCAAGGAGCGACCGAATCAGTTTCCCAGGCGACTCGGCCCGAGCAGCATCAGCTGCTCGGTCGAACTAACACATAATTCTCGCAGAGGAAACGGATACACCCTACTCGACCGAGTAGGGTGGCTACTCGACCCGAGTCGTCAATTTCCTGAGCGACTATTTTGAGCTTCTCCCCAAGGCACCGTAGCTCGACCGAGCACGAAGGCTACTCGGTCGAGTAAGGTGAACGCCCAAATTTTCAAACAGTCGTGCACTCTTTTCAAATCTGCAATCACTTGGGATTTTTCAGTATTTTTCTGATATTTTTCCCAGATAGTAGACTTCAAGACGGTTCCAACGCCACCAAGAATGACTGAGCTCTTGGGGATTTCTGCAAGTCGACGCTGCAGTGCTGAAATCTGTACTCGACCACCTACTCGACCGAGCAGGACCCTACTCTTTCCGAGCAGACAGAGCAGTGTTTTTAGAGGGATTTCTACCATACTGCTGACTCGACCGAGTAGGGGCTACTCGACCCGAGTTAGCTGGGGCCCAGAACATAAGTTGCGGCCAGAATTGATCTTGGGCACAAATTTCAGAGGGTTTTTTTGGGTTGTTTGCTAGGGTTTTGAGGGGACTATATATATGAATTGTAGCCGTCATTAGAGGGGGACTTTTTTAGAGCTTAGTCCTTTTTTAGAGAGTTTTGGAGACGATCTTTTGGGAGTTAGGCTATGCCCTAGGCCCCTCCCTTGTATCAAGATAAGTATTTTTGTTCTCTTTAATTATATTTTAGTTCTTCTTATTGATTACTTATTGAATATCTCCTTGATGCATGCAATGAAGTTCTCTATCGTTCTTATATCTATATCTATGATGCATGAGTAGTCTTTTCTAGGGCTAATGGATTAGCCCGATGATTTTAGGATTTAGATGCAAATATAAGATTTTTATGATGCGTTGGTTATAAATGGGGATGTATTTTGGTTGATCTAGCAAGATCCCTAGGAGAACTCGTACTGAAATCGTGCCTACGGTCGGTGGAATCGATTAGCCTAAGGAGTATCCTACGGATTTAATTAGGAAGTTAGTGGATTCAACCAAGGCTCGTGACCATGCCCGGCTCGTGCCTTAATGGGATCCACCGACGAACTATATCACTAATTGACGGCTACCGCCATTGCGTCAATGAGAGCCACCAAAATACCTCGAAGCTCTAACCCACGAGAGTGGTAGGAGTTGAGAGTATTCGATCCACGAGAGTGGTGAGATTATTGTAGATCCTTAATGCACGTATCATATACGCCTATCGCGAGAGCGGGGTTAATACGATATGTTAGATTTATGATGATCAGACGCATGAATTCACTTCCTAGATGCTACAATCTCCAATAAAACCAGTGCAACGTAAGAGTCCTAGCCTAGCGTCGACATCCGATGATCCTAGTGGCGAGTCCTAAGGCCTTAGTCTTTTTATATTTTATTCTTTTTTATTGTGTGGAATCCCTTGTTTACGATATCGAGTGACACGACCTTCGCATCCATCACCATTACAACATTCGATATTCCACATCCACCAATAAACCCACAAATCTAACTCAACCTAGGAGTAGATAGGTAGTATATCACCGCTTCCCCGTGTTCGATACCCGCTTGCCACTATACCAGGCGCTTGCAGTAAACAACATCGTTTCGGAGTTAATTCCGAGTCGATCACCAACATGGTCGTGTTGGTCCAGCAGTATATAGGCAGACAACTCTCTGTTTTATTTTGACATGGCTGTGCTGCACGACCGTACTGATCCAACAACACTGCCATGCAACTTTCTGTTTTATTTCAACACGATCGTGATGCACGACCGTGCTGATTTTTCTGGAGCTACATGCAGATTACGTAGTTTTACGCATGGCAGTGCCACGTATCAGCACGGTTGTGTCGATGCCCATAAATCCTAATACGCCTAGATTTTGTCTTCTAATCTAGACCGTTGATTTCTATTAGGGTTAAATCGGATGGACATGATCAAAACATTCTTTGTTACCATAAGAAGGATATCTATGATACAAATACTAGGAGATACACTTTTGACGATTACGCGATGGAGAATTAAGAAGATTTCTGTGTGTTTGCAAGAGATAAGCGGATCTTTTACTGGCGACAGGTGACGAGATAGTTTCCAGGTGACTACGAGCTTTGGGAGAGGAGGTATTCCTTGTTCTAAAGACTCTGGTAAGATCTCTCGATTAGTTGTGTGCATGAGACATTGTAATTGCTAAAGTGATAGAGTTATTTAGTCGAGAGGGCATACATTGGTTTGGAGGAGATTCGTAGTCGGTGTATTATCTGTATTATCATCTCTGATCTAGTGAAAACCGTGAAAACAAAAAACTGGACGTATGCCATAAGTTAAGCCAACCCGGTATAAATCCTTGCCTCTCTGTGTGGTTACTTGGTTTGACTGTGTGGTGCTTTCTTGTGCTTCTTTTGATTCAACCAAGAACCTAACTCTGCATTGTTTTAGTTGGCGACACAATATTGTTCATATATTCCGCTGTGCACACTTAGGTGTTGTTTGATATTGTGTCAGATTTCCCAACATCTAATACATTTTTCACCCAAACAAACAAAAAATTCTTAGACTTAAAATAAAAATTACAACTTTCGACTATATATATCATGATTCAACAACACACTTTATTTCAAAAAAACCTGGCCTTTAACTTCAAGGTCGGACTTTGTAAGGATCGCCTTACCCTTGCAATACTAACAACACACACTAGAGGGGGGTGAATAGTGTAATGGCAATAAAATTGTCCAATTATAATTAAACTTGCAAATGCGGAATTATAAATGCAAGAGAAAATAATTGACACAGTCAATCCAAATGCAAACACAAGGAATTAACCTGGTTCCCCAAACTTGGATACATCCAGCCACACCAATATCCACTATAATCCCACACAGAGAAGTGAATACAAATCTCACAAGGAGATACCCCACAAAGAGGATTTATGCCCTACACAAGGACCCAACCAACCCTACACAAGGGTCAAGACTCCCACACAGAGAATCACTAACTCCCACTCACAGAATTAGGGCTAGCCCTACACTAAGACACTAAACTCCCACAAAGAGAGTTACTCCCACAAAGAGAGTTATTCCCACAAAGAGAATAACCTCCCACAAAGAGAGAAAGACTAATTCCCACAAAGAGAATTAGAGACAACAAATTCACCAAGTAAAGTAAATACTCTTACCTATGCCTTGAGATGCTTACTCATGAATGGATGCAAGGCATGAAAGAGGATCTCCAAGTGTTGAAATAATCTTGATAGCACTTGGATGAATTCCCTTGAGCTGGACTTCAATGCATGAAGAAGAATGAGAGCTCTTGAGAGGGAATTGAGGGAGTTTGGGAGTGGCTTATAGATCTCTTGAGATAATCAATAGCATCCATAAGTATAAGAGATGGCAGCCCACTCATTTATATAGGAACCATATATCAAACCCCAAAACCCAAGAAAACAGCCAAAGAATCAATTCTGCAACGGCTAGAAACTGGGCGAAAACGACAGGAACAGTCGACTGATGATAAAAAGACAGTCGACTGATCAACGGCTAGAAAATATCCAACGGCTATAATCTGAGCCAGGACAGTCGACTGATGAAGACAGTACAGTCGACTGAGAACAGGACAGGCGCCTGTAAATCCTTCAGCAGGCGACTGCTGCAGGGGATGGAATAAAACAGAGAGCTGCACTCTTTCTCCAGTTAAGCACATATGCGACTGATGTCAATAATACAGTCGACTACCTATTAGTCAGGCGACTGTAAAACCTTAATCAGTCGTCTGCAGAATAAGATGGAGAAAAGACAGAGAGATGCAGAGATTGCATTTACGCTACACAGGCGACTGAAGACCAATCTACAGGGGACTGTAAATATACAGGAGACTGTAAACTGACCAGTAGTCGACTATGCGTAAAGCTCAAGTTTGAGTCAATTAAAAAGTTGACTTAGCTGTGCATATCAGGCGACTGTAGAAGGATCTACATGCGATTGGAAATCACCCAGTCGACTGTGTTTCCTTCATCAGGCGACTGATGGAAAGCCAGAGACTCCAAATGAGTCTTTGGATAGAGTGAACCTATTGGGTTGGATTCTATGATAATCATAAGGCTCACTAAGATGGTTAAATGCAAATGCATGAATGAGTAAACCATCTAACAAGGCATTACATTAATCCTAGACTCAAAAGAGAGAGAAAGCAATAAAGTAAATTACATGTATTACAATGCTTTCCTTAGAGTCTAAGTCTTCAAACTTGATGCCTTGATTGCTCTCCATCATCTCCAAGCTTTGGCACTCCTTGAGTCCAAGCTTTGGTCCTTCTTCACTTGATGTCCATCCTTACACCAAGTGATTAGTCTCCAAGAAAGATATTCTTGAAATAAAACTGAGAGACTAAAACATGAGAGTCATTAGCAACAACATAATGTTGTGATCATCAGCAAAATAAGATTGGTATGAAACACCAATACTCAACATTCTCCCCCTTTTTGATGATTCTCATTTTGATGATGATCACAACATTATGTTGTTGCTAATGACTCTCATGTTTTAGTCTCTCAGTTTTATTTCAAGAATATCTTTCTTGGATACTAATCACTTGGTGTAAGGATGGACATCAAGTGAAGAAGGAACAAAGCTTGGACTCAAGAAGTGCTAAAGCATGGAGATGATGTAGAGCAATCAAGGTATCAAGTTTGAAGACTCAGACTCTAAGGAAAGCATTGTAATCCATGTAATTTACTTTATTGCTTTCTCTCTCTTTTGAGTCTAGCATCCAGAAGTATAAGAGATGGCAGCCCACTCATATATATATAGGAACCCTATATCAAACCCTAAAACCCAAGAAAACAGCCAAAGAATCAATTCTGCAACGGCTAGAAACTGGGCGAAAATGACAGGAACAGTCGACTGGTGATCAAAAGATAGTCGAATGATCAATGGCTAGAAAATATCCAACGGCTATAATCTGAGCCAGGATAGTCGACTGATGAAGACAGTACAGTCGACTGAGAACAGGACATGCGCGTGTAAATCCTTCAGCAGGCGACTGCTGCAGGGGATGGAATAAAACAGAGAGCTACATTCTTTCTCCAGTTAAGCACACAGGCGACTGATTTCAATAATACAGTCGACTGTCTATTAGTCAGGCGACTGTAAAACCTTAATCAGTCGTCTACAGAATAAGATGGAAAAAAGACAGAGAGATGCAGAGATTGCACTTACGCTACACAGGCGACTGAAGACCAATCTACAGGCGACTGTAAATATACAGGCAAATGTAAACTGACCAATAGTCGACTGTGTGTAAAGCTCAAGTTTGAGTCAATTGAAAAGTTTACTTGAGCTATGCATATCAGGCAACTGTAGAAGGATCTACAGGCGACTGGAAATCACCCAGTCGACTGTGTTTCCTTCATCAGGCGATTGATGGAAAGCCAGAGACTCTAAATGAGTCTTTGGACAGAGTGAACCTATTGGGTTGGATTCTATGATAATCATAAGACTCACTAAGATGGTTAAATGCAAATGCATGAATGAGTAAACCATCTAACAAGGCATTACATTAATCCTAGACTCAAAAGAGAGAGAAAGCACTAAAGTAAATTACATGGATTACAATGCTTTCCTTAGAGTCTAAGTCTTCAAACTTGATGCCTTGATTGCTCCCCATCATCTCTAAGCTTTGGCACTCCTTGAGTCCAAGCTTTGGTCCTTCTTCACTTGATGTCCATCCTTACACCAAGTGATTAGTCTCTAAGAAAGATATTCTTGAAATAAAACTGAGAGACTAAAACATGAGAGTCATTAGCAACAACATAATGTTGTGATCATCATCAAAATAAGATTGGTATGAAACACCAATACTCAACATTCTCCCTCTTTTTGATGATTACACACACTATGTAAAATTCAAATAATTAAAGCACAATGCTAATGAGCTCCCCCTACTTATATGCACCAATTAAACAATGAGCTACACAATAGTAAATACTCATTATACCAAATAATATTATGGTGACATATAATAGGTAGGGATTACATAAACCAATTGAAATAGACAATATCATGCAAACATGAAAGGTTATCTAATCCCATATATCTATCCCCATAGATATATCACTCCCGATATGCATAAGTATATAACTCTCCCATATATAGTAACATAATGCATATATCTCTCCCCCTTGACATCGTCAAAAAGGTGGACATCAAATATATCCCCCTTTGTCATCTTCACTAAGATGTGATAATAATAAAAGAAAGAGATGTATGATACCAAATTGAAAATTTTAGTGGGGTATCAATTCACTATCCCATGCTCCCCCTAGATCATAGAAATGGTCAACTTTTGACTTCTAGGATCTAACACCAATATTGGAGCCATGAGCCTAAAAATGTATCAAAGCAATTAATATGAAAAAATCAAGCTTCAATGATACACAAGGATATTGCCAAAACAAATATAACAAGAAACAAGTTGGCAATATACAAGAGGTTTGGTTTGAGACCAAAAATAATCAATTTGTAAATAATGATCTCAAACAACCTCCGAAATGAGAGTCAAAATATGTTTTAAAATATTTTAAACATATAACATATTAACTCCCCTATTGACATACACATGGATCAAAAGTGCATGCATGTCAATAAAATCATCAAGATTCACATTTTCATGAAAATACATACATTAGAAAGTATTTTCAAAATCATGAAACACACACACAACCAATGTGTATACAAAAATATAACATTAAGCACAATACTCATGCAATATGCAAATGTGTGAGGGGAACCTAAACATTAGGGAACCAAACCCAAGAGGAGTTTGATTTCCTAATGTAATCACATGAGGTGATCACATCCCTAACTAAAGAGTCGATGTAACTATCCCTCTCTTGCACACTAACCTTAGTGGGAATCCATAATCTCAAGGATTTCCTAGGCAAGGGTTTTGCCTTTGCAAGAGGGATGGATGTGGCATGCTTGGGTGTAGAAACTAATTTCTTAGCATGCAAAGAATGAGGATTTTGCTTCTTAGCAAAAAAATGAAGATTTTCCATTCTTCCTCATTACCTCGTGACCTACATGCTTCTTGTTGATGTTATTGTTGTACAAGAAAGCATGTTGATTCTTCTTAGGTGCTTTAACAATATTTCTTGTATTTGCACCATAAGAGGAATTAGAGATGGGTTTGGGTACCACATTTTGAATATACCCCAAACCTCCTCTATGATTTTACCGGATGTTGTTTTTCCAACAAATCGTGGAGTGAATCCCTAGAATACACAAAGCTTATGAGCTTACGAGATTCCTCTTCACATTTCAACGTAAGTTGTTGAATGTGAGAATCTAAGCTAAGTTTTTGAGCAACAAGATTTTCATTAGTTAAACTCAATTCCTTAACTTGAGAGAGAAGTGTGTCTCTCTCACAAGTGTCATAAACATGATTTTCATCATGAATTACACTTGCAATATCTAGTCCATGCAATCTACTCTTAGCAATCTTATATTTTGCTTTTAATTTATTGTAAGAGTTGATGCACTTACTAGCCTTTTCGGAGACCAAGTCGAAGTTGTTCTTGAGCTCTTCGTATGAGATATTTTCTTCCTCGATCTCAACGTCAACATCATCCTTGATATAGCTTGATGAAGACTTCTCCTCCATAGCCACAAGGCACGGATCCTCATAGGAGTTGTATGCGTCAAGCCAAGCATCCAACTCTTCTTCATTTAATCCGGAGGGGATTAGAGTAGAACCATCAATGGCTACAAAGCATGCGTGAGCATCCTCCTTTGCATCCACTTCTTCGTTACTCGAAGTGTCCTCACTCGAATCATCAAAGGTCCCGACAAGTCCTTTCTTGTGATTTTTGGACTTGGATCTTCCTTTCCAATGCTTCTTCCCTTTATCCTTATAAGTTTCTTTGTTGGGTTTGGAAGGGCATTCGGTGGACAAGTGACATTTTCCACTGCAAGTATAACAAGTAGGAACCTTGTTAGAATTGGAGGCAAACTTTGACAAAGACTTACCTTGCTTGCATTTGAGGAATGCTTTGAATTGCTCGGTAAGCTCCTCAATTTCTTCTCCACTTGCATCTTCTTGCTCATCTTCTTCACTAGGAGCTTCTCGATGGAATTTCCTCCTCTACTTGATTGGCTCCTCCTTGGCATGGAATGCAATCCCCTTTTGCTTCTCCGGCTTCTCGGGCTTCGTTGGTTGAATCTCCTTCTTGTGTTGAAGCTTTACTTCATACGCTATGAGATTACCAATGCACTCCTCAACGGTGTATTTGGACGTGTCATAAGACTCCAAAATTTCGTTGGCCTTTGACTCCCATCGAGGTGAGAGAGAGTCAAGAATCTTCTCTACACGATCCTCTTGGGAAATCATCTTCTCGAGTCCCTCCAAAGTGTTCACGATATTAGTGAACCTTGTGAACATCTCTGAAATGCTTTTGCCTTCCTGCATCTTAAACATTTCATATATAGATCTAAACACATTTTGTTTAGATTTCTTTACCTTTGTTGTCCCTTCATGACAAATCTTCAAAGTATGCGAAATTTCGTTGGCCGTTTTGCACATGGAGATGCGGTTGAACTCATTGGCTGAGAGGGCGCAATGGAATGCATTCATAGCCCTCGCATTGTACTTAATCGAGTCATTCTCCGCCTTTGTCCTTGAAGCCACAGGAGTAGTGGGCTTCTCAAATGGCACCTCCGTAATGTCACATAGGTCTTGACCCTCCAAGTAGATCATCATCCTGATCTTCCAACTAGGGTAGTTGGTACCATTGAAGAGCAGGGGTCGGATGGTTGAGTGACCTTCTTCATGAGACGCGGATGAGGCGTTGAATGCCATTGTTGCAGTCTGCTTTAACCTCGCTCTGATACAAATTGTAAGGATCGCTTTACCCTTACAATAATAACAACACACACTAGAGGGGGGTGAATAGTGTAATGGCAATAAAATTGTCCAATTAAAATTAAACTTGCAAATGCGGAATTATAAATGCAAGAGGAAATAATTGACACAATCAATCCAAATGCAAACACAAGGAATTACCATGGTTTTCCAAATTTGGGTACATCCAGCCACACCAATATCCACTATAATCCCACACAGAGAAGTGAATATAAATCTCACAAGGAGATACCCCACAAAGAGGATTTATGCCCTACACAAGGACCCAACCAACCCTACACAAGGGTCAAGACTCCCATACAGAGAATCACTAACTCCCACTTAGAGAATTTGGGTTAGCCCTACACTAGGACACTAAACTCCCACAAAGAGAGTTACGCCCACAAAGAGAGTTATTCCCACAAAGAGAATAACCTCCCACAAAGAGAGAAAGACTAATTCCCACAAAGAGAATTAGAGACAACAAATTCACCAAGTAAAGTAAATACTCTTACATATGCCTTGAGATGCTTACTCATGAATGGATGCAAGGCATGGAAGAGGATCTCCAAGTGTTGAGATATGCTTGATAGCACTTGGATGAATTCCCTTGAGCTGGACTTCAATGCATGAAGAAAAATGAGAGCTCTTGAGAGGGAATTGAGGGAGTTTGGGAGTGGCTTATAGATCTCTTGAGATAATCAATAGCATCCAGAAGTATAAGAGATGGCAGCCTACTCATATATATAGGAACCCTATATCAAACCCCAAAACCCAAGAAAACAGCCAAAGAATCAATTCTGCAACGGCTAGAAACTGGGCGAAAACGACAGGAACAATCGACTGATGATCAAAAGGCAGTCGACTGATCAACGGCTAAAAATATCCAACGGCTATAATCTGAGCCAGGACAGTCGACTGAGAACATGACATGTGCTTGTAAATCCTTCAGCAGGCGACTGCTGCAGGGGATGGAATAAAACAGAGAGCTGCACTCTTTCTCCAGTTAAGTACACAAGTGACTGATGTCAATAATACAGTCGACTGTCTATTAGTCAGGCGACTGTAAAACCTTAATCAGTCGTCTGCAAAATAAAATGGAGAAAAGATAGAGAGATGCAGAGATTGCACTTACGCTACACAGGCGACTGAAGACCAATCTATAGGCGACTGTAAATATACAGGCGATTGTAAACTAACCAGTAGTCGATTGTGCGTAAAGCTCAAGTTTGAGTCAATTGAAAAGTTGACTTGAGCTGTGCATATCAGGCGACTGTAGAAGGATCTACAAGCGACTGGAAATCACCCAATCGACTGCGTTTCCTTCATCAGGCGATTGATGGAAAGCCAGAGACTCTAAATGAGTCTTTGGACAGAGTGAACCTATTGGGTTGGATTCTGTGATAATCATAAGGCTCACTAAGATGGTTAAATGCAAATGCATGAATGAGTAAACTATCTAACAAGGCATTACATTAATCCTAGACTCATAAGAGAGAGAAAGCAATAAAGTAAATTACATGGATTACAATGCTTTCCTTAGAGTCTAAGTCTTCAAACTTGATGCCTTGATTGCTCTCCATCATCTCCAAGCTTTGGCACTCCTTGTGTCCAAGCTTTAGTCCTTCTTCACTTGATTTCCATCCTTACACCAAGTAATTAGTCTCCAAGAAAGATATTCTTGAAATAAAACTGAGAGACTAAAACATGAGAGTCATTAGCAACAACATAATGTTGTGATCATCATCAAAATAAAATTGGTATGAAACACCAATACTCAACAGACCTCAGGGTGACCATCGGGCCGGCCCGGTCTTGGCCAGGCTGGGCTTTGACCGGGCCACGGGCCGGCCCGGGCCAACCCGGTGACCGGCCAAGAGTTGGATGCCTGGGTCCCAGGCCGGGTCGGGCCGAGCCGGGCTTTTAAGTATTAAAAAAGTAAATCTACAATCTACAAAATTCTTAAAAATCTAAAAAATATTTACACATAATATATAATATTTTTACATAGTATTAAATTTTTTAAAGATAAATAGTTTTATAAAAACATAGTATTTTATAAAAAGTTACAAATAGATATTATTTTGTAAATTGTAAGTAGATAGACATTTCAAAAATGAGAAAACATTAACTTATATTATTGCTAAATTGATACATTATTGACATTGGACAGAAACATATTTAAGACCGAAATTCTCGAAGGTCCCGAGTTGAACCTTTAAATTTTATTAATTAAATTTTTTTGAGGGGGTGACTTATGTCGGCCAGCCTTTCCCCTCATACAATGGCAAAAAACTCTAATACAAATAAGAAATGATAATACATGTAAGAAATTAAAATCACTCATCTTCTATCTCTTCTTCTTTGGAATCTTCAGAAAGGTCTATCCTGGGAGCGGTTTTCAGCATAGAACCAATCCTTCACACAAACCGCAGCTTCAACTATGTCTTCTTTCAACCTTGACCTCGTGTAGCTCATAATGCGATCACATGCACTAAAAGCAGACTCTGAAACAATGGTAGATATATGGACTGCTAACAAATCCCGAGCCATGAGGGCAAGAATTGGATAAACGGTTTCATACCCTTTCTGCCAGACAAGAGTATCAAAATTCTCATCATCCATTTTTGCCTTAGTAAAAGGAAATGGATTTGCTAAATACTTAGACAGTTCACTAGAAGAACTATCTGACTTTACTGTTTTTTGTTTTTTCTTCCCTAAAATTTGTCGGATCCTACTCAAAGAAGAATCTGTAACAGGCACAAAAGAAGTATGTGAAGACCTACCAAATCTAGTCTCATAAGTTGCAAAAAGTGTTCTTAAGTTATTTTTAAACGAAGCTACATGTTCAGCATAGGGAAATCTCATGTTTACATAATACATTTCTAATAACCCAATTGCAACCTCCTCTTTAATATGTGGATCAAAAACTTTAGCTAAAGAGTAAATCACATGAATAAAATTCTAATACTTAGCAACTTTTATCTCCATGGCTTCTATCATAGGAATAAGAGCAGGGTTAGGTTCCACATAGTCTCTATGGTTTGCGAAAATTTTGGAAATTAAAATTAATTGTTCTAAGCCTAAAATTCATGTTTGTAGTATACCCTTGAAAGTTTATTTGTAGCAGTAAAAAATATCTCAAAAAATCATAAAGATGATCTACAGTTCTCCACTCGTTTTCACTAATATCATAATTTGGGTCACAAGCAAAGTATGTACTTGCTAAATCAGTAAGCTGGTCTCTTTTCTTGAGCATGGAACACATCATTAGATATGTTGAATTCCACCTATGTTAAACACCAAATCTAAAGGCTAGGTACAGTTTATGGCTAGCACAACACAGTTGTTTGTACTACTGCAGAAGTATGGATCAATAACATGATGTTCTTAATTTTTTCCTAAATAAATCGAAGAAGTTTTAAGTCCATCTTGAACTCAAGTTCATGGTGTGACATGCACATCTTTGATGAAACAACAACCATCTAGATCAGGGTTCAAATTTCTTTTTAAAACATAAATTGCACTATTGTTGTTTGAAGCATTATCAAAAGTAAATGAAAAAAATCTTTTAAAACTAAAATCATGAATAATAGACATTATCACAAAAGAATTAGCACCACCAGTATTAGCATGCTCTAACATTCTAAATCCTATAATTTTCTTGTTAAGCATGTAACCATGATCTACATAATGAGATGTAACACAAAAATAGGATGCGACCCATTTTGTTGACCAAATGTCTGAAGGTAAAGCTATTCTAGAATTTAAGCTAGCAAAATTTTGCAGCAATTTAGCTTTCCTAGCTTGAAAAGCTGACATAGCATCTATTCGAAGAGTGTTTCCAGACACTCTTCTAAATATAGGGTTAAGGACCACTTAGTTAAACCGTTCTAATTCGGGATTTTCCATAACTAAGTGGCAATTCTTGGCATAAAACCAATCTAGCCATCTCTTTTCTTATTGTCTCAGCAGAGTTTGAGAAATTAGATAGAGATGAAGAAGATGCAAAGCTATACATATTTTGCACACTGCCCGCTGATGTGTCCATATTTTCCATGTATTTATCGCATCATTTCATGTCATATTCACCTTCAAACTCCATATTTTCATATATTATCGCACTTCTAACGCCATATTCGAGTTTTGTATAACTTTATGGATTTTCAGGAGTTTTGGAGCGAATTGGCGCTATTTTGGAACATGGACACATCCGACACATTCGAGACACATTGACAAGGCCCCATGAGAGTTCGCCAAGGTAAGGAGGAAGATTGGAGAAGAGAAGGAGAAGAGAGCCAGAGATGGCCAAATTCAGCATCAGTTTCCCAGGTAACTCGACCGAGTAGTATCAGCTACTCGGCCAAGCTGACACGCGGAAATCACACGGAAACGGCCTCAACCTACTCAACCGAGCAGACAGCCAACTCGACCCGATTTGCATCAAACAGAGTGACGATTTTGAGCTTTTCTCCAAGGCACTGTAGCTCGACCGAGCAGCAAAGCAACTCGACCGAGCAGTTCAACCTACTCGACCCGAGTCGTCATCCAACAGAGCAGTATTTTGGAGGAAGTTTTGATCTACTGTAGCTCGACCGAGTGGAGGGGCTACTCGATCAAGTAGCCCGTATCAGCTAGAAGCAGAGCAGCAGCAAGCGGGGCCCGAAGTCGACTCGACCGAGCAGGCGCCGCTACTCGGTCGAGTAGCGCGATGCGCCCAGTAAGTTGTGGGCCCAAGTGCCTAGATTTTCTGATATTCTTTGAGGGGTCCCTACCCCTTGTATATAGGCACGTTTTCACATTATTTTCAGGACATCGAGATTTTTGGCCTATCTTTAGACTTTAATTAGAGTTTTTAGATCTAGAGAGTTTTGTGCCGTCGCAAATTTTGTGAAGACAAAGCTTGGATTTTTATTGTTCTTTTGTGCAAGGAAACTCTATTTTCTTAATTCTCTTTGGGTTGCTATTGCTCCACGATGCGTTGGTAACAATTATCTAAATTTTATATTGATTTTGATGTCTTCTATTGCCATGATGAATTCCTTCACATCTATTGAATCTTTCTTTGCTATTGCTATGAAGCACGAGTAGTTCTATCTAGGGCTAATGGATTAGGATTTTGATGTAAGGTTAGGATTTTTAGGTTGCGTTGGTATAAATGGACATATTTTGGTTGATCTAGCAAAGTTTGTAGGAGATCTCGTACTGAGATTGTGCCCCCTGTCGGTGGAATTGATTGGCTTAAGGAGTATCATATAAACTTAATTAGGGAGTTAGTGGATTCAATTAGGGCTCGTGACCATGTCCGGCTCGTGTCTTGATGGGATACACAGACGAACTATATTACTAATTGACGGCTACCGTCATTGCGTCAATGAGAGCCACCAAAATACATCGAAACTCTAACCCCACGAGAGTGGCATAAGTTGAGATCATTCTGACCATGAGAGTGGCATGAATATTGTCGATTCTTAATGCATGGATCGTGTGCGTTTGTCGCGAGAGTGGGGTTAATGCGATACATTAGATTCATGGCGCTTAGAGCCATGAATTCAATCCCTAATAAAGCCAATGCAACGTAAGAGTTTTAACCTAGCATCGACATCCGACGATCCTAGTGGTGAGTCCTAAAGCCCTAGTCTTTATTAATTGATCACAATCCTAAACAAACATTCTGTTGAAACCGACTGCTACCTGAATTTCGAGATTTGGAAATAGCCCGAGACAATAACATCGCTACCCTCCATGTGGGATCGATAATCTTTTATACTATTACTTGACACCGTACGCTTGCGTAAAGTGCTGGAAATTTGTATTTGGGATACATCTAGCCATTGGCATTCATGCCATTGCTAGGTGGCTTCTAGGTGTAAGTTTCGGGAGCATCACCCGCATGCCGTCCTTGCCAAGGACATGTTCAATTGTAAAGTGATCCCAAATCGCAGATTTTCGTGATATGGGTGGGGTTGTGTAGAAGGTTGAGAAGCATTAGTAAGTTATGCATAAGCAGAAACATGTACATAAAAAGTCTGTGTAGAAGTAGTATAAGCTAGTGTGCTGAATACTACTGGGTTAGGATTACCAGTCTTGAACCAGTTCTATGTTTCGGTTTGTGACATATCAGCATAGTCTGGTGTTTCTATAAGGTTGTTCCTTATCATCGTAAAATTATCATATTCCTCACTGTTATTAAAGTGCAAGTTAACATTCATACGGTCGTTCGGTCGAGCCATTATATAAATAAAATTTTATCTACAGAAACCTAATTACCGGGTTGCGACTTGCGAGTGGTGTAAAGAGCAAATAGAGCTTGAGAGCAGAGGGAGATGAGACTTCAGTGCGAATTTGAGCTTGACAGTGAGTTGAGAGCGAAGTTGAGACTTGAACTTGACAGTGAGTTGAGAGCAAAATTTACAAAGAGACGAGAGTTACGAGACTGCTTTGACCGAGAGTTGAGAATTGCGTGTTTGAACGTAGAGTTTAAGCAAATAGAGAGTATGAGAGTGTGAGAGAGATTGAAATTTGTGAACAAAAATGAGATAGGATGTGGGTGTTATGAATGAGGGAGGCCTTTGGCCTCCCCTCCTTCATTACCCATTCATTAGGTCCCCCATTACTTAGAGTAATGTGGACCCTTGGTCTACTAGAGACTCTTGGCCTCCCCACTATGAGATAAATAAATAGAGCACCATGGCTCTTGGCTATGGTTACTCATTCTAAGCAATGAAATGATCGATCTCTCTCTCTCTTGAGTTCATCATCATCCAACACGTTATCAGCACGTGTTCTCCATTCTTGAGCAAAAATCTTCATCTACATTCATCCCTACGCGCAAGGAATCTAACGTTGCTGCGACGGTTCGTTGGAGCGTTGCGGCATCCTAAAAGCGTTCGGGAGCTTGGATTATTATTTCTACGGATCATCGTCGCGTTCTTCCCTAGATCATTGATCTAGAGGTAAAACCCTATAATCCTGTAGATAAAATTAGACTAAATAATTTTTACATTGTTTTAATATACAAGTAAAAAAAATTTAGTCTAATAAAAGAAAAAAAAATTTATCCCTATTACAAAGTTTTTTTTTTCTATGAAAATTTTTTTCCTTTTGCCATTAAAATTCTTCGGTGGGAAGAAGAACCTGAATGAAATCCTCCCCTCCCCCCTGACGGATGAGGGGGCCTTCCCACAATGCCGACCATGCCCCCCCTTGCAGTGGAGAGGGGGGCCTTCCGCGCCCCCCCCCCCCCCCCCCCCCGCTGAAAGGGGGCAGACTGAGGCCGAGGAAGAGCCCTGAGGCCGAGGCCGAGCCCTGAGGCCGAGGAAGAGCCCTGAGGCCGAGGCCGAGCCCTGAGGCCGAGGCCGATGGCAGGCTGAGCCCTGAGGCCGAGGCCGAGCCCTGAGGCCGAGGCCGATGGCAGGCTGAGCCCTGAGGCCGAGGCCGAAGCCGAGCCCGAGCCCGAGGCTGAGCCCTGAGGCCGAGGCCGAGGCCGAGCCCGTGACCGTGACCCGAGGCCGAGGCCCGAGGCCGAGGCCGAGGCCTGAAGCCGAGGCTAATTGTTTATTTTTGGCTCGAAGCCATAATAATTGCGACAAACAACTTTGCAGAACTGCGGAACGGGCCACAAGCGCTTATACTAAAAATAATTTTTGGCCCGAAGCCACAAAATTCTACAGAAATTCGGCTTCTTCATAATTTTAAAGAAGAATTAAATTTGCAAATTGAAATTTATGAGAAAAACTTTGTAAAATCAATAATTACATTTATATGTTCCTCTATTTATTTAAACATCTCTCTTGCAAATTATTATGTATGGTTTACTAGAATTTTTAAAAAATATAATCATCTCAAAGATCCTGAGACCGCTCTGCCGTTAGGTAATTAACCTAACGGTGTATGACGTTTCCACGTGGTCTACGAGATAGTTATATTTTCTAGTTTACTTTTTCCATATTTTTTATGCTTGAGATATATGCGTGGATGTTTAATTTATGCCTGTAGCATATAAACTGCGTGGATGTTTAAAATAAGTAAAAATGTGTTTTTCGGGATCGGCCATTGTATACATATTTACTTTCCTTGCACTTTTATTATCTTTTGAGAGAATTTGTAAGTGAGGAAATTTGTATTTAAAAGCCCAAGCTCGATGCAACAGCACATAGAATTGATGAAAACTCCTTCAATGGATCATGATGTCGGTCAATGTGCTTGGCTAAGTTTGCTGGACCAACCTAGCTTGACTGGGTAACAAGTGGTCCTGGCTTAGTCAATTCCCTGGCCGCGTCCGCTGGACCGCAAGGAGTCGATTCATGACTGTGTAAGCCAAAGCTCGATGCAACAGCATAAGAAGACGGATGCAGAAATAGGGACCCACCCGGGGTTTCCAAAGTTGTATTTTTCAATCTCTTTTCTTTGGACTGTAATCGAACTTTGGACTGTTTATTATTTTGGGTATCTGGCCGATCCCCGCATTTTTACTTATTAATTTATGCATGGTTTGTTGAATTTATTTTAATTCATGATTATCTTTAAATTGCATAGATAAAATGGCTAAATTGGCAAGCGTCGATTTCGAGGTGCTCGATGCAGCTGGCAAGAATTACTTGAGCTGGCGAGTGGACCTGAAGTTCCACTTGCGCTCCATGGCGCTCCTGCACTCCATTCTGGCCCCCGCAGTGGCCCAATCATCGGCTCCCGCAGCATCCGATGCATCTGCTAGCAAAGCCCCAGAAGCGGCCCTTTCAGCTGGCAGTACCTCTACCACTGTCTCTGACATGGATAAGGCGAAAGCCATTATCTATATCAGACGACACATAGATCGGACCCTGAAGGCCGAATACTTGACGGTAGAGGACCCTCTGGAGTTATGGACAGCGTTAGAGGCACGCTATAGACATCAAATTGATGTCATACTCCCGCGTGCCAGCTATGAGTGGGAGAACCTCCGACTTCAGGACTACAAGTCCGTTGCTGAGTACAACTCAGCACTTCACAACATCACCTCACGCCTGAAGTTGTGTGGTGAAGAAGTCTCAGAGCACCGCATGTTGGAAAAGACATTTACCTCGTTTCACGAGAAAGATGCTATCCTCATGCAGCAGTATCGTGAACGTAATTTCACGAAGTTCTCTGAACTGCTCTCTTGCCTCCTTAGGGCAGAGCAGAATAGAGACCTTTTACTGGCCACTCATAACCAGCGCCTGGCAGGCTCAGCTCCTATTCCCGAAGCCCACAGTGTTCACCCCCCGAAGTGGAAGAACAAGAAGAGGGGCAGAAAGAACAAAGGAAATGCCCCTATGAAACCAGCCATTGCTCCTCCCCAAAGCAAGAATAACAAAGGGAAGAAAAACTTCACTTGGAAACATAAGAACACTGATACAGTGTCAAATCCAAAGAAGACATGGGAGGACAAATGTCATCGTTGTGGCATGACTGGACATTGGTCCAGAAACTGTCGCACACCTCGCCACTTCCAGGAACTGTATCAGGCAAGCCAGAAGTCTCCGCCTGAAACAAACATGGCAAATGTGGAAAATCCGACGAAGTTCACTTCCAAGGATTTCGAAAATGACGACCTGCTCGATTGAGCCTCATCTTTATTTATGCTTTTCAAAGAATAAATTGTAGCTTCATCTCTAGTATGCTTTATAAAGACGATCTTTTATTTTGAATGTATGCATTTTACATTTCCATCAATAAATTTTCGTTTTTGGCTAATATAGATGATGTATGACTGCCTAGTGGACAGTGCCTCAACGCACACTATCCTTCGCGATGAATGCTATTTCAATAGCATAAGTAAATATGACGGTCCTGTCATTACAATTTCAGGACTGTCCAAAATAATCGAAGGATCTGGTGATGCAATATTATTGCTCCCAAATAACACAAGACTAAAAATCAATAATGCACTATTTTCTCCAAGATCAAATAGAAATCTCATAAGTTTCAAGGACATCCGTTTAAACGGATATCACTTAGAAACTAGAGATGAAAATAAGGTTGAATACCTGTATGTCACTCTTCGTAAAGATGGCCAGAAGACCATCTGCGAAATATTTAAGGGACTCCCGTCGGGTCTCTACCAAACATACATTCAACCAGTTGAAGCCAATATGACTGAGCACCAGACGTGCCAGCCAATGCCACCATTTCAACTATGGCATAACAGACTTGGTCACCCTGGATCCATTCTGATGCGACGCATCTTATCTGAATCCCGCGGACATGATTTGAAGAACCAGAAGATTTTTCAGAAAGGTGAATTTCCTTGTCCCCCTTGTTTCAAGGGGAAACTAATAACGAGACCATCGCCCCTAAAAGTGGGTTTAGAGTCTCCTGGCTTCCTTGAGAGGATACATGGTGACATTTGCGGGCCTATTCACCCCGCAAGTGGCCCATTTCGGTACTTCATGGTACTAATAGATGAATCCACAAAATGGTCTTATGTGTGCCTCTTGTCCACCCGTAACCTAGCTTTTCCAAAGCTGTTGGCACAGATAATTAGGTTACGTGCTCATTTCCCCGATAACCATATCAAGAAACTACGTCTTGATAATGCGGGCGAATTCACATCTCAAGTCTTCGAAGACTATTGCCAGGCAACGGGTATAGAAGTTGAACATCCAGTAGCTCATGTTCACACCCAGAATGGATTAGCAGAGTCCCTTATAAAGAGACTCCAATGGATTGCACGTCCATTGCTTATGCAATCCCAATTGCCGGTGGATGCTTGGGGGCATGCTATTCTGCATGCCGCATCTCTTATCAGGATACGCCCCTCTGGAGGCAATACATTATCTCTGATGCAACTAGCATACGGCTCAACTCCAGATATATCTCATTTGAGAATATTTGGTTGTGCGGTCTATGTTCCAATAGCACCACCTCAGAGGACCAAAATGGGTCCTCAACGTCGTTTAGGAATCTATATTGGATTTGATTCACCCTCGATTATTAGATACCTAGAACCCCTAACGGGGGACGCATTTAAGGCACGTCTTGCTGATTGTGAATTCGATGAGAAAACTTTTCCAAAGTTGGGCAAACATTCCAAGAAGCCTGAAGCTTCGGAGACCATTAATTGGGAAAATAAGTCTTTGTCCTTTTATGATCCGCGTACAAATCTGTGTGAAGATGAGATCCTGAAGATCCTTCACATCCAGAATACAGTACACCAATTGCCGGATAAATTCACGGACAACCAGAAGATCGTCCGTTCACACGTCCCTGCTGCTAACACTCCAGCTAGGATTGACATCCCTATAAATGGATGCAATCCACCCGCAGCAGAAATGGCTGTACCTCAATTGAAAAGAGGACGGCCCCCAGGTTCAAAAGATAAAGTTCCTCGAAAGAGGAAGATTCCTGGTGAAAATAAGATTATCCCTCCACAGGATACTGAGCTCAGGACAGCTACCTCTCCCCTCCTAATTTCCCCCGCAGAGGAAACATTAGGAGAAACATCATTAAACTTTGTACGTACTGGGGAGGTACTGGACCGACATAGCACAGTCGTCGACGACGATTTTGAGTTCACTATTGCCGTTCACGTCGCTGAATACGACGATGACGTCGAACCACTTTCTCTAGCGGATTGTAAACGCAGAGATGATTGGCCAAAGTGGGACGAGGCGATAAGAGTAGAGCTGGACTCACTCTCGAAACGCAAAGTCTTTGGACCTGTAGTCCAAACACCAGTAGGTGTAAGACCTGTGGGATATAAGTGGGTTTTCATTAGAAAAAGAAATGAACAAAATCTGATCGTCCGCTACAAGACGCGTCTTGTAGCAAAGGGTTTTTCCCAAAGACCGGGTATCGATTATGAAGATACATACTCCCCGGTAATGGACGCTATTACATTCAGATTCTTAATAAGCCTATCATCTCTGGCAAGCCTAGAAATGCAGCTCATGGACGTTGTGACTGCATATCTTTATGGCGATTTAGATAAAAAAGATCTATATGAAACTACCAGATGGGTTTAACTTACCCACAGAGATGAAAGAGATACCTCGGGAGGTATTCTCTGTTAGACTACATAGATCCTTGTATGGACTAAAACAGTCAGGCAAAATGTGGTATAACAGACTAAGTGATTTCCTTGCACAGCAAGGATTCACTAATAACGAAGTCTGCCCGTGCATCTTTATCAAAAGAACGGAAAAAGGATTCGTCATCATAGCAGTTTACGTTGATGACTTAAATCTCATAGGCTCTCCAGCAGAGATTAATGTGATATCTGCAAGGCTAAAGCAAACTTTTGAAATGAAAGACCTAGGCAGAACGAAGTATTGCCTTAGCTTACAGATTGAACACCTACGAGGTGGAATCCTCCTACATCAATCCAATTATACCAGGAAGCTTTTAAATAAGTTCCAAATGGATAACTGTCATCCTTTATGTACCCCTATGGTCGTGAGATCATTAGACGTACAAAAGGACCCCTTCCGGCCTCTGGAAGAGGGGGAGGAGATACTGGGTCCAGAAGTACCCTACCTAAGTGCCATTGGTGCACTTCTCTATCTGGCTAACTGCATGCGTCCCGATATAGCGTTTGCAGTCAATCTCCTAGCCAGACACAGTGCAGCGCCTACAAAGCGCCACTGGAATGGAGTAAAGCATCTTCTGCGATACCTCCAGGGTTCCGTAGACCTTGGACTTTACTACCAGAGAGGTGCCTCCTCCCAGTTACTTGGTTATGCCGATGCAGGCTATCTTTCAGATCCGCATACGGCAAAATCACAGACTGGTTTTGTCTTTACCTACGGAGGTACTGCTATCTCCTGGAGATCGGTAAAACAAACCACTACTGCTACATCTTCTAACCATGCAGAGCTCATCGCGATCCATGAAGCGAGCAGAGAATGTTTTTGGCTACACTCCGTCGTCCAACACATTCTCCAATCCACTGGCCTGAAGACCTGTGATCTGGAGCCTACTGCCCTATTCGAAGACAACGCCACGTGCATTGCTCAGCTTCAGAAGGGCTACATCAAAGGCGACAGGACAAAGCACATTTCTCCCAAGTTTTTCTGGACGCACGAGCAGAAGAACGACAAGCAGATTGAAATTCGACAGATCCATTCATGCAACAACTTAGCTGATCTTTTTACTAAGGCATTGCCTAAATGTACTTTTGTAAAGCTTGTAAAGAACATTGGTATGCGACAGTTGAAAGACCTGTAAGCCTGAAGTTTGTACGGATCAGGGGGAGTAACCTGTGGGTTGCACTCTTTTTCCTTAAGCTGTTGGGTTTTCCCACTGGGTTTTCCACAGCTAAGGTTTTAACGAGGCAAACACACTTACTCTGGATCCAGAAGTATCCACCCATTGCCTCAGTAGCTGAGACCGAAGTGATGAATGTGTAAGGGGGAGTGTTATGAATGAGGAAGGCCTTTGGCCTCCCCTCCTTTATTACCCATTCATTAGGTCCCCCATTACTTAGAGTAATGGGGACCCTTGGTCTACTAGAGACTCTTGGCCTCCCCACTATGAGATAAATAAATAGAGCACCATGGCTCTTGGCTATGGTTACTCATTCTAAGTAATGAAATGATCGATCTCTCTCTCTCTTGAGTTCATCATCATCCAACAGTGGGAAAATTTATAGGAATTTTTGGGTGTAAAAAGACCCAACCCCCCCCCCCCCCAATGACCGTTTATGACAGTTAGGGGGGTTTTGGTAATTTGGCCGGAAAACACCCAAAATGTCTCCAAGGGGGGCTAGGAACGGGCAAATGACCGTTCCCCCTTGGGCTGTGTGTCTGCAGCAATGGCAGGCTCCAGGCGTGAGCAGCATTTTTTATTATAAAAAAATGCAATCCAAGCCACTGGCTGGCTAGGGCCGATTGGCGGGCCGACGGGCCGACAGGAGGCGGGCCGACGGGCCGAGGGGAGGGGAGGGGGGAGCCCGCCCCGGCCATCTGGGCCGGGCCGGCCCGTTGACGGGGCCGGAAGGACCTTGGCCCGGGCCCACAAGCCATTTGGCCATGCTGAGGGGGACCTATTATACCTAGACTAGCGTGGGCCTCTTGGCACACTGGGTTTCTTAATTTTTCAACGACGTTGCATATCTGGGCTATTTTGAGAGAACTTTACAGATCTGGGCTCCTTTTCAATAACTTGGTGCCATTCAACCCACGTTCAAAAACTGGGATTTTGAAGTATTGTTAGAGTAATGGATGTTACGAGCTCACACTGGGCTTTCGAAACAATCATAGGCTTTTGTGAACCAGTTGATGTTAGCCCAACTACTATTCTTTCTGGGCCGTTATGACCAGTAGACAATTAGTTAAACTCCACAGTCTCCTTCAATATATATCGTGAAGAATCCATCATGTAATCGGATGAGAGATATGATCTCTGTTTTACTTACTAAAAATACGCACACAAGCATGTTTTTATAAAAAAAAATGTATATATCATGCCGATACATGGACTACATGCAATATGAAGAAAGATGGGATTTCAAAGAAAACGGGGAAAATGTATATTAGAAGAGAGAAATAACAATTTGCATGAGGTCACAATCCACCTTGCATCCCACGTATTAACTTGAAGAATTTGAGTCTATAACCATGCCTCTGTTTAATTAATTTCATTGAGTGAGGGGGAGAGTTTGTTTCAAATAAAAAATGATTATTTTATTAAAAGTGAATGTTCACAGCCTCAATCATAATTATTCATAACGATTTACGATTACTATTACATTGAATATAACTGACATCTTTCCATTAATTATGCATTGTAATAAGCAAGGGCAGAGCCATCAGCCATGTACAAAGCAACCCCCATTGCTCTGGCCCTTTCTCCATCCATACTAAGATCATTCCACCACCCTTGTAGCCCTGTTAACTTTCTCGTAAGTCTTGTGGCCTGGATGAGTTCGAATTACTGGCTTCGCCCTTGCCGACAAGAGATATACGTCTACTTGTTTTCTTCCTTCTGGGATCCTCCTAGAAACATGAAGGGCCCTCCTGTAGACCCAACCGCGTGCCACTTCACTGCCCATGTTTACCGCTCATCATGATCATCTTGCTGTCGGCCCCCCTCTCTCTCTCCCCCTTCCCTTTCACGGCGTCACATCGACGGTGACGAGCATCGGCCCTAGGCAGGGCTGGTCACTGGTCGCTGCCTCCATAATACAGCGATAGATGGATCATCCCCTTCAGTGGTCAGTGGTCCTGCATCTCAACTCCAATGTGGTCCTGCATGCGTCAGCTGAACTGATTAAATTGAAACCCTAACCATTATCTCCTTCGATGTAGTAACACTCCCTTAAATCATGCTACAGATCTCCGACTATTGTGCACCACAACGAATGGCCCAAACAATAACGCACAAAGCATAATGGAGGCACTGAGCTTGCTTGCTCACTTAAGAGACATCAGTTTTGATTTGTCTCAATTTTTTAGTTGAGGACTGGCTTTATTGCTGTGAAAATGGAAACGAGAAGGACATGAAAAGAAAGGGGAGTTGTAGGTTATACGCCCAATGAGAGAACGAGTGGGGAGTAGCTTTCTCGGGTGGCCGCGTCCGAAATGCGAGTGGCCGTCCGATCACCCACCTTGCCTGTCTGCGTCCATGCGTCACTGTGAACTGTAGCAAGACATTCAAGGATTCTTCCATTTGTGGAGCCATCCAATGTCCGCAGACGACTGAAAATATCTAGATATCCTATTTTTCTAATTATATTAATACTCAAGAGTACAATTGTATACTGTTTCATGCATTGCATAGTGTTGCAGCAAAAAGATTACCCCTAATTTCACCACACACTACTAATACGCGCTAAAATGAAGATACCAACGTTCCCTATGTAGACGATGCGGCCATTACCTGCATAAAATCATAACCAACCAATACCAACTTTGTACATGATTGCTAACCATGTAAGGAAATATGCTATGGTTTCTAAACAATTTAGAAAACAACAGAATATTTGAAAAATCAATTTTTTTCTAACCTGGCATTCAAAAGCCGAGATCTAGGGTATAAGGTCTTTGATCTCTCTATTTGGGATCTTTTAGTATCGGTGTAGTACATTAAGAGGGGAGGGGAGGACCCCTTTATATAGTAGGGATCATCTGAATCTGACTCGCATTCGAAATTTGAGTTGGATCTCAACTCTATCCCTAAATGTGTTATTAGAAGAAGGCATGTTCATCAGGTTAATCTAATCCAGTTAGAGTTCTAGATTTGACTCCAAATCTTATCCGAAAACATGGTGAGATCGTCAAAGTCAAACTTTAACAATTTAGTTTGGTACCATATCCAACTTTTGGATAAAACACATACCAAAATCACAAACCTTAATCTATATTGTCGGTAATTAGTTGACTAGCAACACTATGTTGGTTGACTAATGACTGAAACAGAAACTGCTTATGCATTCCGTGTCAGGTTAGTAAACTAACGGATACTTATTAATCGACTAATCTTACACACATTCGGAACTCTTTGTAGCGCGTTTATTCCCTCTCAAATAAGCTGATCACAACTCTTATGATTGATCATGTATATCACATATACATAAAGTTCTCTCATTTACTTTTCGTGACAAGCTATCATCCGTGTGAGACTCTAAATGCCTGATTACTACTCTGGCAGTGACTCGATCATATCGTGTCACATGTAGAATAATGGAACTAGTTATGTATGGAGCACCTATTTTGGAATCATCATTATCTAGCTGGTGTGAGACTGGATCTCCTCCTACCAAATCTGGACCTTTCTGTGACAGTTACCGTGCAGTCAATCCCTTCGTGAAGACTATGTCGCTAAAGTGTCTAGGATATGAAAACTATCAAATCACATTACACATTAAAGACTTGAGTCATATGTTATCCCATAGTTAGCGGTTGGATGGAACTTGTAACACATAACAAGTTCATTCCTTTCACCCTGGCCATGAATTTACTATGGGTTCATTGACTCCTTGCGGCAATAACATCTTATTTTGGAGAAAACAAATCTCGTCTAGACGGCCACTTCGTTCACACACTTCTGACTGTATCCAACGAGTACCTACGTACCAGGCACAATGTCGATGTTTGATAACAAGCCAAAATACAGCCTTCCACATACATGGTCCTTTAGCACGTCTCTAGTTATAAGGACTATGCTGCAACTGAGTGCAAAATTGACTATTAAAATATGATTGCCATATGTAATCATCTAGGTAAGTCATTCTGCGAACTTGTTCTCTAACAAGCATGTATACACTATCCCATTATGTCCCCACATCAAGTGGCTATGAGACCAGCCACTATCATCACATTGTAGAGACCAACATACACTGGTCTATCCATATTATCAATGTCTTGTCTTGATATTCATATGACCAGAAACATTTAGGACATTTACTTAAGCAGATCCATTGTTCCTCATTATCATAATCTCATCAAGATCTCAATGTCCATCACATATACCAAAGGACTTTATCTTTGCAATCTCTTACTCAGTTGTACGAAATGATCATACAGATAAAAAGTCACTAAGTATCATACTATTATTTTGAACAAGATGTCTTTACAATTAGAATAATTGTTCGAAGGAAATACATTTCTCACCATCTCCCACTTGCATTTGCAGTTAACTTTTACAATATCTCATACCGATTTTATCCACTAAACACTCCAGTCTGTTTTGTGAATGGATATTCATGAGTGCATCTGCTACATTATCTTCTATACTAACTCTTTGAATTTCAATAACATGGCGTCCTTTGATTTCACGGATCATATAAAACTTCCTCAAAATATATCTGGATGAGAACTAGGTTTTTTGGCAAGATTAAGTGTCGCATTATTTTCGCAATACAAATTTATTGGATCAACATTCCAAGGAACCACTCCAAGTTTAGCAGTAAACTTCTTTATCTAAATTGCATCCATTGCCCTATCATTTATTGCGATGTATACAGTTTCCATCGTAGACTCTGCTACAGTGTCTTATTAGGAACTTTTCCAATTCATGCCCATCTATTGAGGGTGAAAAAGGTTAGATCATTGAGATGTCAAAGAGAAACACTAAGATGATGAATATTGTTTATGCTATTTTAGAACAAATCTCTAAGTTTCTACCAAGATTTTAACTTGAATTATCAAGTTAAACTCTTTATCAATAATCTAACTTATAATTATACGGATTAACGATGAAAGATAAAACATACACGTAAGAAACCAAGCACAGAAAGCACAATCACCAACATAAGTAAATATACACTGATTTGGTCAAAACCTTGACCTACATCCCATATTCACTACCTCTAAAATGAGAGAACCACCTCAACTACCTTGAGGATTTTTACAACCACATCACCTACAATGAGGATTTTATAACCTCACCTAAAATGAGAATTTACAACCATCTCATCTACAATGAGGATTTCTTAGTATCACAATAACTTGTAGATTTTTCTTCTTACAACAAGTGAGAAATATATACAATGTTTTTGTTGATACAATTTCCTATATCTTGAGTTGAAGCTCTTGTATTTATGATGAAGCTATATGAAAATGATCTCAAATAAATGAAATTTAGAGCTCTTAGCGATCAAAAAAATTGGAAAAAGAAAATTTGATTTTTTTTGAAAAATTTGGCCAAAGGAAGGGAGTTTTCATATGAAAACTTTTGAAGCTTTAAACCAATTTTTCTCATAAAAAATTGATCTGTAAAAGTTATATTTAAACTTTGAGTGATCCTCTATATATAAGGAAAAATTCGGGTTAAGACATATGACCAAAAAAGTTCCTCTAACGGTTAAAAAAACCTAGTAAAAATCTTTACGTTATATGCCATCGGCTGGTCCTAGTCGACTACAGTAGATTTCCTAGTAGACTTTAAGCATAGCTAGTCAACTAGGCCAGACATGTCACAAAGTTGTTTGAGCTTTGTATTTTCTAGTCAACTAGTATACACTTACTAGTCAATTAGCTCCGGAGTTAGTTGACTAGTTTATGTATTGTAGTCGACTATGCTAGCCTATAATTCTTAGTTTCGGCTGGTTGATTAAGTATCTGTTCTAGTTGCCTAGTTAACCCATAAATCATTATTTTTGACCTATAACACGTACGATATATATGTGTTTAAAAATATTTTAAATCATTTTAAATATATTCCTAAGTGTGTATGTGCTTCAACTAAGGTCTTAACATTCTAATCAAGACAAATATAAAAATCACATCAATATAAAAATTGAGCTTCTTAATGTAAGCTTGAATCGTTATGCTCCTTGTCTTGATTCCCTTTAAAATTCAGTACGCAGTAATGAATCTTATGAACAACGAAACAACACACATCACACAGAGACACACAAGACTTGGTAACGCAGTTCGGTGCGCACACCTACATCTGCGGGGCCACGCCCAGAAAGTAGAATACTTCACTATAATAATCAGAGAATACAAACTCTAATAACCACGCTTCTATAAGGAAGAACACACTCCCCCTTAATACAAACCATGAGGGGTGATCGCAATCAACCCCATGAAGTATTATTGGCAAGCTCCCCTTGCACCACCGACTAGATCAACTCCCTTGATCCTACGTGCATAGTCGTCGACCTCCCTCCCGGAGTAATCGCACTAAAACTTTTTTATCAAAAAGTCTGTAACCTAGCCTTCATTGCTGCCGAACCCTAATAGCATGCCTTTCCGCAATCCACGGTTTAATCAGCCCCGATGCAATCAAATCTTGATACAGCTAGATAACTGCAATATTCGCAACGCTTCAACCAGAAAGAGATCCCTCAAAATCCGCAACCGAGGCAATCAAATCGTTGCAAGGATATTGCAGGCTAATAACTCTTCAACCGTCTTTCAACAAAGATAACCGAGAGAGATATATATATATAGTCAATCAAATCTTTAACAATACTAATCAACATAAATACCTGAATTGTTAAAGATAGAAACATAGGATCGCGAGGACTCCAGGCTCGGATCCACGAATACCTTTGAATACCCAAGGCCGCCTATAGTCACATCATGTTGAACATCATGGTTCAATAAACTGTTCAACAATTCATCCAATAAGGTAAGCTGAGCTGATTCTCTCCTTTTTGATCACAGTAGCTCAGGTGCAACAAAACGTTCAACAAGAGACCCAACATCTTCCATATATACCATCTAATAGCTTCAAGAAATAATGAGCAAACTACGAGTGCCATATATGACAACACATACATCAAGCAGAAAATGAGTAGCCTGAATAAAACCTAACAATCTCCCCTTTTGTCATATAGTGGCACAACAAGCTATGATATTGACTGGATCAAAATGGAGAAAGAGGGAAGACACAGATGTAGGCAAAACGAACAACTGAGTATGCAGGCAAAACGAACAACTGAGTCTGCAGGCAAAACGAACAACTGAGTCTCAGACATCGATAAACACCATAGCTGTATCAGACAGAAAACAACCATAACCATAACTACACATACAGCACCCCACAACCAGCCTCCTGAAGACCTGAACCATCATTATAGTCACAACTTCTAGTAGCACAATCTCCCCCTCAATATACGAACCAAAAGAGGACACCAAAACATCCAAAAACAACAGTATCACATCAACCATTATCAAACATCGATAACACCACCCCAATATCATACTACATCATCTCCCCCTTTGAGCCACTATGTACAGATACATACCTTGGAAGAGAGTATTGGGAAGAATCAATCACGGCTCCTCGGGAAGAGGACCCCTCAGAGCAGTCAACTTTTTCTACAGCATCAATTTGTGACTGTTCAAAAGGACCTTTTGACTTTCGAGTACCAATAATTGATCATCGACATTCTGAATAGCATTCTCTAAGAACTGAATATCCACCATACTGGAGGAAAAGGTACTGGCGGGAGTAGCATGACCAGAAGGTGGAGGCGAAGACATATGAAGCACAGAAGCTGAAGGATTAGCAGCCCGAGGAGGGGAGGAAGCCGTAGAAGCATCATGTAGAGTGGGAATAACTCGTGAAATATCATCAATTTTGCCTCCCACAGACTTCGCAGTGTAAGATATGCTGTCACAAGAAGTTGGAAGATCAGAAGAGGACAAGGGCACTCTTTGAGACAAAAGCAACATAGAAATAAGACATCCATGGGGCAGTGCAATGGCAGAGGAGGATTGCTCTGATAAAGATAGAATCGTATCAAAAATGATTCTTCCAAGATTAAAGGACTGGGAAGAGCCGGCAAAGTACAGGAGTTTACACATGTCCTTAGTTACCACAGACACATTGGAGGTAGGAAGCCAGTTTCTTATAGTAATCATGTACAGGACAAAGTATTTTGCGGTAAGAGCTGAAGAGGGAAAGACAGACGACTTTGTGGGCCAACTCTTGAATTTTCCAGCGGTCACAACATGAATAAACCGGTCAAAACCATCTTCAGTAAATTCTCCAAAGGTAGGAGCAGACGGTGAAGATTTACATTCTAGCAATTTATTCAGAACCGAGGGAGAGAAGGAAATGATCTTCCCTCTCACATAGCTTCTGAAGCCCCAGCGTGAAGAAGAGTCACTTGCAGACTTGGGCAAGTTACAATAAAACTAACGCACCAACAAGGGGTAGAAGACACTGAAGCAGGTGACAGCGTGAAATAACCCAATGTCTTTAAGTATAGATACCATCTGTGTCTTATCAAAATAAGACACATTCAGATTCTTCTCAGAGAGAAGTGATCTCTCAGAGTAAGACGACCATCTGCTCTTACACGCCTTGTCGAAAAACATTTTGCTGTAGGCATCAGAGGACGTAAACGAAGGTGAGCGAGAAGGACCGGATGCAGACTTCTTGGCCCTCTTGGAAGGGGAGGCAGTCGTATGACATGAAGGAGCATGGCGCTTCTTAGTGGCAGACCAAGCTTTCTGCAAGAATGACGTTAAAGGAGTATCATCGGAGGCAGCTTCCTCACATGTTGTATCCATTGTTGCAACATTTGGTGCAACATTCTGATCTTCATCCCCAGTCTGCACATTGTCAGTCACGGCAGCAACATTAACGTTGACATTGGCAGAACCAATACCTTGACGGGTATTGGGCCGTCGCCTACCCCGCATATGGCGCTCCGGTTTGGGTGGCTAAGCTCCGTAAGCTTGCCCCTGAGGTCTTCTTTGGTGGGGGGAGCGAGCGCGTAGCTCGGCCCGTGCCCCTCTCCGGTTTGGGTGGCGAGGATTGGTCCTGCCCCGGAGTCTTTGAGAGGGCGGATATTGGGCCGTCGCCTCCCCGCAGCCTCTATAGTTGGACGGGTATTGGGCCGTCGCCTAGCCCACACTGGTTTGGGTGGCTAAGCTCCGTAAGCTTGCCCCGGAGGTCTTCTTTGGTGGGGGGAGTGAGCGCGTAGCTCGGCCCGTGCCCCTCTCCGGTTTGGGTGGCGAGGATTGGTCCTGCCCCGGAGTCTTTGAGAGGGCAGGTATTGGGCCGTCGCCTCCCCGCAGCCTCTATAGTCAGACTGGTATTGGGCTGTCGCCTACCCCGCATATGACGCTCCGGTTTGGGTGGCTAAGCTCCGTAATCTTGCCCCAGAGGTCTTCTTTGGTGGGGGGAGCGAGCGCGTAGCTCGGCCCGTGCCCCTCTCCGGTTTGGGTGGCGAGGATTGGTCCTGCCCCGGAGTCTTTGAGAGGGCGGGTATTGGGCCGTCGCCTCCCCGCAGCTGACGTGCGTTTATATTTCATTTATTTACGCACGTTTTCTTCCGTGTTTTTTCCGTATTTTACCGCCGTCTTTTATTCGTTTTCGCGTGTTTTCTTGTTTTCTTTCACTTTTCCGTGTTTTCCATGTTTTGCAGGAATTTACAGCATTTGGGACATAAAACGATGATATCATGAGTCCTCTGAGCAACGGGAGGGGTCACGCGTGATCCAGGGGGTCAAACGACCAAGATTGCCACTTTTCAGCCCCCATCCGATCGGTTGGACACAGCCAACCGATCGGGTGATGCACGCGTGCACGACCCGGACTGAAGTTGGAGCAAAGTGCAAAGTCAACCGACCGGTTCGCCGACCGGTTCATCCCAACAGAGTTCTCGGGAAGTTGGAGCTTAATTCCAACCGATCGGGTGATATCTCACCCGATCGGTTCATCTGAAGCTGAAGTTTCCCAAACGACGACCCGGTCATGCCACCCGTTCTCCTCAGCGACCGGTTGAAGCTCCCGAAGCCCGACGGCCAAAGCAACAAGCGGCTCACCCGATCGGTTGATGTTTCAACCGATCGGGTGGCCTTTTCTTTCGCTTTCGCGCACCGCTGCTCATTCATTGAAGATCTGCTATCATTCCAAAAGGATTTTTGGTGATCTCTTATTTTTCTAGCGTCGGCATCGTCGTTAGCTTTCCAACGATAGGTCGCATGCCTAAATCCGATTTTTCTAGATTTTTCTGGAATTTTCTAAGCGCAGCTATGTGCTGAAACTGGCTGCAGTCTGGAATTTCATTTCACCCGATCGGTTGACTTGTCAACCGACCGGGTGAGATCTGTTTCTGCGAATCTGAGCTCTCTGTTTATTCCACCTGATCAGGTGAGTTTCCACCCGATCGGGTGGGCCTTTTTTGACAGTTCTGGACCCGAACTGTTAAGTTTTTTTGGGGGGTTTATAAATAGAAGTTGGGGCACGACTTGGAGGGGGTTCTTCTCAGCTTTTCTAGGGCTTTTTGCCCCTTTCTCTTGTAAGTTTAGATTAGGTTAGATTAGCTTTTCCATTGTAATAAATCTTGTATTGGATTGAAGATTCAAACTCAAGATAAGTATTTTCTTCTCTCATTTTCCATTGTTTTGTGTTGTTTTCATTGTTGCTTGATGGTGAACGTTTGTATGTCATTTCTATTGCTTGTTTTTATGTTATTCACCATTGAGTAGTGTCGATGAACCCTAATACGGGTTAGGGTAGGATTGATGCTTGGGTTGTTTCATTAGACTTGGTTGCATGGCACGTGTTCGATGAAATGTGTCAATGGGGATTTCTAGCAATCTGGGTCCAATTCGTATGGCAACACACTAGATGTGTTGGGGGTTGGGGTCCGGTGCTTGTCCTGTCAAGATCCGCTTAGATGTATTGCTAGAAATCACATTTGACCTATTTGGCCATTAGGGTTACGCGGGGGTGTTTCATTGTCATTGGCGGGAGAAAGACCGCCTCTGACAGTCGGGCCAAGGGGGAATAAACTTGGCGGTTGACTCCCTAGCCATAGCTCACGCCCCGAGCGTTGACATCGAGTCCTCGCGCACGGGAGCGGCTTGGACGAAGTGTTGGGAGATATCATTGTGACCTTAATGCTCCCGGTTCGGAAGGTGTTAATGGACATGGGAATGCCCACCGTCCGGAACCGGGTTGGCCTATCGTGCTTGGCACCGACCGGAATATCGGGCCATGGACGCTAGGTACCACCTTTTGGGGCAATGTCTCACCCTGGGTCAAGTCAAATGCCAAGTGTCATGAGTGCTCTAGCCTGTGTTAGCGGGGATTCATTTCGTGTCTTTTTCATTTCTTTCTTTTATTTCTACACCTTCACCCATATCATCCGCGTAGCTAGCACACGACCTAGGCGAGGCTAGTAGCCACTCAAGCCATCCACCTCCCTGAGTTCGATAAACCCGCACCCTACACTAACCGTGCACTTGCGGTAAAACGACAACGCGCCCAAACCGTAAACGGGGCGCCGGTCAAGTTTTTGGCGCCGTTGCCGGGGAGGCGTTCGGTTTGGTATTAGCTTAGCTTGGGTTCGTTAGACTACGCATAAAAACACAAAAAAATTTCTTTTTCTTTTTTTAAAAAAAAATATATTCAATAACCAAGAAATTTTTCCCCCACTATTATATTATCTTTTTGTTATTTTCTTGTACAATTGACGCTCCTCTCTAGTTTTCTTATTTTTGTTGTCCATGTATCTTTGGTGTAACCATGTGGAGATCAAATTTCGATGCTCAAATGGGAGGATATGATCCTTATTCAGTTGTGGTTTGTGAGACTTGTGGGATGGTAGGGCACATGTATTATGATTGCCCATTTACGCTTGAGAGCCTTCCCCCACCCCAAGGCCAAACATTTTCCCACAACCTTAGCCCAAACACCTCCCATCCATTTCCTCAACCTTATACCCCTCCACACACACAAGAAGAATCAAGCCTCGTGTCTCTCCTTGAAAGTGCCATGTTTAACCAAGGCCAAATATTACAAAACTTGATGGTACCAATCACCGAGCCGACACCGAGGAGAGGGGATGAAGGAGAGGATATACCCACCTTCATGGTTGAGACCACCATGCCATCAGCCACCATAGACACATCTCATGCCGATGCCCCAATTTTCCCACACTACCACTTGGATGACGAAGCATTTTTTTGATGATGATAGTGAGGATGGGGAGATTTCTCTAGGATCTGTGGGAGAGACTTTTCATCTTTATCTGGATACCCCATATGAGTCCTATGAGAGCACCGAGGAGACCACAGAGCTTATGCATACCGGCGAGGAGGATGTACGTGAGGACGACGACACCACGACCACATACGAGTGGTCCGCTCCACATCCACCTCCACAGCCATCTCTGTCACAGCTTCCTCCTCGGTCGGTGGTCAACCATGAGGATGTCATTCAGGACATCGAGCAGATGGTGGAGCATGAGCATATCGTCGAGGAGGATGTGCATGAGGGTTTGGATACGATGGTCCACTCTATGGAGCCCGAGTCACATCTACCTTTACCGTCGCTCTCCACTTCTTCTGCGGCTGAGCATCTACTTGAGCATATTGCCCCTATTCAGGGAGATTTTCATACTCACTCTCACTCCACTTTTGAGTCTCGCTTTTCACTTCCTATCTCTTTAGACTTATATATTTTTGACACACCATATCTCTCGCAGGACACAGGATCGACTTCCCTTGAGGTATGCTGCGGTGTGTCACCACCTGGAGAGCAACTTCACATGGAGAGCGGGGATTTGATCGTTGCTAGCACAGAGGATAGCATACCATTTCCAGGGAGTGTTCGCCACATTTCATATATTTTACCATCATTTACCGGCGACTATCTCTGGGATACATTTATTTTGGGAAATAATTTCTTGCCATGGACTAATGCACCTCGTCCTTCGCAGGTCGCAGGTGGACACCTACGAGGGATGCTTGGAGGTGCATTGCTTGGGTCCATTGGCACACGTGGCATAGCGCTTCTGGCGGAGCCACAGAAGGAGCAGTTAGAGCAGCTACATGCCCCGCTCCAGATCTTGGATCCACCTATGCTCAGGTGTATCCTAATCCAGTAGTGTAAAAATTTACCGCTTTCTAGTTTAGATTTGAATAATCTCGTCTCCTCTCATTAGCAAGGGGAGCGTATCTAGGATTTGCTTTTGCATCTTAATAACCCTTCATGTCGTGCCCTTCTATCATTTCACCCCACATCCTCTTCCGAGGAGAACGAGCAGACTGTCTCTCCTGCATTTTGATTTCTTTCTTTTCTTTTCCGATCTTCCCCTTGCATATTTCTGCATCACATTGATCATATCATTTCGCTAGCATTGTCATGTTCAGCTTGGAGGAATCGTTTTGTGTGCATGTTTTCGTGTGTCGTTGTCGTGTGTTTGTTTACGTCGTGTTTTATATATTTTATTTGAGTGTTTCTTTTTCTTTATTTTTTAGTTTCGTTCATATGTTTTTCATGTTTTTCACTTTTTGTGTCGGTGCGCACCCCCCCATTTTCTTTGACCTCCCATATAAAATATTATTGCATTGAGGGCAATGCAAGTTTCAGCTTGGGGGAGTCGCACTTCGTGCGTCATTTGTGTCGTTTTTCTTCGTTTTTGAGTCGTTTTCCATCGTGGTTTTCTTTTTCTTCTCATCTTTTGTTCTCTCTCTCTCTCCTAGAGATGACCCCATATGATGAATTGCCACAAAATCTCACACGCACCTAGCACGGCTTCGATAATCACATTCACTAACCTCAGGAAGCCGAGTCCTCTTGCATTTCATGCATCGTGGGTCCACTTAGCTTTCTTGAGAGTCGTGTGTCGTGACTAGCATTTGGTGTGCTTCTACCTTGTGATTATGTTTTATATACCTATCCTTGGTTTACCCCTAGATTATCATGCTTCGATTTGAATATACGGTATTTGCTTCTACTATCCGCTTCTATACGCATGCTATATTTATATCGTATATTTCAATTCGCTTGTGTCGGGATTCCACAAACAAGGATTAGGATAACCCATTTAGCCTATGCTCTGATTAGCGAGAAATATTTCCTTTGCCCAAGTGTTTAGATTTCGATTTCTTTTTTATTTTACTTGGTGCAAATCCCCTCGTCGTGTACCGTTCTCCCACTTGGGAGAGTACACATGTAAATATCACAATACCCAAAAATCCAAAAAAAAGAGAGAAAAGAAAAACCCAAAAAAAATGAAAAGAGAAAAAAAATTTTGTATTGCCAAAAATCCAAAAAATATACAAATACCTAAAACCCAAAAAAAATTTCCGTGTGAATATTTTTTCCTACTTACCGAGAATAAAGGGAAGGCGAGAATTTGCACCGAGTGTTCTACTCCACATCATCTCAACCCCCATCGTTTTCGAAAACACTTGGCTTAGGAACTTTTTGGCTATTATCTAGGCTATAGTGTGGTGATTTCCTTAACCCTAGTTGTGGAGTCCATGACGCATGATATGTTTCGATTCTTGCTCTATTCTCATGCATGCTTGAGCTATATATTCACCGCTTTATTCGAATCGAATCGATATTTGGGTCATTCTTTGGGTACGTGTATATGAAGCTTTATTGCACATCGTAGATAGTGACACCATCTGCTAGCACACGACCGCACTCACTCGTGCTTCATCGTATGGGCCCATGGCACTTGTCTGGACTCGTATTACTTGGTTTAGTGATATGATTTGGCGTCTGCTTGCTTGGTGTATCGTTTTTTATTTTGTTGGCCCTGACGGGCGATCTAGGATACAGAGTTCTCTTTTTCTCTCTTTCTCTCTATTTTCTCCCTCCGAGCTCCTACTCTCACTCTTCTTCCTCGAGGACGAGGAAGAGTTCAGCTTGGGGGATTTTGACGTGCGTTTATATTTCATATATTTACGCACGTTTTCTTCCGTGTTTTTTCCGTATTTTACCGCCGTCTTTTATTCGTTTTCGCGTGTTTTCTTGTTTTCTTTCACTTTTCCGTGTTTTCCATGTTTTGCAGGAATTTACAGCATTTGGGACATAAAACGATGATATCATGAGTCCCCTGAGCAACGGGAGGGGTCACGCGTGATCCAGGGGGTCAAACGACCAAGATTGCCACTTTTCAGCCCCCACCCGATCTGTTGGACACAGCCAACCGATCGGGTGATGCACGCGTGCACGACCCGGACTGAAGTTGGAGCAAAGTGCAAAGTCAACCGACCGGTTCGCCGACCGGTTCGCCGACCGGTTCATCCCAACAGAGTTCTCGGGAAGTTGGAGCTTAATTCCAACCGATCGGGTGATATCTCACCCGATCGGTTCATCTGAAGCTGAAGTTTCCTAAACGACGACCCGGTCATGCCACCCGTTCTCCTCAGCGACCGGTTGAAGCTCCCGAAGCCCGACGGCCAAAGCAACAAGCGGCTCACCTGATCAGTTGATGTTTCAACTAATCGGGTGGCCTTTTCTTCCGCTTTCACGCACCGCTGCTCATTCATTGAAGATCTGATATCATTCCAGAAGTATTTTGGGTGATCTCTTATTTTTCTAGCATCGGCATCGTCCTTAGCTTTCCAACGATAGGTCGCATGCCCAAATCCGATTTTTCTAGATTTTTCTGGAATTTTCCAAGCGCATCTATGTGCTGAAACTGGCTGCAGTCTGGAATTTCATTTCACCCGATCGGTTGACTTGTCAACCGACCGGGTGAGATCTGTTTCTGCGAATCTGAGCTCTCTGTTTATTCCACCCGATCGGGTGAGTTTCCACCCGATCGGGTGGGCCTTTTTGACAGTTCTGGACCCGAACTGTTAAGGTTTTTTGGGGGGTTTATAAATAGAAGTTGGGGCACGACTTGGAGGGGGTTCTTCTCAGCTTTTCTAGGGCTTTTTGCCCCTTTCTCTTGTAAGTTTAGATTAGGTTAGATTAGCTTTTCCATTGTAATAAATCTTGTATTGGATTGAAGATTCAAACTCAAGATAAGTATTTTCTTCTCTCATTTTCCATTGTTTTGTGTTGTTTTCATTGTTGCTTGATGGTGAACGTTTGTATGTCATTTCTATTGCTTGTTTTTATGTTATTCACCATTGAGTAGTGTCGATGAACCCTAATACGGGTTAGGGTAGGATTGATGCTTGGGTTGTTTCATTAGACTTGGTTGCATGGCACGTGTTCGATGAAATGCGTCAATGGGGATTTCTAGCAATCTGGGTCCAATTCGTATGGCAACACACTAGATGTGTTGGGGGTTGGGGTCCGGTACTTGTCCTGTCAAGATCCGCTTCGATGTATTGCTAGAAATCACATTTGAACTATTTGGCCATTAGGGTTACGCGGGGGGTGTTTCATTGTCATTGGCGGGAGAAAGACCGCCTCTGACAGTCGGGCCAAGGGGGAATAAACTTGGCGGTTGACTCCCTAGCCATAGCTCACGCCCCGAGCGTTGACATCGAGTCCTCACGCGCGGGAGCGGCTTGGACGAAGTGTTGGGAGATATCATTGTGACCTTAATGCTCCCGGTTTCAGAAGGTGTTAATGGACATGGGAATGCCCACCGTCCGGAACCGGGTAGGCCTATCGTGCTTGGCACCGACCGGAATATCGGGCCATGGACGCTAGGTACCACCTTTTGGGGCAATGTCTCACCCTGGGTCAAGTCAAATGCCAAGTGTCATGAGTGCTCTAGCCCGTGTTAGCGGTGATTCATTTCGTGTCTTTTTCATTTCTTTCTTTTATTTCTACACCTTCACCCATATCATCCGCGTAGCTAGCACACGACCTAGGCGAGGCTAGTAGCCACTCAATCCATCCACCTCACTGAGTTCGATAAACCCGCACCCTACACTAACCGTGCACTTGCGGTAAAACGACACCGCGCCCAAACCGTAAACGGGGCGCCGGTCAGCAGCCTCTATAGTCGGACGGGTATTGGGCCGTCGCCTACCCCGCATATGGCGCTCCGGTTTGGGTGGCTAAGCTCCGTAAGCTTGCCCCGGAGGTCTTCTTTGGTGGTGGGAGCGAGCGCGTAGCTCGGCCCGTGCCCCTCTCCGGTTTAGGTGGCGAGGATTAGTCCTGTCCGGAGTCTTTGAGAGGGCGGGTATTGGGCCGTCGCCTCCCCGCAGCCTCTATAGTCGGACGGGTATTGGGCCGTCGCCTACCCCGCATATGGTGCTCCAGTTTGGGTGGCTAAGCTCTGTAAGCTTGCCCCGGAGGTCTTCTTTGGTGGGGGGAGCGAGCGCGTAGCTCGGCCCGTGCCCCTCTTCGGTATGGGTGGCAAGGATTGGCCCTGCCCCAGAGGTCTTGAGGGGGGGAGCGGGCGCGTAGCCCGGCCCGTGCCCTTCTCTGGTTTGGGTGGCTAGGGTTGGCCCTGCCCCAGAGGTTCGGAGGTTTGGCGCTGAAAAACTTATGTAGAAACAACAATGTTGGGGAAAGCGGGTAGATGTGTATTTCGTATATATAAAAGAAAAGCTCACAACTATTGGTAGAACTTTTGCAGGTGCTTTGCATTCCAAAGATGGGCCAGCTCATTCCCATTGGGGGTTGCCAAGATGTACGTGGCTGGTCCGACGATATCGATGACCTTATAGGGCCCTTCCCATTTGGCGGCCAGCTTTCCCTCCGGGCGGACTCGGCCGCTTCGTCCAAATGCCTTTGCGTGGCGGCCGCCTCCTCCCGGCACCTCCACAGCCGCGCGACCTCCATTTCCTCTTCCAGGAGCTTCTGCCGGGCCGCAACCTCCTTAGCGAGCCCCCTGTCTCCCCCTCCTCCTCGAACTGAGGGTGGAGATTCCGTCTCACGTTCGGGGGCTCCGAGGGGCCGGGCGGTGGCTCTGCCCCCGCCGCCACGTAGCTTTCCATCGCCTGAGTAACGACTCGTGGCTCTTCATGATTACGCGGGCCGAAGTATGGTCTGTCTCGGCGCACATCCCCGGAGGGGGGGTCAGGCGCCGGGGTGATTAGTAAAGAGAGTGGCTCCTGACCCACGGGATCCTTGCCGTTGTCAGGGTTCCGAGTGATCGGCATGGAGTCTAACATGGGTGTGACCCTTCGTTCCCACAGACGGCGCCAATTGTTACGAGGTGGAACTCGCGTACAATGAATTTGTATTGAGGGGAACCAAGGGCACGGTGGTTATGTTGATACGAGGGTTTAGGTGAGCTATTTAACAAGTGATTAGTGGGGTGAAGAGGCTAGACTTGCCGCCGGGGGTGGCCACGGAGTCAAATCTCATCGGACACGGCGGAAGAAGATTGGGTGGCAGGAGCCAAAGGCTGACGTCGACCAAGGGGTGAGCTTTCCTGCACCACGAGCAACCCGTCAGAAGGGCAGGGTTGGGGTCCAACCCTTAGCCCCTCCGATACCTAAGTCAGTAATAGGATTTAAAACGGGGGTTAGGCACGCCGGTCGGACTGAGGGTGTGTCGACCGTACGTGGCGAGCTATAAGTGGGAGAACAAAGATGTGGATGACCTTTGCTCTCGTGTGTGAATAATGGATTGAGAGAGAGAATTTGCCAACCTCTTCACCGTAAGAAGTGAGGAGGTATTTATACCTGATGAGAGATGACTAGGTGGGGCTGACCTGGCATGCTGACTCGACGTGCTGAGCTGGCTCGGTTGTCAGCGGAAGCTTCGGACGAGGATGTCAGGAACAGGAGTGCCTGCCCTGCTTTTGTCAGACGGCGCAACGGCCAGGGGAACTTTTGTCAGGATGTCAGGGCCGAAAGCATTAAGTGTCAGGGGGCTCAGCGGCCAGGAGGCGCTTTGTCAGATGGTCGGGCGGCGTTAGTGTCAGTCGTGTCCTTACACTAGGTTGTTTGACATACGTGATGAACTAAAGGTCTGGCTATGCTATCCCCGGCGCCGTGGTTCATGGGGACCAGCCGGGTCGACCTGCTCGGGGGTTGTCCGGCCCGGCCACGCCCCTTTTTGGTCGCGGGTCGTGGGCCGCTGGCAAGGAGGGATATGCACATGCCTACGTCAGCATCCCCGGCGGCACTGTCTGGGTGCTTCCCAAGCGCACTGCCCCTGGCGGGCCGAGCAACTGCGGTTGTACACCTCGGCCGGGAGGGGGGAGTGCTGTGAGGTGCGCCCATTCCCGTGTAGCCACGGACCTCCGGGATGGCGGCCCTTTCGCGAAGGGGTGAGTTAATGGGGTATGTCAGCGGATCTGGGCGGGAGTCGTACTCCTACGATCTTTAGGTCGTAACACTATCCAATCACAGTACTACGCATTTAATGCGCCGAACCCTAGTAGGCGTGCGGCCGCACCCTACTAGCCTCCGTCACATCCAAGTGTGCCCCGCCCCCTTTGCTCAACCGAACATGCCTCTGACGACCGAATGACCAAAGTGCTGAAGCTATTCGACATACTGGAAGGTCGGACTATTCGACACACTGGGAGGTCGAAACATAGAGCTGCCAATCCATCTGAGCCGCCGACCCTTACGACCTTCACGACCGAGAGTCCAATACGCTGCTGACGTCCCTTAGCTCGGCATTCGACCTATCTGACTTGTGCAGAGTCAGATGGGTCGTATCCGAGCACAGTCGAGCTAGCTCAGCACAAGATAGCTCGACTGAACGACCAATGACCCGTCATCGCCAAAATCGAGCCAACTTCCACACCACTGTCGACTTCAATGGAAAAATGATCAGCCACTACAGCTGCTGGACCGAGAATGTGTGTTTGGTCTGGTATGCTTGGCCAGACCTTTGCTGTACCACCTCTTACCTTATTGCCAGGCTAAGTATGATGGTACAGTGAATATTCTGTTCAAGTATCTGTTTCTGGTACGCTCATGACTCCGAAAGCAACAAATTAATTAATGGCTCCTCACAAAAGTTCGGTCCATTGTTGGCAGACTCGTAACGAACAACAAAACACCCTCATTAAAAACAGTGCAGTTGCGTCGTCAGTGCCTTGCTCTCTCCTCCCTTGCGACGTCGCATCCCACAACACTCTGAAGCTCATCCCATCCGGCCGGCCATTGCTTTCTTCTGCTGCTCCTCGGGCTCAACTTATCTCACCAGGTCCCAACTTGCCAAAAAAGAGAAGGGAACAACTTCGCGAAAAGTGAAAGAGGAAAGCAAAAACAAAAAGCTAGCTAGCTTCATCTCTAGCTCCACCTTCGTCTTGTGCCTTTACACCGCTTTAATCAACTAATTGTAAAAATTCGGCATAAAATTATTTTTTTCACACTTAGCTCCTTCACATTTTGCGCTTGCAATTATGCTAAAAATAAGACTAACATACGTAAAAGCCAAGAAAACAATGCATATGGCAACTGGCAAGCCCCGTTCACCTCAAAAATTTACACGTTCGGCGAACAAAATAAAAAATAAAAATAAAAGTAGCACATATCTATCAAACCACTACTCCTAAAACTTACAAGAAGTGAAAAAAAGAGGGGAAAAACCAAGAAAAATCATTCTCAATGTTGGCTAATTTGGTCATCACTCTATCTGCTCCGATCCCCTGCCAGGGTCAAATTCTCGGTCCCATTCAACCGATCCACTACTGCACTCTGGTCTCCACTCTCCATCTTCTTCCCTTCGCCGTTACCGTTACCGTTAAGGCCGACCTCACTGTTACTGCTCTTCCCGTCAGCGCTGCTCGAATGATCGCCAAACGACGATGCCCGGCTCGAGATGGGCGTGGCAAGAAAGGTGGGCTTCTCGTCTCCCGCCATGATCACAACGATCCTCTGCTCATAACAAGCATGGGGCTTGGCCTCCCCCGCAGCAGCCGCCTTGGCACCGTCCGCGCCGCCGCCGACCTCGACGTCGCCGGGGTGTTCGTTGCCGCCGTCGAGGTAGCCGGAGAGCTTCCAGTATGAGCATGCAAGGATGAGAAGAGCGAAGGCGATGAGGCCCAGCATGGCGGCGAGGCCGCCGAAGAGATAAGGGACTGGGGAGCGCCAGGAGGTGTCCGAGGAGACCGCCGATGATCGATAAAGAGAGGAAGGCGGAGATGTTGTTGCGGCGGCGATTGTTGCCGGCGCGCTGAAGCCCACGCTTGCCCTCATTTTTTTATATTTAAATTTGTGTCTGCTTCACAAGTTAGTTTCGAAATTTTTTAGGTTGAGAGGAGGGGTGGGAAGCTTGAGAGTGAGGGGAAAGGATGCAGGTGGGGGTATTTATAAGGGGAATGGGGGGATGATGCAGATGTGGTATAGTTGTAATAATGATAAAATATGGAGAACCTGGAGAGGGCCCCTTAAATATATTCTTTGCCTCTATTCATGTTTTTCGAATTTCCCCCCCTTATATTTTGTATAATTGTTCGGGTAAATTTGCTTACATATCCTTCTCTTTTCACGAAATCGAATATAACACCATTTTTGCTATCAATTTTGAGAGTAATCATCCCTGAACTGACAGTTCCGTTATAATCTTTTAAAATATGGATTGTTAAACTAGATATTTAGATAAGGGGTTTTAAACTAGATTTTTTTTCGAATGACATGTTCGCATTTTAACAATTAGTTAACGAAACCATCAGACAGTGATGGTTAGCATCGAAATTAATAGTATATACAGTGTTAAATTAGATTCAAAAAAATACAGAGGTGTTTAGGCTAACTAACACTAATTATTTTTGGTGTGCTGAAGGATTTTTGGGAGAAGAGTCGTCGTGGCAAATAGCCATGGTGCTTTATTTATAAATTCCATAGGTATTCCAAAAGACTTGGATACCAAAGGTCTACACCACATTAAGAGTGGTGGTGTAATGGGTGGATAAGTGGTGGGGAGGCCAAAAGGCCTCCCCCACTCACAACACTCCCCCTTATTCATCCATTACTTTGGTCTTAGCGTATAAGACTAAAAAGGGGTGGATACTTCTGGATCCTAAGTAATCGTGTTTGCCTCGTTAAAACCTTAGCTGCGGAAAACCCAGTGGAAAAAACCAACAGCTTAAGGGAAAAAAGTGCAACACACAAGTCACTCCCTTTCATCCGTACAAGCTTCAGGCTTTTAGGTCTTTCAGTTGTCTCATACCGATTCCTTTTACAAGTTTTACAAAAATACATTTTGGTAAAGATTTGGTAAAAAGATCAGCTAAGTTGTTGCAGGACTGGATCTGCTGAACTTCAATTTGCTTGTCCTCTTTTAGCTCGTGTGTCCAGAAAAACTTGGGAGATATGTGCTTCGTCCTATCGCCCTTGATGTAGCCCTTTTGAAGTTGAGCAATGTACGCAGCGTTGTCTTCAAACAGGACAGTAGGCTCCAAATCACCGGTCTTCAGGCCAGTGGATTGAAGAATGTGGTGGACGACGGATCGTAGCCAATAACACTCTCTGCTTGCTTCATGTATCGCAATGAGCTCTGAATGATTAGATGACGTAGCTGTTGAGGTTTGCTTTACCGATCTCCAAGAGATAGCAGTACCTCCGTAGGTAAACACAAAACCTGCCTGTGATTTTGCCGTGTGCGGATCTGAAAGATAACCTGCATCGGCATAACCAAATAATTAGGGGGAGACACCTCTCTGGTAGTAAAGTCAAAGATCTATTGAACCCTGGAGGTATCGCAGAAGATGCTTTACTCCGTTCCAATGGTGCTTTGTAAGCGCTGCACTATGTCTGGCTAGGAGATAGATTAACTGTAAACGCTATATCGGAACGCGTACAGTTAGCCAGATATAGAAGTGCTCCAATGGCACTGAAGTAGGGTAATTCAGGAACCAGTATCTCCTCCCCCTCTTCCAGAGGCCGGAAGGGGTCCTTATGTACATCTAGTGATCTTACGACCATAGGAGTACCTAAAGGATGCCATTTATCCATATGAAACTTACGTAGAAGTTTCTTTGTATAATTCGATTGGTATAATAGGATTCCACCTCTTAGGTGTTCAATCTGTAAGCTATGACAATACTTTGTTTTGCCTAAGTCTTTCATTTCAAAAGTATGTTTTAGGCTTTCAGATATCTCATTGATCTCTGCAGGAGATCCTATGAGATTTAAGTCATCAACATATACTGATATGATGACGAATCCTGTTCCCATTCTTTTGATAAAGATACACTGGCAGACTTCATTATTTGTGAATCCTTGCTGTACAAGGAAATCACTAAGTCTGGTATACCACATTTTGCGCGATTGCTTTAGACCATATAATGATCTATGCAGCCTTACAGAGAATACGTCCCGAGGTATCTCTTTCATCTTTGGGGGTAGATTAAACCAATCAGGAAGTCTCATATAGATCTTTTTATCTATATCACCATATAGATATGCAGTCGCAACGTTCATGAGCTGCATTTCTAGGCTTTCCAGAGAAGTTAGGCTTATTAAAAATCGGAATGTGATTGCATTCATGACCGGGGAATATGTATCTTCGTAATCAATCCCCAGTCTTTGGGAAAAACCCGGGGCTACATGGCGTGCCTTGTAGCGAACGATCACATTATCTTCATTTCTTTTTCTTATGAAAACCCACTTATAACCCACAGGCTTTACACCTACTGGTGTTTGGACTACTGGTCCAAAGACTTTACGTTTCAAGAGTGAGTATAGCTCTACTCTTATTGCCTCATCCCACTTTGGCCAATCATCTCTGCGTTTACATTCCGCTAGAGATTATGGTTCGACGTCATTGTCATATTTAGTGACTTGAACGGCAATATCGAACGCAAAATCGTCGACGACGACTGTGCTATGTCTGTCCAGTACCTCTCCAGTACGTACAAAATTTAATGATGTTTCTTCTATTGTTTCCTCTGCAGGGGAAATAAGGAGGGGAGAAGTAGCTGGTCTGAGCTCAGCATCCTGTGGAGGGATAATCTTATTATCTCCAGGAGTATTCCTCTTTCAAGGAATTTTATCTTTTGAACCTGGTGGACGTCCTCTTTTCAATTGAGGTACATCCAAGTCTGCTGATGGTGGATTGCATCCATCTATGGGGATGTCAATCCTAGCTGGCGTATTAGCAGCAGAGACGGGTGAACGGACAATCTTCTGGTTGTCTGTGAACTTATCCGGCAAAAGATGTACTGTATTCTGAATGTGAAGGATCTTCAGGATCTCAACTTCACATAGATTAGTACGCGGATCATATAGGGATAAAGACTTCTGGTCCCAACTAATGGTCTCAGTTGCTTCAGGCTTCTTAGACTGTGTGCCTAGTTTAGGAAAAATTTTCTCATCAAATTCACAGTCAGCAAAACATACCTTGAATGCGTCCCCCGTGAGGGGTTCAAGGTATCTGATAATAGAGGGCGAATCAAACCCAATATAGATACCTAGACGACACTGAGGACCCATTTTGGTCCTCTGAGGTGGTGCTATTGGGATATATACTGCACAACCAAACACTCTCAAATGAGAGATATCCGGAGGTGCGCCATATGCAAGTTGCATCGGAGATAATGTATGACCTCCAGAGGGTCTTATCCTAATAAGTGATGCGGCATGTAAAATAGCATGCCCCAAGCATCCACCAGCAACTGGGATTGCATAAGCAATGGACGTGTAATCCATTGGAGTCTTTTTATAAGGGACTCAGCTAATCCGTTCTGGGTGTGAACATGTGCTACAGGATGTTCAACTTCAATACCCGTTGCTCGGCAATAGTCTTCGAAGACTTGTGAAGTAAATTCGGCCGCATTATCAAGACGTAGTTTCTTAATATGGTGACATGCGTTTATATTTCATATATTTGCGCACGTTTTCTTCCGTGTTTTTCTTCCATTTACCGCCGTCTTGTATTCGTTTTCTCGTGTTTTCTTGTTTTCTTTCACTTTTTCGTGTTTTTGTATATTTGCAGGAGTTTACCGACGTAGGGGACATAAAACGACGATATCATGAGTCTCCGGAGCAACGGGAGGAGTCACGCATGATCCAGGGGGTCAAACGACGAAGATCGCATCTTTCAGCCCCTCACCTGACCGTTGGTCACTTCCAACCGATCGGGTGATGCACGCGTGCACCACCCGGACACAAGTTGGAGCGGCCAAGAAGTCACCCGGTCGGTTCAGAGACCGGTTCAAACGCCCCAACTCTCTGGATTCTGATGCTGAATGCCAACCGATCGGGTGACCTTCACCCGATCGGTTCACTTGTAGCCGATTCTCCGAAGCCAAGACACGGAGAGATCAACCGACCGGTTCACCCGACGGCACGAAGATCCAACCGATCAGCTTCAACCCTCAACCGACCATGCCGTAGGACCGAGTGAAGTCCTATTCTGAGCTGTCGAAGAACGAAGCAGGTCACCCGATCGGGTGATTCTTCACCCGATCGGGTGATATTGTCTTCTATATATGGGACCCCTAGGTTTTCCAGAAATGAGAGTCGTTATTTTTTGCTGTTTTTTCTCTCTCTTGACGGCTGTAATTTTTCAGATATTTGTAGGTTTTCCGATCTTTGTTAAACTTTAATATAGTATTATTAGCATTGCTCTTACTACTTTTCAATCGCCCGATCATGTTTCTAACGGTCGATTTCGATTTTGATTGCTTTTTACTAAATATGTGTGAGTAGTTCCCAAATCTGGGATTTTGGTGGAAACCTCTTCGTGGGTTCTCCCCGATGCGTCGATAGGACTAGGAAATCGATAGGGATTAGGAATCTACCGGTTCCGCGCGGTGTTTTATTGTCATCGGTGGGAAAAAGACCGCCTTTGACCGTTGGGCCAAGGGGGAATAAACTTGGCGGTTGACTCCCGAGCCATAGCTCATGCCCTTAGCGTTGACGTCGAATCCTAGCGCGCGGGAGCGGCAGGATGAGGCGTTGGGAGCTATCGTTGCGAGCTTAGTGCTCCCAGAGTCGGTCAGTGTTAATGGACACGGGAGTGCCCACTGACCGAACCCGGGAAGTCCGGCGAATTATCCTGGGCACCGACCGGAATATCGGGCCCATGGGACGCTGGTACCACTTTCAGAGGCAACGTCTCACCTTAGACCTTAATTCCAATCGTTATCCTACCTGTAGGCCGTATCGGCAAGAATCGCACGATAGGGTGGAAACCAAAGTCCCGGGTTTTCCCTTTATATTGTTTATCCCTCGCATTCTATTTTCTGTGACAACCCATTATCCGATTCAGGCTAGCTCGCCCATGGGTGAATCCGATCCTTCTTGACACAAGCACAACCATGCCTCCCTGAGTTCGACCCCCAAGCCACACTACAACACCGTGCGCTTGCGGTTACAAATATTTAAATCTCACGCCCCCAATTGCTTATTGCTCACATCCTGACACGCTAAAATCGGGGGGACGTCAAGCTTTATGGCGCCGTTGCCGGGGAGGCAACGTGCTTGTTATTTTAGGATTCAATGAACCCTTGAGTCTAGCTCACATCCATACCTCACGATAATTTTCGCATTCTTCCTTTTCACTTTTATTTTCTTATTTTTGTTTTCTATATTATCTGTTTCTTTCCCACTTTTCGCTTCACGGGTGTTTGTTGTTTTTCATGCGCAGTAGTTCAAGAAGTCTCGACGACTTGATCCCCGTTGATCCAGGGATAAACGCCACCCTAAGGTATTTGGCCGCCGAGAAGCGAAGAAGAGAGGATCTTGAAACCATGGGGGAGAACACCCCGCCTCACAAGTCCCTGCTGGAGTACTCGATGCCATCCATCGAGTCCACCTCCGCGATCCGTCCTCCTGCTATTACGGTGCAAAGCTTCGAGCTTAAGCCGTCTTTGGTGACGTGAATCCAGCAGGATCAATTTTCGGGTGCACCCATGGAGAGCCCCATTGAACATTTGGACTCCTTTTTGGAGAAATGTGACACCTTCCGGATAAACGGTGTCACAACTGAGGCGATCTGTCTGAAGCTATTCCCCTTCTCTTTGCAAGATAAGGCCAAGCTGTGGCTTAGGGGGAAGGACCCGAATACGTTCAACACCTGGGAGAAGCTTTCAAATTCTTTCCTGACAAAGTTCTTTCCTCCGGGGAAGACCATGAAGCTGAGGAGTGAGATCTCCTCCTTCTCCCAGGCCAGCCACGAGTCTCTGCATGAAGCCTGAACAAGATTTAAAGAGATGCAGCGAAGATGTCCCCACCATGAGCTCCCCAAGTGGCAGATCATAAATCAGTTCTATAATGGGTTGAGGGACGATTTGAAATCTTCCATGGACACCGCGGCTGGAGGGTCCTTTATGTCCAGAAGTGAGGAAGATGCCGGGAACATTCTTGAAAATATGGCATCCAACAATGAGCGATGGTGTGATGAGAGAGCCACACCTAGATCTGGAGGCATCCATAGGGTCGAGGACGTCGACAAATTATCCAGCAAGTTTGACTTGCTGTCGACCCAGATCTCCGCATTGATGGTAGGCGCCGGTGGCGCCGGAGCACAACAGATTGCTGCGGTAGAATCCGAAGTCTTTGGAGAATTCGACGGTGGTGACATCTCACCACCGTTGGATCAGGCGAGCGCATTATTTTACAATCCTACGGAGAATGCGCCTTTTACATCACGAACTAACTCCAACCCGGCCTACTCTCCAAACAACCGGAATCATCCCAACCTTAGTTACCGGGCATCGTATCAACAGCCGCCGCCTCAGCAGCAACAACAACAGATATATCAGTCGGCTAGGCCTCAGCAGCAGCAGTTTCAGCAGCAACAATCTCCACAACAATATCAACAATATGCCCCTAGGAATCAGCAGCCCATCCAGCTGCAATATGGCTAGCAGAGGGCCATCTCTCCGGTTGAGTCCCTCTTGACTCAATACATCAACAACCAAGAGAAGATAAATCTGAAGCTGGATATGGGACAGAGAGTTCTCACCAATCAGGTAACCCAGCTGGGGTTACAAGTGGAGAATCTTCAGAGGCCGCAAAATCTATTACCGCCACAGCTGGAGGTGAACCTGAGGGGGGTGAATCAGACCTTGGAACTCACACATGAGCATGCGAACGTGTCTGCTATCGTCTTGAGGAGTGGAACACAAATCCCCACAAGAGTGCCCCCCAAGGAACCAGAAGGACCGTTGGTCGTAGAATGACCAATTGAAAAATTGAATGACGACGGTGCTTCGTCGCCAAAGCAAACGACTCCGGAGGGAGTCCATGAAGAGGAGAAGGAAAAACCGAGGAAGGGAGCCTCAGAGTGTTCAAGCCCGTTGTTCCTTTTCCTCAACGGCTTGCCCAAGCCAAAATAGACGAGAAGTATGGCAAATTATTTGCCATGGTCAAAGATCTGAGCTTGCAAATTCCCTTCCTCGAAGCTATCGAGACGATTCCCTCCTACGCCAAATTTCTAAAGGACTTGGTGACCAGAGGATCCAGAAAGGAGAAGGTCGTATTAACGGCAGAGTGCAGCGCCCTCATTCAGCGCGCAAATCTGCCCAAGCTTAAAGACCCAGGAAGTTTCTCCATCCCTTGTTCTATTGGGGAAGTGCGAATCCAGAGGGCGCTCGTCGATCTAGGAGCGAGCGTCAGTTTGATGCCCCTATCGCTATACAGGAGAATAGGGATGAGAGACTTGGACCCCACCGGCATGACATTACAGCTTGCTGACCGTTCTGTGAAATACCCGGTGGGAGTAGTAGATGACCTCCCCGTTGATGTGAGTGGAGTGCAAGTACCGGTGGATTTTGTGGTGACGGACATGCCGGAAGATAATCATACCCCTATTATCCTTGGACGGCCCTTTATGGTAACTGCCGGTGTGCTAATAGACGTGAAGAATGGGAAGCTTTCCCTCAACGTCGGCCAAGAAAAAGTCGAATTTGACTTGGGGTTGTCAATGAAGCACCCCGATGCCCCGGACGATCAAAGATGCAATGTGCTGGAGTTGGAAGAAGAGAGAGCTGTTGAGGCAAGCTCCTGGGAGATTCTTTCAAGAAATCCCCTCGATAGCTTGGGAGATCTTGGAGAGCAAGTTGGCTCACCAAAGAAAGATGTTGCTGATGAGGCGATTGCCCGACATGTGATCCCTCCCGAATTCCCAAAAGCTCCTCCTACGAGGAGAAAAGGCAAAGAGCCCATGGGGCTCATCGGGGATGAGATCCAGGTCCTTAAACGAGTGGCAGTGAACGCCAATATGAAGGAGAAGCCCCCGGACCCCGTCAACAAAGGGAGGGTGGTCGAACAAGTTTTCTTGTCGCCATTGACTACAACAAAGGGAGAAGCTGAAGCGATGCCAGACTTTGGGCATCACCCGTATCGCCCACCTTGAACATCATCAACGGGCGTCGAGCTAACGACGTTAAACAAAAGCGCTTCATAGGAGGCAACCCATGCCCTAAACCTTTGTTTCCAATTTTTAGGACTATTTTTAACTTTATTTCGTCTATTTTAATAAATAAATCTAGCCGCAAGAACTTCCGTTGAGGGACTTAGGCCATTTGTGGACTTTTGCAGAAAACAAGGCCCCAACCGATCGGTTGATAACTCACCCGATCGGTTGGGATGTATCAGCTGCTGGCCGTATCAGTCACTCAACCAACCGGTCAGGTGAAGCAAGGCCGAGACCGAGTGACAGACCGTGTGATCTGTACAGAAGTCTCGGGAATTTTGGGGAGTTGATCAACCGATCGGGTGAAGCTAAGCGTGACCGGGTGGAAGACCGGGTGAGCTGCACTAAAATTTCGGGAAAAAGTGTGAAGCGGCGAACCGATCGGTTGAGTTTTCAATCGATCGGGTCGCCTGTAGCCAATTTCCAGCAATAATTTCGACCTAAAAGTCAACCGATCGGGTGACATTTCACCCGATCGGTTCGACTTAAAATCCTATATATAAGCGCCCTCCGCCCGTTCGTTCCACCCTCGCCCGATTTCGAATTTCCGATCGCCATTTCGACTCCTCCGCCTTCGCCCGACCTAGTTCTTCCTCTCAGCCGACCCTAATCGATCTCTCCACTCTCCTTTTCCATCTCTCCATCGATTTCTCCACCTTCCTCTTCGATTTCACCTGCACACAAAGCCCTAATTTTCGCCCATTTCCCCCCATTTTCAAAATTTGCTGAAAGGGTTCGCCGCGGCTTCACACGTGTTCCTGTTGCGTTGCGTTGGGGCATCTACGAGCAACGATCTTCATCTCAATTGTGTAACCTTGCTCCTTAGCTCAATTTTTATTTTGCCCAAGAATTTCATTTTGCTCGTTTGCCGTGTTAGTGTGTATTCATCGTATTTTGCACACACACACACACACACACACACACACACACACACACACACACACACACACACACACACACACACATACACGACTCCTGCACAATGCCTCCTCGCCGTGCTAAACCCACTGACGCCAGCACCTCCAACCCTAGACCCACCGGCCGCGCTCGTCGCACACAACCCACCACCCAACCCACCACCACCACCAATTCATCCACCACCCCACGCCCCTCTGACCCCGTTTACATTGGTGATGCCGAATACGAGGTGTCATTCCATGACGACGACCAAGCCGACCGGTTCATGTCCATGCTCCTCCTAACAGGAGCTGGTGGTCAGGCAACTCAGCAGTCAGTCGAGCGTGACCTGCCCGTCCTTCAAAGCCTCATTCGTCACATTCGCACTGACCCACCCGATGTCTCCGAGCTTCACATCCCACCCCCCACCACTCCTGGTCCTCAGCACAGGCCCCCATCACCACCCCCAGAGGGTGGTGCCTCTGCTTGATATTTTCCCATCCAGCTTTTGCCTCCCCCTATTTTTTTTGTGCCCATCTGTCTTTGCGCGGCCCTGCTTTACCACAGCTAGGGGGAGGACTCATTCACGTTTCGGGTCCCTCCTTTTTTATTTTTATTTCCATTCTTTTCTTTTATTGACCTCCCCCTTGCATATCTCTGCTTATTCATGATCAAATCTTATCGCTAGCACTATCTCGTCTAGCTTGGGGGAAGTTAAATTTTTTCTGTGTGCTGTCGTGTTTCGTTTTTCTTTGTGTGTTTGTTTATTTGTCGTGTCGTGTGATTTTCCTTTTTTATTTTATTTTATTTTCTGTTTATGTGTCGTGTGGTGTGATTTTTATTTTTACTCTTATTTTCAATTTCGTTTGTGTGATTTTCTTGTCTTTCGTGTCTTTTTGTGTCTGTGCGTATTCCCCCCCATTTTCATTGGACTCCCATATTTAATTCTATTGCATTGAGGGCAATGCAAGTTTCAGCTTGGGGGAGTCGCACTTCGTGCGTCATTTGTCTCTTTTTCTTCGTTATTTGAGTCGTTTTTCTCCGTGTTTTTTCTTTTTCTTTTTCTTTCTTTTCTTCTTTTTATCTCTTTCTCCTAGAGATGAGCCCTATGATGAATTGCCACAAAATCACACACACCTAGCATGGCATCGATAATCACATTCACTAACTCTAGGATATCGAGTCCTCTTGCATTTCATGCATTGTGGGTCCACTTAGCTTTTTGTGAGTCGTGTGTCGTGCCTAGTTGTTTGGTGTGCTTCTAATTTGTGATTGTGTTTTATATACCTGTCCAGGAATGACCCCTAGATTATCATGCTTAGATTTGAATATGCGGTATTTGTTTCTACCGTCTGCTTCTTCTGCATGATATATATATATCGTATACTTCATTTCGCATGTGTCGGGATTCCACAATTAAGGACTAGGATAGCCCATTTAGCCCATGCTCTAATTAGAGAGAATAGTTTCCTTTGCCCAAGTGTTTAGATTCCGATTTCTTTTTTGTTTTACTTGGTGCAAATCCCCTCGTTGTGTACCGTTCTCCCACTTGGGAGAGTACACATGGGTATAGCCAAAAAACCCAAAAATAAAAAAAAGAGAAAAGAAAAGAAAACCCCAAAAAGAAAAGAAAAAAATTGTATAGCCAAAAAACAAAAAAAATACATATATCCAAAACCCAAAAAAAAAATATATGAGTGTGAATATTTTTCTACTTACCGAGAATAAAGGGAAGGCGAGAGTTTGCACCGAGTGTTCTACTCCACATCATCTCAACCCCCATCGTTTTCGAAAACACTTGGCTTAGGAACTTTTTAGCTATTATCTAGGCTATAGTGTGGTGATTTCCTTAACCCTAGTTGTGGAGTCCCTGACGCATGATATGTTTCGATTCTCGCTCTATTCTCATGCATGCTTAAGCTATATATTCACCGCTTAATTCGAATCGAATCGATATTTGGGTTATTTCTTGGATTTGTGTATATCGAGCTTTATTGCACATCGTAGATAGTGACACCGACTGCTAGCACACGACCACACTCACTCGCGCTTCACTGCATGGGCCCACGGCACTTGTCTGGACTCGTATTCCTTGGTTTAGTGATGTGATTTGGTGTTTGCTTGCTTGGTGTGTCGTTTTTGGTTTTGTTGGCCCTGACGGGCGATCTAGGATTTAGAGTTCTCTTTTTCTATCTCTCTCTCTCTCTCTATTTTCTCCCTCCGAGCTCCTACTCTCACTCGTCTCCCTCGAGGACGAGGAAGAGTTCAGCTTGGGGGATTTTGATGTGCGTTTATATTTCATATATTTGCGTACGTTTTCTTCCGTGTTTTTCTGCCATTTACCGCCGTCTTGTATTCGTTTTCTCATGTTTTCTTGTTTTCTTTCACTTTTCCATGTTTTTGTATATTTGCAGGAGTTTACCGGCGTAGGGGACATAAAACGACGATATCATGAGTCCCCGGAGCAACGGGAGGAGTCACGCATGATCCAAGGGGTCAAACGATGAAGATCGCATCTTTCAACCCGCACCCGACCGGTTGGTCACTTCCAACCGATCGGGTGATGCACGCGTGCACCACCCGGACACAAGTTGGAGCGGCCAAGAAGTCACCTGGTCGGTTCAGAGACCGGTTCAAACACCCCAACTCTCTGGATTCTGATGCTGAATGCCAACCGATCGGGTGACCTTCACCTGATCGGTTCACCTGTAGCCGATTCTCCGAAGCCAAGACACGGAGAGATCAACCGACCGGTTCACCCGACGGCACGAAGATCCAACTGATCAGCTTCAACCCTCACCCGACCGTGCCGTGGGACCGGGTGAAGTCCTATTCTGAGCTGCCAAAGAATGAAGCAGGTCACCCGATCGGGTGATTCTTCACCCGATCAGGTGATATCGTATTCTATATATGGGACCCCTAGGTTTTCCTGAAACGGGAGTTGTTATTTTTTGCTGTTTTTTCTCTCTCCCGACGGCTGTAATTTTTCAGATATTTGTAAGTTTTCCTATCTTTGTTAAACTTTAATATAGTGTTATTAGCATTGCTCTTACTACTTTTCAATCGCCCGATCATGTTTCTAACGGTCGATTTCGATTTAGATTGTTTTTTACTAAATATGTGTGAGTAGTTCCCAAATCTGTGATTTTGGTGGAAACCCCTTCGTGGGTTCTCCCCGATGCGTCCATAGGACTAGGAAATCGATAGGGATTAGGAATCTACCGGTTACGCGGGGTGTTTTATTGTCATCGACGGGAAAAAGACCGCCTTTGACCGTTGGGCCAAGGGGGAATAAACTTGGCGGTTGACTCCCTAGCCATAGCTCACGCCCTTAGCGTTGACGTCGAATCCTAGCGCGCAGGAGCAACAGGATGAGGCATTGGGAGTTATCGTTGCGAGCTTAGTGCTCCCAGAGTCGGTCAGTGTTAATGGACACGGGAGTGCCCACTGACCGAACCTGGGAAGTCCGGCGTATTATCCTGGGCACCGACCGGAATATCGGGCCCATGGGACGCTGGTACCACTTTCAGAGGCAACGTCTCACCTTTAGACCCTAATTCCGATCGTTATCCTACCCGTAGGTCGTATCAGCGAGAATCTTACGATAGGGTGGAAACCAAAGTCCAGGGTTTTCCCTTTATATTGTTTATCCCTCGCATTCTATTTTTGGTGACAACCCATTATCCGATTCAGGCTAGCTCGCCCATGGGGTGAATCCGATCCTTCTTGACACAAGCACAACCACGCCTCCCTGAGTTCGACCCCCAAGCCACACTACAACACCGTGCGCTTGCGGTTACAAATATTTAAATCTCACGCCCCCAATTGCTTATTGCTCACATCCTGACGCACTAAAACCGGGGGGACGTCATATGGTTATCGGGGAAATGAGCCCGGAACCTTATTATTTGTGCCAGCAGATTTGGAAAAGCTAGGTTGCGGGTGGACAAAAGGCACACATAAAACCATTTAGTTGATGCATCAATCAGTACCATGAAGTACCGAAATGGGCCACTTGCAGGGTGAATAGGCCCGCAAATGTCACCATGAATTCTCTTAAGGAAGCCAGGAGACTCTAATCCCACTTTCAGGAGGGAGGGTCTCGTTATAAGTTTTCCCTTGAAACAAGGGGAAAAAGGAAATTCACCCTTATGAATAATCTCTAGGTTCTTCAATTTATGTCTATGTGATTCAGTGATGATGCGTCGCATCATTGCTGATCTAGGGTGACCAAGTCTGTTGTGCCAGAGTTGGAACTCTGGCAGTGATGAACACGTCTGGTGCTCAGTCATATTGGCTTCGATTGGTTGAATGTATGTATGGTAGAGACCCGACGGGAGTCTCTTGAATCGCTCGCAGATGGTCTTCTAGCCATCTTTTTGAAAAGTTACATACATATATTCAACTCTATTTTCATCTCTAGTTTCTAAGTGATATCCGTTTAAACGAATGTCCTTGAAACTTACTAGATTCCTATTTGATTTAGGAGAGAATAATGCATTCTTTATCTGAAGTCTTGTGTTATTTGGGAGCAATATTATTGCTTCACCAGATCCTTCGATTATTTTGGACAGTCCTGAAATTGTGATAACATGACCATCATATTTATTTATGCTATAAAAATAGCAATGTTCGTGAAGGATTGTGTGCGTCGAGGCACTGTCCACTAGGCACTCATACTTCATCTATATAAGCAAAACGAAATTTTATTTAAGTAAATGTAAAAAGACATTTAAAATAAAAGTTCGTACTAAAGCAAACTAAAGATGAAGCAACATGGAATTTTAAATGCCTAGATAAAAGAAGGAGCTCAATCGAGCAGGTCGTCGTTCTAGAAGTCTTTTGCAGTGAAAACAGTTGGCGGCTGAACAACCACCAAGCTTGTTACAGGCAGAGACTTCTGGCTCGCCTGATATAGTTCCTGAAGGTAGCGCGGAGTGCGACAGTTTCTAGACCAATGTCCAGTCATGCCACATCTATGGCATTTATCCTCCCAGTTCTTCTTAGGAATTGACACTTGACCAGTGTCTTTACGCTTCCATGAGAAATTTCTCTTTCCTTTATTGTTGTTGTTGGATGGGGGTGCTGCTCCTCGTCTATTCTTCATCACAGCTTTCCATTTTTTATTTTTAGCCTTCTTCTTGTTTTTCCACTTCTGGGGAGAAACGTGGTGTGCTTCAGGGATATGTGCAGTGCCAGCTTGACGTAAATTATGAGTGGCGAGCAGTAAATCTCGATTCTGCTCTGCCCTAAAGAGGCAATAGATCAGATCAGAGAATTTTGTGAAGTTGCGTTCACGATACTGCTTCATGAGGATTGCATCTTTCTCGTGAAACGAGGTAAATGTCTTTTCCAAGATGCGTTGCTCTGTCACTTCTTCACCGCACAACTTCAGGCGTGAGGTGATATTATGAAGTGCAGAGTTATAATCAGCGACGGACTTATAGTCTTGAAGTCTGAGGTTTTCCCACTCATAACTGGCACGCGATAATATTACATCAATTTGATGTTTATACCGTTCCTCCAGCACTGTCCACAGCTCCATTGGGTCCTCTACCGTTAGGTATTCGGCCTTTAAGGTCCAATATATATGTTTTCTAATGTAGATAATGGCTTTTGCCTTATCCACATCGGTGACAGTGGTAGGAGTGCTGCTGCTAGATGTAGCAGAAGCATCGGTCGCTGCTGGGGTCGATGAAGGAGCCAAAATTGAGCTAAGGAGGGCCATCGAACGCAAGTGGAACTTCAGGTCCACTCGCCAACTCAGGTAATTTTTCCCTGCAGCATCAAGTACCTCGAAATCGACGCTTGCCAATTTTGCCATTTATCTATGTAATTTAAAACAAGCATGAATTAATTAAGGTCTAAATTCACGCATAAAAAATAAAATAAGTAAAATGTGGGGATCGACCAGATACCCAAAAACGTACAAAGTCCAAAGTCCGAATATACAGTCCATAAAGAAAAGATAAATACAATTTGGAAACCCAAAAGTGGTCCCTATCAATTGAAAATTTAACCTCCGTCTTCATATCTTGGTACACCGGTATTTGGCATTAATACATTTAATCCTAACTTACAAATTCTCTCAAAAGAAATAAAATTGCAAGGAATATAAAAGGTTTCAAACTGGCCGATCCCAAAAATCACATTTTAGCTTATATAAACATCCACGCAGTTTATAATATGCTACAGGCATAAAAAAGCAACCACACATGCATATAACACAGGCATATATAATATGGAAAAAGAGACTATAAAATATAATAATCTCTCGGACCACGGGGAGACGTCATACACCGTTAGGTTAGTTGATTAACGGCAGAGCGGTCGCAGGATCCTTAAGATAATTATATTTTGAAAAAAAATCCTAATATTCCTTAAATAAATAATAATGCAAGAGTGTTATAATTTTAGCAATATGAAAGACTGGGCGACAGGCCCATAACAAGAAAAATGTATTGATATTCTGATTGGGGCTGCAGGCCCATAAAATATTAATCGTTTTAATAATCAATTGTATTAACTTAGCTTCTAGCCCAATAAACCAAATTAATATTTGGGCTTCAGGCCCATTAGCAAAATTTTAATTAACTTTTTAAATTTGCAATTGGATTAATTAGGCTTCATGCCCAATAAACAGCCCATCTACTGTAATGATCAAAAAATTAATTTAAGGTAATATTAACTAAAACCCTAAATCAAATTTTTAGTATAATTTGGTAGGGGATCTGAAGAGTCCCCAAATCCAAAAATCAATAGCCTCCCCCTTTCCACGATTACATAGTCCCCCGGCGCGGCAGAGGAGGATGATCGCCCGGAGCCCCCTCGCTGTCAGGGGGTATATGCCGTAGCCCCCGCTGCGCGGGGGGGGGGGGGGGGGGGGGAATCGCAGGAGCCCCCCCGCCGCTGTCGGTGGGTGGGGGTGGGGGTGGAATCACCGGAGCCCCCTCCGCTGTGGTGGGGGGGGGGGGGACGCCGGAACCCCCCCTTTCGGGGGGGGGGGGTGTTGATATGACAAAGCCCCCCCTTCTGGGGGGGGGGTGGGCGAGGCCATATAAAGGCCCCTTGGTCGGGGGGGGGGGGGGGGGGGGGGGGGCGACGACAGAGCCCCCCTTCCAAGGGGCGGGGCCGGCGACAACAAAGGCCCCCCTTCCGGGGGTGGGTTTTCGGCGACGACAGAGGCCCCCCGGTCGGGGGGCGATGATAGAGCCCTCCCTTTCGGGGGGCGGGGTCGGCGACAACAAAGGCCCCCCTTCCGGGGGGGACAGGCGGCCGATGACGACAAGGGGGGAGAGCTGAAGGGTCACGGTTGTTTTTTATATTTTTTTTGTTTTTAAAGATAATCCAATTGCAATAGATTTAAACATGCCTCTAAATTAAGCATTGTAAAATCATAGCTAAAAATAAAATTTTGTTTGTAACTATCTACGGGATCAATAGATTTTACCTCTAGATTAAAAATCTAGGGACGATCGTAAAAATAGAAGATTCGTAGAGAGAAAAATCCACGCTCCTAATATGCCCAAGAGGATCGCCGTAACGTATCCGCAACAAGAGATTCCTTCGCGGGTAGGGGATGGATTTTTGGGGGGCGACGGGATGAAAAAGATCAAAAAATAAGAGCTTTACGTGCTGATAACGTGTTGAAGGATTTTTGGGAGAATAGTCGTCATGGCAAATAGCCATGGTGCTTTATTTATAAATTCCATATGTATTCCAAGAGACTTGGATACCAAAGGTCTCCACCACATTAAGAGTGGTGGATTAATGGATGGATAAGTGGTGGGGAGGCCAAAAGGCCTCCCCCACTCACAACAAGGTGTTATTTTTAGTGTATGATTTAGGATATCTCAACACATCGCTCGGCATTTTTGTATTGATTCTATTTTCTTGCTTTGCACTACGCAAGCATTTGCACTTAAGACAATAATAGGTATCGAATGGCATAAGATATATATCTCTTATATATTGTGTCATATATAAAAGGTCATGGAGGATTTAAAATCAACACAACATTGTGATTCGTTGTACTATATAATTGGGAATAGGTTATTTCTGTAAGTTCAGTAGGGGAAGTACTATGGCAGAAAAGCTGAAATAACTTTGAAAATCGGTAAGAAAGACAGAGAACAGAGACTGCGAAGAAGAGCAGAGACTGACATACTTATCAGATTAAAACCAGAAGCTGTGGTGTGGGAAGACCACTACCTTGAAAGCAATTATGGCGCTACCTCGGTGGTAATCGTTGTTGTCAGTTGCTCCCCAAGGTTAACACATCTGCAGCTTCTGAACGCGTCCATGCGTGGTCAGAAACAGTGGAGTTTGCATAAATGAACCCAGGAACTCGTGAGAGGAATTCTATAAGAAGGTAGGAAAAGAAAGGAGAGATTTTTCGTATTTTTGCAAGAGAAGAAATCTCTGCAATTTATAGGAAAACAAAAAAGGCTGTTGAAGAATTCAAACGTGCAAAGGATAAATGCCGCGTTTGAATGCTGTAGTAACTGCAGCAATAAAAGGAATATATCTGTTTGAAAATAAACAGCCTCGCATTAAAGCATCAATTAAATGGACTCGAATTAATAGCAATTAAATGGCCTCGAATTAACAACAATTAAATGGCCTCGAATTAACAACAAATAAATGGCCATAAGAGGGTTTAAATCTGAGACATAAAGGGGCCGGGTCCAAAAAGGAAAGGCACGCCATCTAAAAAAAGGAAAGGCACGCGCGACACGACACGGCAGGTAGGCGAACGGGCGGGCGCACGTCACGTCACGGCCGATCGGCCGACGGGCTGGTGGGTGGGCGGGCGGACGGCGGCGGCAGCGCGCACGCACGTGTTTGGTGGACCCATGACCATGTAGGTTCTCTCCCCTTCACAAAAGTGTCTTACCCCTTGGGGCACGCCCCATGTCTCTACAACTCTTCTAATAAACGCCTCCAAAGCAAGTTGCCCAAGCAATGCGGGACAAAAAAGAAAGTGGGAATGAAACAAGGCTTTTGAGAGCCTATTATTTCCAACAATCCCCCACTAATGGCTCGAGAAAAGAAACAAGAGTCCTGGGTAAAGAAAGGATATATACTTAAGTATCAATGTCTTTCGATTGAATTGATACGTAGTGAAGTGAGGCAACAACTTACTTACTAATGTGTGAATTTCTCTTGAACTTATTAGAGTTCGGTTGAGACCCCCACAACACGTATTGAACCGAGTATGTGGAAACTTCGCGATACAAGTCAAGCGCTTTAAGGCCATGCGCACACCTTGGGTCTCATGAGTGCTCTAGAAAGACTGCCCTTGTCTTTCATAGAAGGCGGCCAAACCTTCACACCCACGTAGGTGGTCCATTAAGTGCTTCTCTACAGCACCATCACAAAGAGTATGGAACCATTAAGAGCATATTGCTCAACCTCTCAACAAATATGAGTTCATCAAGTGCTTCTCTATAGCACCACCAATACTGGTTATGAACTTATTTCAAAGTGAATCCATCAAGTGCTTCTCAATAGCCCCACCAAAATTTGGCTATGGATTTCAAAACCCTACCACATGTCATAGAGATGGAAATGTAGTGTATGTTAAGAATCATATGGCTTTGTTAGACCATACTATGTATCAACCATATTATCTTAACTCATGGGCTTTAATCCCATCCCCCTCAAGGAATCAAGAACCACTTTTCTTGGCAACCCTTTGGTTAGTGGATCTGCAAGATTTCTTTCGGACCTCATATATTTTAAAGAAATTACTCCATTTTTCAGGAGTTGTTTAACCACACAGTGTCTGATGCGTATGCGTCTTTTCTTCCCGTTATAGACACTTTTTTAGCAACTCCAATGTCTGCTTGAGAATCACAATGAAGGGAGACTGCCGCAGAATTTTCCCACACAATGGCACGTCTGCTAACAAGTTCTATAACCATTCAGCTTCTTGCACTGCCAACTCAAGAGCAATGACTTCAGATTCCATGGTGGATCCTGCTATACGTGTCTGTTTGAAAGACTTCCATGAAATAGTGCCTCCACCCAAAGTAAAAAAACAAAACCACTAGTTGAACGAACTTCATCATTACCTGAAACCGAGTTTGCATCACAAAACCCTTCTATAACAACAGAAAATCTGCTAAAATGCAAACACCAATCAATAGTTCCTTTCAGGTATTTTAACAAACAATGAAGAGCATTCCAATGTTCATTACTAGGGTTATGTGTATAACGACTTATCCTACTAACTGCATAGGCTATATCAAGTCTAGTGCAGTTCATGAGGAACATTACACCTCCTATGATTTTTGCATATTCAGATTGTGAAACACTCTCGTCCAAATTCTTTTTGAGATGTATGCTAGGGCCATAAGGAGTTCTAGCAGGCACAACATCGTAACAGTTGAAATTATTCAGCACTTTTTCAACGTAATGAGATTTACTCAAGGAGATGCCACTAGAGTTTCTAATAACTCTAACTCTGAAAATAACATCTGCTTCTCCTAGGTCTTTCATCTCAAATTGAGATGATAAGAAATTCTTGGTATCTTTCACAACGTCCAGATTATTCCCAAAAATCAACATGTCATCTATATATTGGCATATAATCATACAATCTGATCCTATAAGTTTAGAATAAACGCAGGAATCAGAGGTATTTACTATATAGCCATTCCTTATTAACGTGCTATTAAACTTCTCATACCATTGCTTAGGTGTTTGCTTTAGACCATATAGAGATTTTATAAGTTTGCATACTTTATTCTCTTGACCAACAATAACAAACCCCTCAGGCTGGGACATATAAATTTCTTCCTCTAGGTCACCATTTAAAAAGTCTGTTTTGACATCCCTTTGATGTACAACTAACTCATGAATTGCAGCTAAGGCAATTAGAGTTCTTATCGTAGCAATCTTGGTCACAGGAGAATAAGTATCGAAATAGTCTAAGCCTTTCTTTTGGGTAAAACCCCTAATCATAAGTCTAGCTTTGACCTTTTCAATTGAACCATCAAGTCTCATCTTTTTCTTGAAGATCCATTTACTACTAATGGGTCTACTACCTTTAGGTAAATCAAACAGTACCCAAGTTTGCTTAGAAATAATAGAATCAAGCTCGTTTTTAATAGCATCTTTCCAAAAACTAGCATCAATGGATCTCATTGCCTCATCAAAGGTTTTTGGGTCTTCTTCTATCATGAAGGCAGACACAAATTAATCACTAAGCAAATCTATACATATACTTTCTGATAAGAAAGCTGTAATGAAGTCTGGTCCAAAGTTGGTTTCAGTTCTTTGCCTTTTACTCCTTCTAGGTTCATCATTAATAGTACTAGTAAAAGTAGAACTATTTGTACGAATATCATCAGATAATGAAGAAGGAATTGTTGGATATTGGACTCCCCGGATTTGGTTTTGGATGATGAACAAACATAAATATAATATGAACTAACACTTTGTGAGCGCAGTTATGGAGATCGTCGCCAAATTCACATGAATATCAATTACGACGTCTCAAGACTTCTCAAAGCACGTGATCGTATGCCTAAAGCTTCGTTGAAGCTTATGGACCTATTTAGAAGTCATGAAGATTCGATTGAAGCTATTGAAGATGGTATCGTCAAGTTTTATTTATAGTCTTTAAGCTTCTTTCGTAGAATGTTAAGCCTTGAGTAGGTCTTACATTTTAAATCTTCATAACGCTCATATCTTAGCTCTAGGATCTTAGTAGAAGTCCATACAATCCTTCCCGAAGCATCGCGCTTCAATTCGGGACTTCTTGTGCATGTTAGTTGGTTCAAGAAGAAGAACTGACCGACTAGATGGTGATCTAGTTGGTCAGCCAAGCTTCTTGGACCGACTAGTTCTTCTCAGTTAATTCTTAGCTCTTTACTGTTTACAGTTAGTCGGTCTAAGTTGACTCACCGACCGACTAGTTTGTGAACTAGTCGGTCAATGATGCTTCTATGACCGACTAGTTGAGCTTTCCCTGAACATGCACATTTAACCTTGAGCTACTGTTTATCATTAGTCGGTCTGTGCTCATTGATCGACCGACTAGTTGATGAACTAGTCGGTCAACTTTTCTTCTTAGACCGACTAGTTTAGTTTACTGTACATGCCAAATTTTTCACCATACTTACTGTTTATTGTTAGTCGGTCTATGTTCATTTGGTGACCGACTAGTTGGTGAATTAGTCGGTCAACATTTGTTCTTGGACCGACTAAGTCTAATTCTTCTCAGACTTCAGTTTTATCTGTTAGTCGGTCCATGTTGAGTAACCGACCGACTAGTTGTGAAACTAGTCGGTCAGCGACTCTTCTTAGACCGACTAGTTCCTTAGTCTGTACTTTGATCTTTTCTCAGTTTACTCATTAGTCGGTTCACGTTATTTGACCGACCGACTAGTTGATGAACTAGTCGGTCGGTGGTTGTTCTTTGACCGACTAGTTGGGTTCAGAAAAGAGCCGTTGGAGCTTTAATTGAAACGTTTTTCTCTCTCTCTCTCCTCTAACCTATATATACTTGATGGGCTGCATTCATTGCTGCCAAGGCTGATATTATTGCAAGTTTAGAGATCAAGAGAAATCATTCCAAGTGCATTCAAAGCTCATTCTTTCCATTCAATAATCTCTCCTCACTCTTACTTCCAAAGAGAGATTCATTGAGTGTGAAGCCTTCCAAGCCAAGTGCTTGATTCTAGGTCACCAACATCCCCAAAGCTCTCCATCGCTGATCTACATCTTGGAGCTAGGGTTTGGTGCCACTTCTTCCCCAAAATCATCCTTGCCCTAATTCGTAAGCAATACTCAAGGCATATGTATTTTGTTCGGTAAGAAGTTTTCTTATTTCATTTCATATTTGATTTGTAAGATTCACTCTCGGTTGTGAGAGTGTGGTTGTGATCCCGGGTTGTGGGAGTCACAAATTACATTTTGTATGATTTGACTTGTGGAGGATTTTCACAAGTATTTCATAGTGGAAATCTTGAGTTAGGGTTTCTAACTCAAGTATCCGGAGGGGATCCGGGTGGTTGGGATGTAGGATCACCGGGTACAAGTCGGGGAGACTTGGGTGGATCCGAACCCAGTAACATATCTTGTTAGCATTGTTATTATTGTTGTTGTCATTCAATTTAAGCTTCCGCAAATTGATTTGGTAGTTGTTTGCATTATAATTAGGAATTATACTCCTTGTTATTTTTAAAGTACTATTCACCCCCCCTCTAGTACTTGTGCAGTAGCTTGTAGGGCATTACATTTGGTATCAGAGCCAGATACTTAGCTATGTCTGCCAACGACAACAAGACCGTGCGTCCACCTTCCAACTATGACACCTTCAGGAACCGTGAAGGAGCATCTTCGGTGATGGAAGGACATTCCTCTACAAGGCCTCCATTCTTCAACGGTACCAACTACGGGTACTGGAAATGCCGGATGGAAACCTTCCTCCGGAGTGCATCTCTATGGAGGACCACAATGAAGGAATACATCGAGCCCAAAGAAGAAGACTTTGAGAAATGGACAACCGCGGAGGTCGCCGCGGAGGTAAGCAATGCCAAGGTAATGAACGCCTTGCAATGCGCGTTGGAGCCCGAGGACTTCAATAAGATATGCACATGTAAGAGTGCATATCAAATTTGGAATTCCCTCCTCATTCTTCATGAAGGGACGAGTAGGGTAAGAGACTCTAAACTCGTAGTTGTAAACAAAGATTACGAAATGTTTCATATGCAACAGGGCGAGAAGATGAAGGAATATTACGCTCGCTTTGTCGACATCATAAACGAGTTAGAGGCTCTCGGCAAATCCTACACCCAAAAGGAGAAGTGCTCGAAGCTTATCGAAGGACTTCCCTCTTCTTGGGAAAAGCGTACCTTCGCCATCGAGGAAGGTAATGACATGAATAAGTACACCGTAGTTCAACTAATGGGTACTTTAATGTCATACGAGGTACGCAAGGATAGCAAGCTCAAATTGCAGGAAAAGATGAAGTCCTACCTAAAGCAAGACGAGCCAAAGAAGAAGGCCATCGCTTTCAAGGCCGCTCCATCCACATCCACATCAACCGATGATGAAGACTCGGAAAATGAGTTGGACTTGGAGTCCATGGCACTCATGGCCAAGAAGTTCAACCGTTTCTTCCGAAAGGGTAACTATAAGAACAAAGCTAAATTTGGTTCTTCTAACGCCTCTTCCTCTCCTTTGTGTTTCAAGTGTAACAAGCCAGGACACATGAAAGCGGAGTGTCCTCTTAATAAGCAAAAGGAGAAGTGGAAGGCGCCAAAATTCGATAAGTCCAAGAAGTACAAAAAGGGGTACAAGAAGGGACTTGTCGGAGCAACATTCACCGACTCCGAGGATTCTTCAAGCGGAGAGTCGGACGATGAGCAAGTGGAGCAAGCGCACATGTGCTTCATGGCAAGAGAGGAGCGTGATCAAGGATCCTCCTCTTCCGATGATAGTGATGACGAAGGCAACGATGAGGTAACTATGGATGATCTTAGGAATGCTAACTCTCAATTATGGTCAAAATACACTAAATTAGTAAATAGGTATACTAAGGTAAAAGATGACCTAGCTAGCATTCAAACCTCGCCTAAGACTATCATCACCAACAACGACACCATTGTTGAAGAGTTGAGAAATGAGATTATTAATCTCAAATCTAAACTTGAACATGTTAGCATAGATGATCCAGAAGAACATAGGATAGCGGATTTAACTTCTCAAAACTCGACTTTGAGTATTGAGAACGGGAATCTTAAATCTCGTGTTTATGTGCTCACATCGCAAGTATCTACTTTAGATACTTCTATGCGTTCTCTCAAAGAGAAATATGAGAACACATTAGGCCGAATCAATAGATTCAATAAGGGTAAGGACCATTTGGATAAAATCCTAAGTGACTTACTTCCGGCCAATCACCACATTGGTTTGGGGTATACGATGGGATGTCCATCCAAATCGGCCACTACTTTTGTTAGGACAACTTCCGGTGACTCTACGAGTGGTAGCAAACACTCTATTGGTAGTTCATCTACCAATGGTGCTTCCACCTCGTCCACGCCTTCTTTTGGAAAGAAACCCACTTTGGGTGGACCTCCAAAGAAGGGGCATGCTTATATGTACACCAATACCATGCCACGTAGGAACACACGTCCTACTCCACCGTCTCACACATATGATGATTTTTATGCAACACATTCTCGGGCACGTGCACACAATGTGAGACACCCTCACGCACGTGTTCCCACACATGCATATGTTCACCCACCTCATCATGTGAATAATTCTCGTTGTGCACCATTCCATCATGTTCCTTATGCCTATCCACAACATGCATCACGTAGAAATCAACGTCGAATGCATGCACCCAATAGGATGATGGCTCCCAAGATTTTCACAATTTGGAGCCCAAAGGACACAAGCATGGACGAAAAACAATTGTATATGAATGCTTATTTTTCGGATGTTGTGCATAGTAGAAATTATGTGGGGAAGTCTAAGTCCAATTGGACTTGGCTTCCAAAGGTCTAATCTTTTGGACCCAATGACCTTGGGTACCATGATATGAAATTCTCTATCTTTAGGTACTCAAGGAAAAGAAAAAGAAAAGGAGCAACAAATTTAAATTTAGCTCCAAGGGAAATTGGATACTCGATAACGAGTGTTCAAAACACATGACGGGTGACGCTAGTTTGCTCTCCGGAGTGGTTCCCATAGCAAATGGAAACCGCGTCGTATTTGGAGGCAACGAGAGCGGAACCATCATTGGTGTCGGTAAAGTGGGTAACCCATCTAAACCCTTAATTAGTGATGTTTATCTTGTTAATGGTTTAAATCATAATCTTATTTCAATAAGCCAACTTTGTGACAAAGGTTACAAAGTTAGCTTTGCGAAAGGATTGTGTCATATTTTAAGAAAAGATAATGATAAATTATTATTTTCCGGCACTCGTCATAAAGATATTTATATTTTGGATCTTCCTAAGTCATATGAACAATGTCTCGTTGCCAACACAAGTGAACAACACTTATGGCATCGACGCTTTGGACATGTGAACTTTGGAACACTATATAAGCTTTCAAAATTAAATTCCATTAAAGGTTTTCCGAAGCTTGTTTTTGAAAAGAAAAGTTTTTGTGATTGTTGTCAACGTGGCAAGCTTCCTAAATCTTCATTTAAACCTAAGAAAAGCATCTCTACTAAACGGCCACTAGAGCTATTACATCTAGATTTATTTGGGCCAACTAGAGTTGCTTCATTAGGAAATGCTAGATATGGACTTGTCATCGTAGATGACTATTCGAGATTTACATGGGTATTTTCATTATGTAATAAAAATGAAGCTTTTGAAAACTTCACAATTTTTGTTAAGAAAGTACAAAATCTCTTAGGAACCACCATTGTCACTATTCGTAGTGATCATGGAGGTGAGTTTGAGAATGAGTCTTTTGAGACATTTTGTGATGAAGTTGGTATTACTCACACCTTCTCTTTCCCTCGTGCACCTCCTCAAAATGGAGTAGTTGAGAGAAAGAATAGGACGCTAGTGGAGTGTGCTCGCACTATGCTTGATGATAGCCAACTTGGCCATCAATTTTGGGCGGAAGCGGTACACACCGCTTGCTATGTGTTTAATAGAATACTTTTGAGGCCCGGCACTAAACAAACTTGTTATGAATTGTTGTTTGGTAGGTTGCCTCAAGTTAAACATTTTCGTGTTTTTGGTTCGAAATGTTTTATTAAGAACACGTATGGTAGTTTGGACAAATTCGATCCAAGATCCGATGAGGGGATTTTTGTTGGATATTCTTCGCGTAGCAAAGCCTACCGGATATTCAACAAACGAACCTCAACTATCGAGGAGTCGCTTCATGTCTCGTTTAATGAAGGATTTGTTCCAACTAGAATTTCAAATGATAATGATTCTATGGATGTTTTATGTGATTCGTTTGATAATTCTAAGTCTAATAATTCTATTGATTCTATTGAGACTAACCCAACTAATGAAGTTGTTGAGAATGTTCCTAGTGATCAAGGTATTCCCAAACGGCTTCATACCATTCGTGACCATCCTTATGAGCAAGTCATTGGCAATATCTATGATAGTGTCAAGACGAGATCTCAAGTGAACTACTTCGCTCATTGTGCCTTTGCCTCCTCGATAGAGCCAAAGAATGTTAATGAAGCATGCGAAGATAGCGCTTGGATCTTAGCCATGGAGGAGGAGCTCATTCAATTCGAGAGAAATGACGTTTGGGAGCTTGTTCCATTGCCATCGAAGAACCACACCGTCATAGGGACAAAGTGGATCTTCAAGAACAAAACCGACGAAAACCAAGTCGTCGTCCGGAATAACGCTCAGTTAGTTGCTCAAGGCTACCGTCAAGAGGAAGGTATTGATTTCGAAGAATCCTTCGCTCCGGTAGCTAGATTAGAATCAATTAGATTATTATTGTCTTTTGCATGCCATAAGGATTTTAAATTATTTCAAATGGATGTTAAAAGTGCATTTTTAAACGGAGATGTTGTTGAGGAAGTTTACGTTTCTCAACCTCCGGGATTCATAAATGAAAAATTTCCAAATCATGTTTTTAAATTAAAGAAAGCACTTTACGGTTTGAGACAAGCTCCTCGAGCTTGGTATGATCGATTAAAGAATTTTCTTTTGGATTTGAATTTTAAAATGTGAGAAGCCGATTCTACACTTTTTGTTAAACATGCGAATAATGATATAATTTTAGTTCAAATATATGTTGATGATATCATTTTCGGTGCTACTAACTTTGCTCTTTGCGAAGAGTTTTCTAATGTTATGAAGGAACAATTTGAGATGAGCCACATGGGTGAGCTCAAGTATTTCTTAGGTCTCCAAATTCGCCAAATGGACGATGCCATCTTCATCCACCAAACGAAGTATACGGTGGAGTTGCTTAAGCGATTTGGAATGGAAAGTGCTTCCGGGAAAAAGACTCCAATGAGCACAACTACGCATCTTGACAAGGATACGGGCGGTAAGGATGTAGACATTCGTCTATATCGAGGTATGATAGGTAGTTTACTTTATCTTACCGCAAGTAGGCCCGATATTATGTTTGCCGTATGCGTATGTGCTCGTTATCAGTCTCAACCTAAGGAGTCTCACTTAGTAGCGGTAAAACGTATTTTCCGTTATCTAAGTTATACACTTGATTTTGGATTACTTTATCCAAAATCTAGCACGTATGAGTTAATCTCATATAGTGATGCCGATTATGCGGGATGCAAATCCGACAGGAAAAGTACTAGTGGCACTTGCCATTTTATAGGAAATTCCCTTGTCTCTTGGTTTTCCAAGAAGCAAAATTCCGTGTCACTTTCAACCACCGAGGCGGAATATATTGCCGCCGGTGTCGCGTGTGCTCAAGTTCTTTGGATGAGACACACACTTAAAGACTTTGGTATTAATTGTGATACTTGCCCTATCATGGTTGACAACCAAAGTGCAATATGTCTTTCCAAGAACCCGGTACACCATTCCCGTTCGAAACACATAGATGTCCGACACCACTTTTTAGATGATCATGTTGCTAAAAAGGACATCATTTTAGTGTACGTTGAAACCTAAAAGCAAATCGCCGATATTTTCACGAAACCCCTAAAGGAGGACTCCTTTGTGCGGTTGCGTCGAGAATTGGGGATTATGGGTGAATCCGAGATATAGGATTCATATTTCATTCAATTATCTTGCATGCTTTTATATTTCGCGATATTTCAATCATGCTAGATTTATTGAATTTTTGGGAATTTTATGTGATTTGTTTGAATTTATGATCGAAATCGTATTTCAATGTCGTATTTAAGATTTCGACGTTTAATGGGGTAGTTTAGATGAGTATTGAGAGTTTTGCGATATATCGTCCAAGTGTTTTGAGAAGAGAACTTGATTATCACTTTTTGGACTCTGTTAGTCGGTATCAGTTCAACCACCAACTGACTAGATGTTCATCTAGTCGGTTAGTAGAAGAACTTAGACCGACTAACTCAAGCTTATTGAGTTTCCTTTCCTTCTTAAACTTAGTCGGTTCATGTTCAGTGACCGACCGACTAGATTGAGATCTTGTCGGTCAGTAAATGAACGCAGAACGACTAAATCTTGTCAGTAAATCTTGGATTCAGCCACTGTTTGCAACTAGTCGGTTCATGCTCATTGACCGACCGACTAGATCGTGATCTAGTCGGTCAGTGCTTGAACTGTGACCGACTAGTTGTGCCAGGGGCTGTTTGGTCATTTGCGAAATCGACCGACTTAAACTCAGTTTAGTCGATCGATTTTCATTCTAATCGATCGAAATCTCTTCTCTCTCCGCTCAAAACCCTGACCTCCCTCGAGACCCTTCGTCTTCCGGCCACTTTCCGACCATTCCAGCCGTCGCCGTCCGCCGATCTCCGACCTAGGGTATCTCCTCTTCCTTCCTCTCCTATCTAGGGTTCGGTTTCAGCTCTAGGGTTAGGTTGTTCAGTTGATTTCATCTCCTAGGGTTTCGTTTAGGGTTTTTCTAATTCCGATTTAGGGGTTCTTCATTTCCGTTTGATTGTGTCGTGTTGTGCCGAGATTATGGCCCGAACACGTATCCCGATCACTCCGTCTAGCCCCTCGTCGATGACCATAGAACAAAACCCTTCGGATCCCGAGCATCCAACCCCTCCGAAACGCCGTGCCAAGACCACCCAACCTTCGTCGTCTTCGCCTCCTCTCAAGAAGAAGAGGACGACGACCGCCAAGCCTAGAGTTCAACCAAAGCCCAAACCTAAGCCCAAGGCCAAAGATCTTGCCTCTCGTTCTTCATTCCATACTCCTACCGATTCCGATACGGAGTATATCCCCGAGCCAGAGACTCATAGGGAACCCACTCCTCCCACTAATCCCGAGTCTAGCACCCACCCTCGTACGTCTACCCGTAAGCCTAAGGGAAAGGCTCCGATGCCGGTGGGTGGTGTCGATATTTCGTTGTGTCGCGATGACCCTTTGTGTCTCGCGGCGTACAACCGTATCGAACATTGCCCTCTGCTTCTGGAGCATTTCGTCCAGTTTAGTGACTTCATAGGGTTAGCTGATCTTCTCTCGTCGTCGGGTCTCCTCGATTACCTTCGATTTGACCCAAAGGCGAATCCTCACCCCTGTCCTAGATTAGTAAAGCTTTTCTATGCGAATAGGATCCGGGGTCAGTACGATCAGACCCACTCTGTTGAGACGACCGTTTTGGGGACTCCTATAGTCCTCACTGCGAAAATCTTAGGAGAGATTTTGGGTATCTCTTCGTCTGGCCTCCTTCCTTCTGATATCTCAGTTGACGATATTTCTTCCCTCGATCAGACCATCCTTTCAGAGATTTTCCATCAGATCCCTCCTGCCATGATTGGCGTGCCATCTAAATCATTCAAGCCTAATGCGTGGGTCCTAAATCTGATTCTGAAGTCGTGCTTGCTTCCCAAGTATGGCTCCTCATCTTTACCATCCCAGCCATTTTTGAAGCTTATCTATGCGATCTTCATGGGGAGCTCGATTAATTGGGCTCGAATTATACTCGATAAGATTGACTCTTTCGAGTGTATTCGAAAGTCCAATAAATCGGCTCATATCCCATTTCCTTGCATGTTGACCCTCGTTTTTCGTCATTTTCGTGTCACATTGCCTCGTGACGATGAGCGTCCCCTTGGTCCTCCCCTGAACGCGACGGCCGTCAAGAAATCTCTTGCGGCTCTTCGTCACGTTCAGAGGACGACACCTTCAGCGTCTGTCCCTGCCTCTGCCAGTGCCTCTGCTGCTCCCTCTGCCACCCTGGATGAGGTCGTACGGTTACTTCGTCGTCACGAGTCTCGCTTGGCTCGTACTGAGGAGGTAGTCTGCCGTATAGCTCGTCTGCTGGGTGTTGATGTTCCTCCTTCCGTTTCTGAGGATGAGGAGTTAGATGACATGGCTGAGGAGGACGTTGAGGAGCTTTGTCGTGCTTCCACTCGTGCCCCCGAGGGCACTGCTGCTGGTGCTTCCTCTTCCGGTGATGCTGTTGCTGCTTCTTCTGCTGGTGCCCCCGAGAGCACACCTGTTGCCGCCACTCCTGTGGTGGATACTCCGACTGGTGCTCCCGAGGCCACTACGGTTGCTGCTTCAGAGGTTGCCACTTCAGCCGTTCCTCCTGCTGATCTTCCGGACGTCTCTGCTGATCCAGTCACCTCTTCTGCTCCTGCTGAGCCTGTAGTTGCTTCTGGTCCTCCCGCTGCCTCTTGAGTTTCTCCGAGGCCTCTCCTGATACTCATTGGATGATATATCATGTTGAGAGAGATGTTGGGTAGGATAGTGTGGGTGGCTGTGTCTTTTGGATCATTTTTGATGTTCTTTTTGATATCTGTGATGATGTATTTTGATATGTGTGATGATGATGTATTTTTATTGACACTCCGATATATTGTGATATGATGATGTATTTGTGTGCCCCGATCAGTCGATCATTGTTTTGTATGTCGGTGATGTACTCTGCTTCATATTATATATATATAAATGCATCGCAGTTGACATTTCATTATATTGTGCAATTTCTAATTTTTTAATGTCTCTGATGTTTGAATTCGTCGCTCGACGATATTAACTTGATTTAATAGAAATTTCTTCTATGGAAACATAGAATTGTTTTCCATGCACTAAATTAACCAAGAAATGTTGATATTGGAGAGTATATTCCATAACTCAATCCGTTAAAAAGATTTGAGTTTTGATGATTTCGTTTTACGATTTTTCGACTTTGGTATCATTGACACGCCTTGATTCTACTCGTATTTTTCTATTTGGTGTCACTTGAACCGTCGTCGTATTCTACGACTCCCGTGCTTTTAATTTGAGGCCATTGTTGTTGTCGTTGTTATCCTCCCGCTCTTTTTGCTTATGCCAAAGGGGGAGAGATATAATAATAACGATGTGCCAAATGAAAATTTAAAGCATTTCTCCAAGAATCTAACTTGATGTGTTAGATTCAGGGGGAGTTAAGATATATAAATGGATTTTCAAATCCGATATTTCAATAACCTACGTTTGGTATTTCAATAATTCAATAACCGATTGTCATTTAATATTCTTCACTCGTCTGCTTGATGCGTATTATTTTTTGTCTAAATTGGAATTAACGTGTCATCAATGCAGGGGGAGTAAGTAAATTTCATTTGAATTATTATTTTTGATTATTATTTATGTTGGTTTGTCATCACCAAAAAGGGGGAGAATGTTGGATATTGGACTCCCCGGATTTGGTTTTGGATGATGAACAAACATAAATATAATATGAACTAACACTTTGTGAGCGCAGTTATGGAGATCGTCGCCAAATTCACATGAATATCAATTACGACGTCTCAAGACTTCTCAAAGCACGTGATCGTATGTCTAAAGCTTCGTTGAAGCTTATGGACCTATTTAGAAGTCATGAAGATTCGATTGAAGCTATTGAAGACGGTATCGTCAAGTTTTATTTATAGTCTTTAAGCTTCTTTCGTAGAATGTTAAGCCTTGAGTAGGTCTTACGTTTTAAATCTTCATAACGCTCATATCTTAGCTCTAGGATCTTAGTAGAAGTCCATACAATCCTTCCCGAAGCATCGCGCTTCAATTCGGGACTTCTTGTGCATGTTAGTTGGTTCAAGAAGAAGAACTGACCGACTAGATGGTGATCTAGTCGGTCAGCCAAGCTTCTTGGACCGACTAGTTCTTCTCAGTTAATTCTTAGCTCTTTACTGTTTACAGTTAGTCGGTCTAAGTTGACTCACCGACCGACTAGTTTGTGAACTAGTCGGTCAGTGATGCTTCTGTGACCGACTAGTTGAGCTTTCCCTAAACATGCACATTTAACCTTGAGCTACTGTTTATCATTAGTCGGTCTGTGCTCATTGATCGACCGACTAGTTGATGAACTAGTCGGTCAACTTTTCTTCTTAGACCGACTAGTTTAGTTTACTGTACATGCCAAATTTTTCACCATACTTACTGTTTATTGTTAGTCGGTCTATGTTCATTTGGTGACCGACTAGTTGGTGAATTAGTCGGTCAACATTTGTTCTTGGACCGACTAAGTCTAATTCTTCTCAGACTTCAGTTTTATCTGTTAGTCGGTCCATGTTGAGTAACCGACCGACTAGTTGTGAAACTAGTCGGTCAGCGACTCTTCTTAGACCGACTAGTTCCTTAGTCTGTACTTTGATCTTTTCTCAGTTTACTCATTAGTCGGTTCACGTTATTTGACCGACCGACTAGTTGATGAACTAGTCGGTCGGTGGTTGTTCTTTGACCGACTAGTTGGGTTCAGAAAAGAGCCGTTGGAGCTTTAATTGAAACGTTTTTTTCTCTCTCTCTCTCCTCTAACCTATATATACTTGATGGGCTGCATTCATTGCTGCCAAGGCTGATATTATTGCAAGTTTAGAGATCAAGAGAAATCATTCCAAGTGCATTCAAAGCTCATTCTTTCCATTCAATAATCTCTCCTCACTCTTACTTCCAAAGAGAGATTTATTGAGTGTGAAGCCTTCCAAGCCAAGTGCTTGATTCTAGGTCACCAACATCCCCAAAGCTCTCCATCGCTGATCTACATCTTGGAGCTAGGGTTTGGTGCCACTTCTTCCCCAAAATCATCCTTGCCCTAATTCGTAAGCAATACTCAAGGCATAGGTATTTTGTTCGGTAAGAAGTTTTCTTATTTCATTTCATATTTGATTTGTAAGATTCACTCTCGGTTGTGAGAGTGTGGTTGTGATCCCGGGTTGTGGGAGTCACAAATTACATTTTGTATGATTTGACTTGTGGAGGATTTTCACAAGTATTTCATAGTGGAAATCTTGAGTTAGGGTTTCTAACTCAAGTATCCGGAGGGGATCCGGGTGGTTGGGACGTAGGATCACCGGGTACAAGTCGGGGAGACTTGGGTGGATCCGAACCCAGTAACATATCTTGTTAGCATTGTTATTATTGTTGTTGTCATTCAATTTAAGCTTCCGCAAATTGATTTGGTAGTTGTTTGCATTATAATTAGGAATTATACTCCTTGTTATTTTTAAAGTATTATTCACCCCCCTCTAGTACTTGTGCAGTAGCTTGTAGGGCATTACAGGAATGGGCATATAAATATCTGAAGGCAAAAGAGACATGGATTCCTTCTTCATATGAAAACATGCTCAAAAAACTCTGCATCTCTAGACTCAGAAATAGAATGATCTTTCAAAGACATGAATCTATAGGCAGCACTATTATGAGCATAACCAATGAACACTGTGTCATAGGTCTCAGCTCCAATATTAGATTTCTTAAAGTCAGGTAGACCTACTTTAGCCAAACACGCCCACACTCTAAGAAAATTCAGGTTGGGAGTAAATCATTTCCACATCTCATAAGGAGTCTTGTCTAGTTTCTTATGGGGTATACAGTTAAGAACATGACAAGCTGAGAGAATAGATTCTCCCACATGTCATCAGACATCCCTGAACTCAAAAGCATAGCATTCATCATTTCCTTCAAGATTTTGTTCTTATGTTCAGCTATACCATTATGTTGAGGTAAGTGTGGGGCACTAAACTCATGTATAATCTCATTCTTCTCAAAAAAATCCTTAAGGGTGTTGATACTATATTCTCCACCTCTATCAGACCTAACTCTCTTGATTTTCTTGTCTAGTTGGTTTTCTGCTTCAGCCTTGTATTTAATAAACGTTTCCTATGCTTCACCTTTAGTTATAAGAAGGTACACCCTAGTAAACCTAGAGCAATCATCAATAATGGTGGTATAGTAATGTTTTCCTCCTTTGCTTCTGGTATTCTTGAATTTAGCTAAGTCTGTATGAATTAGTTCTAGAAGTTCTGATTGTCTAGAAGATACCGGTTTGCATGGTTTTTAGTGAACTTAGCTACTATACAAATAGGGCATTTGGCGAATTCTGTTGAGCTTACAATAGGTATTAAGGCCAAATTCCTTAGCCTTTTAATAGAAGTAATATTGACATGCCCTAGTCGACAATGCAATAAATCTAAAGTCCCAGCAATATAAACTGAAACAGGTTTATTCAAAATTTCAGAAGCAACATTAAAAACAAACAGACCCTCACTCAGATACACCTTCCCTACAAAGTCCCCACAGCAAGTAATAACAAACTTGTCAGCCTCAAAGATAGGTTTCAGTCTAGCTTTATTCCGCAATGCACCAGACACGAGGTTGCGACGTAGTGATGGGACATACAGAACATGTTAAGGGATAGAGTTTTTCGTGATGTGAGTTTTAGCAGTATTGTACCTTTACTAGCAACTCCAGCACCTGTTGAGTTTCCCATGAAAACGAATTCTGTATCAGCAGCATCTTTGAAGTTATGGAACAGCTCCTTGTTGGCATAGAGGTGCCGTGTAGCGCCTGTATTCAACACCCAATCAGTGTTATTGGCCACCAGGTTTGCTTCAACAACTACAACAGCAATGACTTCATCCTGTTCAGCAAGGTTAGCTTGGACAGCAGTATTACCACCTTGTTTCTGGAATGTCTTTTTGGGTCCTTGCCACTGAATGCATTGATAGGCCTTATGGCCCGGCTTGCTTGGACCATGCCTTCAGGTTTGGTGAGCCGGCCTTGCTTCTTATTCTGTCATTGGTTAAATGATTTCTTTATGTTTCCTTTGAACCTGCTTTTTGTTGAAAGGTCTAGCAGATTCAATGATGTTGCCATTACAGAATTAACAGGAAGAGAAGCAGGCTTATCTTTGAGGCGATTAGCCTCTTCAGTTCTCATGTGGCTGATCAGCTCATGCAGCGACATGTCCTTCTTCTTGTGTTTGAGGTGATTCCTGTATTCATTCTAGGATAGTAGGTACCTCTCCAGCAGCACGCTCGTTTGAAAGATTTTGCTCTTCATGCCTTCATTAAGAATGTCAGTACACAGGTTCTCATAGACATGAACATGCTCCATGATTGGTTTGTCATCGACCATGTCAGCCACTTCCCAACGACGTACTTCCTCTTCCCTGCATCATCTGCACCATATTTCTTTTCTATGGAATCTCAAATGAACATAACAGATTTGTGGATCATGAATAAATCAAAAAGTGAATTTTTCATATGATTAAGAAGATGACAGCGGACAATTTTGTTATCTTTCTCTTACTTCTTAATATCTTCTTCATTAGATTTAGGAGCAGTAATAGAAGAAGTGGTGGAAGTGGTGATGACAGGAGATTCAACAGGGTTGTTGTTGAACAAGACATAGTCAATTTCAAGTTGTTCAAAGAACATAAGTAATTTTTGAGACCAACGCTTGTAATTGGTTCCATCAAGCGGTTCCAATTTAGAGAGGTCAAGGATCAACTTTGTAATACCCCATATCCCTATATACGTATATATCTACGTATTTTTGGGAGTAAATATGTATGTATATTTTTCGGGAATATGATTGTATTTTTCCTTTAATTATTTGGTGTAGGAATTATTTTTAAATGGTTTTAAACTCATTAATTGAATTTAGTAGATGAGAGTATTTGGAGGAATACTTGTATTTGAAGTGTATGTAGTATTCCTTTATGTATTTCCATTTTCTTAAAAATACAAAATCCCAATTTTCTTTACCATGACAACACAACACATTAGGTGGCATCTTATGAGCTAATTAGAGTACACATGGCTTAATTTTGACTAAGATTTGTGGAGGAGAGGATTTTAGGGAAATACAATTTTCAAGGCATGAAACAAAAACCAAAATCTCTCTCTCTCTCTCTCTCTCTCCATCTCTTTTTCAGCTATGGCTAAAAATTCTCCCCCTTTCATCCCCATTTCTCCACCATCTCACCACCTACCTCCTCCTAAATCACCACCCACTCCTCCACCAAGAAATCTTGGCTTTTCCTTATCATTCTAACACCTAAATTCCTTAAAATCCATCTTTTGGAGGCCAAAGTTGGAGAAGGAGACTATGAGCCCAAGATTCATCAAGGATTAAGAAGGGCAAGAGAAAATTTTGGAGGACTTGTTAAGGTAGAAATTCTTATCACCTTAGTAGGGTTTAGTTTTAGAATTAAGGGTTTAATTAATTAGCAAGTTCTTTAGATTTTGTGTAGAAAATAAGTTTTGAACTTCATGCTGAAATTTACACAGAATTGACCGAAACTTTGGTAGCTTGCTGCACCTAATTGGCTACATGGAATTGCCTTTAAAAAATATATGTTTCTCATATTGAAGTTCTAAACAACTTTCACGTTTATAAGTTTTGCAAATTCGGACTGAAAGCTCGGGTAAAAAATTCAGTTTCTAAAACTGGTCTGTTTTTAGACAGTTTTGACACCTTTCAGTAAAACGAGTAGAACTCCATGCACACTTTATAAAATATTATGATCTTGATGCCGTTGGAAAGCTGACTTCAAGATCTTCAACCTGTAATTTTTCTAGATTTTAATTTTGTCTGTAACTTGTAGAAATATGGACTTGAACTGAACTCAGTTTCTGGTTCAGAATGCTGAAATTATACATGTTAGAAGAAAATCCACCATAAATCACATATGTCAACTGAGCTTATGGAAATTGGTCAGTGAAAGGAAAACACCCATATCTACAACTTTTGTGAAGGGACCAGACACCAATTCTGACTGTAGATAGGCTAAAAGTGATATTCTTTCTGCTGTAACAGTTTTGACAGATTCATATGCTAATTTTGCTTAGTACTTATCATGGTGTAGTTTTGTTTGAAGTTAAGTTTGTTTGTGCTAATCATGTTCTCAATGACATGCTCTTGATACATGTAGTTATACAGATGGTTCATGAAATATTCGTTATGTCAATAATATTTAAGTTCAATTTGTTTTTGCTTTCACATTAGTATGTTCATAACGATGAGTTTGTGATGATATTCCATGCAATTATTTAATTGAGATGATGATGACGACGACGATGATGATGATGATATTGTTAAAAGTTGGTTAAAGCGGTATTCAAGTCCGCTAGATGATTCGTTGACAAACGAAGTAATATCGTGAAAACTGAGAGTGAGAATGAGGAATGTATCAGTCCTCCTAAAGGAGGGTGACACGGGGTTGGGGGAAAACGGGTAAACTTTAGGAGTTAAGGAGCGGACATATGATATGAATTCTCACCCGCTGTATCACTCCCAGAAGGGCGAGTTGAAAGGGTTGGAGATGCCGCTGGTGTACTCGTGATGCATCATGACGGTAATTGATGGTTTGCTCCGTTTGTCCGACAGAAAAATCGAGTTTGTCTCACTCCCATACCTTGTTCCGTTCGGGTACGAAGAGTTACGAGAGGCCCCTCCAGTGCTCGTATCGCTGGTTGTGGTACCACTTTTTCACCCACCCTGGGTGAAGTCCGCCTCCTTAGCGTTCTACGGTTTACACGGGTTCCAAATATGTGAATCAACAACTTATAGTAGTTGTCTTTAATTTATAAATGTTGTTATCTCATGTCTCCTTATTTTTGTTTACTTTAATGCTATTGTCCCATGGTAACATGTTCTTACGCTTTCTTTCAATAGCTGCATTTCATAATATGGTTTCATATGCATGTTTTTGCACATTCTCATAACTAGGTTCGCATGTTGGAATGTGATTACTTTTACGCACCATGAACCTTACTTGTTAGACTACCATCCCTAGATAGACAGACTAGTTATATAACTGGGTTCTGCTAGAGTGTTAGGAGTTTCTACTGGGTCACGCGTTGACGTGTCCCCGTTGACTTTCAGGTCATGTGAGTTAGAGGTTGGAGATAGCGGCTGGAGCTTCGGAGTTGGTGATCAGTTGTAGTATTGGGTGGTGAGGGGTATGATGAGAGACTTGTACTTTTTGGTGTTCTTTTCGGGTGGACCTTTGTACTTAGAGTTGTGAATATGAAGATGCTGGTGTATGTATAAGATGTATCCATGTATCAATAAAATGGAATATTGTACTTTTGTTATTTTCTCAGTGTTTTATCTGTGACGGAGTTTTACTTGTACTTCCCAGCACGTGCGTAGTACCTGCAGTGTTCTTCCTACTCTATTCTTTTCTTGTTTTCTACGTAACACTCGCCTCTTCGGGAATACCTGATACGGATTCGTACTTATCCGGTATCCCGGGGACCGGGTCGTTGCAGGTGGTGGCCCATGCAGGTCTCCGCACTGCGGCGTGCGTAAGGATAGTGCAGGTAATGCTCCATAAGAGTAGTCGTATCTTAAGGTGGGTAGTAGCCTTAGAATCTCAAGTGAGCCATTAGTAGTATAGAGACTAGTTTTAGAAGGCTAAGAATGGACTTAGTCCAGAGTGGACAGATTGTCACCTTTGGGTTGTACCTCAACATTTATAAGTGTAGTTAGAATGTACTCATGTGTAAGGTATATATATAACTCTAATATGGAAGCATTAGTAAGAGTGCTAGTAAAGTACAATAGTATTTGTTCTTAGGTAGAATATATTAGTATGTGTGGGCGGTTATGTGTTCGCATAGATAAATAAGTATTACAGGTATATTGGCATATATTCTTATAGGCATGTATCTATAACTATACCTGGATGTACGCTACATTAAAGATACTCGTATGACTATTTGTGTGTATCCTTATAAGCCATATTGTAAGCGTTCGTATATGGACGAACTATGAGGTGTATGTATAGAAATGTTGTTTATATGAATTGAGGAGTAGATAATATATGATGTGTAAATCTAAGTGTAATGCATACTATCTGTGTAATGAAGTACTGTGTGTCGTATATAAAGATGTGCTAATATACGTTTTATCTGCATTAAGTGTATATGGATTACTATGTGATTTTATGTATAGTTGTAAGTATAGATACTGAATTATATATTTAAGGGATAAAAGGAGATAATTTGTATATGGATATCTGAGGGATGTTTATATATATGGAGTATTTGTGTGCATAAATATAGTGTATAACTAAATTCGTGATGTATGTGTTGGTCTATGAATGTTGCTTGTACGTCTGGGTGGATGTATATTTGGATGTATAAGAGTGTATGACGGTATACATGGAATAACTATATGTGTATGCGGTTATATGTTTGTATGAATATACAAGTATTGTATGTCCGTTGTCGAATGTATCTGTGTGCTATACTTATGTGTGTATCTGTAGCTATACATACATGTATATACTACTACCTTAGCTACTTGTGTGACTATACGTTAATATGTGATATTATAAGTATATGTGTTAGTATGTGGTTGCACTATCAGATGTAGGTGCAATAGAGTGATTGTATTGATTGAGATGTAAGTAGTAAGTATGTATATATATTTATAGTGTGATATATATAGCATGCATGTGTGGATCCTTGAGTTCCATCCATGTATGTGTGGATATGTCTTAAGAGTATTAGTGTTATGAGTTGATGTATGTGATGAGTATATAATGCATGTATGGCTGTAAGCTGGTACGCTTACGCCTATGTATAGATGAATATAATTTTGTATGGTTATCTATGTGTATTGATATTGATATGGTAGATCTTGTGCAATGATATATCTGTGAATGTTGGATGGGTACTAGGAGACATACATGATTGTATGTCTGAGTATAGAGGTGCATGTGTATATATGTGTACATATGGTAACCTACAAGAAGTGTGTATCATGGACCTATATAGTTGATTGAGCTCTAGGCGATGTATAGATACGATATACCGTATGTATTGGTAATATGTGTTGTATATGTACATACTGATTGTGTAAGTCGATGAGCGGATTTTTGTGCTCCACTCATGCATGAGTGAGCATGCCCTAGATGTACTAGAGTTGTGTGTTCGATACATATATGAAAGATGTATATGGTTGCATGTCTGACTGTAAGCTGATACGCTTACACCTGTGTTGGATGGATATGTCATTATGTGAATATTTGTGTGTGTTGGTATTATTGTATGAGACTCTATGTAATGACGTGTAGAAATGTGGTGGTGTAAATTGATATAATGAGATACGTATATATGAGTATAGATACTATTGGAGGCGTATCATAAGTAGTGTGTGAAATATATTGGCTTACTAAATGGTGTGTATAGATATACATAAGTAGGTATGCCAAGTTATACAATATTGGTGTGTACTTATATATTATGTGATGATATGTGAGTGTAACAAGGGAATGAAAATTATATATAGACATGTCTTGTTTGTACAAGTGTGTGTGTGTATATAGATACATATACTGTATTGATAAGATTCTTATGCTATTAATTATACATAGTGTTGTGTGTATATATATACTGTATTGAATATATGTTATGCGGACGGCTTGTATGTAAGTATATTTGTACCATGAATAGGTGGATAAATTAGACTTATGTGAGTAAATATTGGATATGAATACATATGGATGTATACTTGAATTATACTCTGATGTATCTAGGTATACCCATAGGTATGTGTATGTGTAAGTATGCTAGCTTTGTGACTTATGAGTAGGGTGTGTTTAAATATCATGCGAACATGTATGTAAGTAGATATATAAATACAAGGAGTGTGTGATTACATATAAAGGTGTATGTATTTAGATATATCTATACGTATCCATGAAATAGTATACGTCTGTGATCATGTTCTTGTGTGAATCTTTATGTAAGTACATATATATGTTGAGTGAATAAGTGAATAAATATTGGTGTATATATATTAATGCATTGGGTGTATCTATACACATTTCTACTTATTGATATGTACGACATTGATACATGTGTCCATGTGTATAGGTGTACTAGTATGTGTGTACGTATTAGTCTGTATACATACATACATACATACATACATACATACATACATATATACATATATATATATATATACATATATATATAGGAAAATTTTCAAATGAGAACATTTCGCACGGTGCGAAAATGTTTTTATCTTTTTTTTGAAATTTTTTTTTTCAAAAATTCTTTTTTCCACCCTCATTATATGTTGTTATACCCCCCCTCAAAAAATAATGGTTGAGAAATAATGTCATTTGGCCTTCGATCAAGGCATTTCATCAAATTCGCACGTTTTGAGACCGTTAAATTTTTAACGGGTGGATGGGTGCTCTAATCCCCAACGGGTTCACCCATTATTTTCCCTGGGGTATATAATTGTATGGATTAAACATCAAAAAAAAATTTTTGAAAAAAAAATTTCAAAAAAAAGATAAAATTCTTTTCGCACGGTGCGAAAAGCCCCTTTTTCGCAATGGAAGATTGCCCTATATATATATATACATACATATATATATATATACATATATATATATATATATATGAGTTTTCTCATGCAATATAGATATATTTGTGAGCACATGGAAGGACGTGGAATGTATAATACTATGTATGAGTTGTGATGATTTGTCTTTATACATGTATCCTTGGATAAGAATGGGTATGTATATGTATGTGATTTAAGGTATAGTGTATGTATATATGAATATGTAGTATATCTATATAGCGTGGTATGTATTTCGTGAGTAGAAAGACCCTTGGACTATTTTTAATCTCCGGTCAGACCCTTAGCATATAAAGTCCGAGGGCGGACTTTGTTTTTAAGGTGGGTAGAATGTAATACCCCATATCCCTATTTACGTATATATTTACGTATTTTTGGGAGTAAATATGTATGTATATTTTTCGGGAATATGACTGTATTTTTCCTTTAATTATTTGGTGTAGGAATTATTTTTAAATGGTTTTAAACTCATTAATTGAATTTAGTAGAAGAGAGTATTTAGAGGAATACTTGTATTTGAAGTGTATGTAGTATTCCTTCATGTATTTCCATTTTCTTAAAAATACAAAATCCCAATTTTCTTTACCATGACAACACAACACATTAGGTGGCATCTTATGAGCTAATTAGAGTACACATGGCTTAATTTTGACTAAGATTTGTGGAGGAGAGGATTTTAGGGAAATACAATTTTCAAGGCATGAAACAAAAACCAAAATCTCTCTCTCTCTCTCCATCTCATTTTCAGCTATGGCTGAAAATTCTCCCCCTTTCATCCCCATTTCTCCACCATCCCACCACCTACCTCCTCCTAAATCACCACCCACTCCTCCACCAAGAAATCATGGCTTTTCCTTATCATTCTAACACCTAAATTCCTCAAAATCCATCTTTTGGAGGCCAAAGTTGGAGAAGGAGACTATGAGCCCAAGATTCATCAAGGATTAAGAAGGGCAAGAGAAAATTTTGGAGGACTTGTTAAGGTAGAAATTCCTATCACCTTAGTAGGGTTTAGTTTTAGAATTAAGGGTTTAATTAATTAGCAAGTTCTTTAGATTTTGTGTAGAAAATAAGTTTTGAACTTCATGCTGAAATTTACACAGAATTGACCGAAACTTTGGTAGCTTGCTGCACCTAATTGGCTACATGGAATTGCCTGAAAAAATATATGTTTCTCATATTGAAGTTCTTAACAACTTTCACATTTACAAGTTTTGCAAATTCGGACTGAAAGCTAGGGTAAAAAATTCAGTTTCTAAAACTGGTCTGTTTTTAGACAGTTTTGACACATTTCAGTAAAACGAGTAGAACTCCATGCACACTTTATAAAATATTATGATCTTGATGCCGTTGGAAAGCTGACTTCAAGATCTTCAACCTGTAATTTTTCTAGATTTTAATTCTGTCTGTAACTTGTAGAAATATGGACTTGAACTGAACTCAGTTTCTGGTTCAGAATGCTGAAATTATACATGTTAGGAGAAAATCCACCATACATCACATATGTCAACTGAGCTTATGAAAATTGGTCAGTGAAAGGAAAACACCCATATCTACAACTTTCGTGAAGGGACCAGACACCAATTCTGATTGTAGATAGGCTAAAAGTGATATTCTTTCTGCTGTAACAGTTTTGACAGATTCATATGCTAATTTTGCTTAGTACTTATCATGGTGTAGTTTTGTTTGAAGTTAAGTTTGTTTGTGCTAATCATGTTCTCAATGACATGCTCTTGATACATGTAATTATACAGATGGTTCATGAAATTTTTGTTATGTCAATAATATTTAAGTTCAATTTGTTTATGCTTTCACATTAGTATGTTCATAACGATGAGTTTGTGATGATATTCCATGCAATTCTTTAATTGAGATGATGATGATGATGATGATGATGACGATGATGATGATGATGATGATGATATTGTTAAAAGTTTGTTAAAGCGGTATTCAAGTCCGCTAGATGATTCGTTGACAAACGAAGTAATATCGTGAAAACTGAGAGTGAGAATGAGGAATGTATCAGTCCTCCTAAAGGAGGGTGACACGGGTTTGGGGGAAAACGGGTAAACTTTAGGAGTTAAGGAGCGGACATATGATATGAATTCTCACCCGCTGTATCACTCCCAGAAGGGCGAGTTGAAAGGGTTGGAGAGGCTGCTGGTGTACTCGTGATGCATCATGACGGTAATTGATGGTTTGATCCGTTTGTCCGACAGAAAAACCGAGTTTGTCTCATTCCCATACCTTGTTCCGTTCGGGTACAGAGAGTTACGAGAGGCCCCTCCAGTGCTCGTGTCGCTGGTTGTGGTACCACTTTTTCACCCACCCTGGGTGAAGTCCGCCTCCTTAGCGTTCTACGGTTTACACGGGTTCCAAATATGTGAATCAACAACTTATAGTAGTTGTCTTTAATTTATAAATGTTGTTATCTCATGTCTCCTTATTTTTGTTTACTTTAATGCTATTGTCCCATGGTAACATGTTCTTACGCTTCCTTTCAATAGCTGCATGTCATAATATGGTTTCATATGCATGTTTTTGCACGTTCTCATAACTAGGTTCGCATGTTGGAATGTGATTACTTTTACGCACCATGAACCTTACTTGTTAGACTACCCTCCCTAGATAGACAGACTAGTTATTAAACTGGGTTCTGCTAGAGTGTTAGGAGTTTCTACTGGGTCACGCGTTGACGTGTCCCCGTTGACTTTCAGGTCATGTGAGTTAGAGGTTGGAGATAGCGGCTGGAGCTTCGGAGTTGGTGATCAGTTGTAGTATTGGGTGGTGAGGGGTATGATGAGAGACTTGTACTTTTTGGTGTTCTTTTCGGGTGGACCTTTGTACTTAGAGTTGTGAATATGAAGATGTTGGTGTATGTATAAGATGTATCCATGTATCAATAAAATGGAATATTGTACTTTTGTTATTTTCTCTGTGTTTTATCAGTGACGGAGTTTTACTTGTACTTCCCAGCACGTGCGTAGTACCTGCAGTGTTCTTCCTACTCTCTTCTTTTCTTGTTTTCTACTTAACACTCGTTGATCTAGGAATACTTGGGACGGATTCGTACTTCCCGGGTATCCTGGAGAGCGGATCGTTACAAACTTATTGGGTTGGATTGCCATAGTAGTACTGATTTCTAATTGCTTTCAAATTATAAGTTCAATAGGGGAATTTGTCACGACCCGCTTCCCTAAAATGGAGGCGAGATGTGAAAAGGTCCGCACGAGAGTGGAGCTGTGAAGCCCCAAACCCGATAAGCGTCAATAAAACATAAGCAGGTCCCTGTAACCACAACTGAACAACAATAATAATACAAGGAGAGACTGAAATAAAATCTCACATCTCATAGAGTCCAATATCCAAAATAAGTTTAACATCCAGAAAAGCCACCAGGCTAAAAGAAAAGAGTCTAAAGGCCCAGAACAAGGCCAACAAAAGCAACGACATAACAAAGTATAGGTGCTACGCACCGATAACAAAACAACTGTCTAACAAAAGTAAAACACAACGAAGACACTAGGACTGGTCCCCAGTGTCCACGTACTCCCCGTCAAACACAAGCTCGGGCTCGGCGTCATCAAACACCTCGTCCTCAACAAGGTTCTCAGGCTCAGGATCTAACATGTGTCACCCAAAAGAGTAAAGGGGCACATGTCAGCAAGTCTAAAAGACTTGGGCAAGGAAACTGAAAGTAAGGCAACTAGCAACCTAGCAGTTATAGTATGCGTGACATGGCAGTTACAACATGAGTGCACAATTAAGACATGGCAAGACTTCTTGTACAAGAGAACAATCATCGGGACAAGACAAGAGTAGCCAAGCTACTATCAATCTCAATCAATTCACTATTCACGTTGTTTGTAGATGTTTACGCCTTACAGCTGAATGGTTTCACATTCGCTGATTGGCCGCTTAACAACTACCCCAAACCCAGAGTTTACGCCTTACCACTGCAGTTGCTGATCGGGCAGACTCCCAGTTGATTGGCCGCTTAACTCTTACCCCCAATACCCACACGTAATGGAGCCAGGGTCCCCGCACATGAGCTCAGCAAGTGAGCCGGGGTTGCCCCGCACATGAGCTCGCATTCTTAAACATTTGGCGTATGGGTGCACCTAGCCGGAAACAAGCAATTCGGGCATTGGCTATCAACCAACACATGGCCCGCTTCTGGAACACGAGCCAGGAACACAAGCATTTGTAGCGAAGCTACGCAATCACAGAATCACTTCAAGGATGCAATGACATGACAATTAATTTGTGTACCGTTAATGGAAAGTAAACATGACATGGTAATTGTGCAACATGATATATGTCGGAACTAGCTTCGTTGTCAAGGTTGTTCCCCAATTTGCGCCTAGGCGAGTATCATTTCGTCGCCTAGCCTCTTTTATTCCTACAACAAGCAAATGGCCTAAAACATGGCCTAAACCCTAAGTGGCAAGTTTCACTTGCCTAGCACCGGGGATGACGACCACTTCGTCACACGGATGCTAATCTACGGGGAAATCGCTGTTATGGGGGAACAATCAACAACAATATGAAATTTTATTAGGGTTTCATAAAAATACAAATAGGCTATGAAAACATAGAGGAATCGATTTCTTACCGAGAGGAGGCGGAAGAAACACTCCGGAGAACCCTAGGATCAGATCTGGAAAAGATTGGAGAAGTTTGGAGAAACTAGGGTTTTGGGGGATTTTGGGGATTTTGGGGATTTGATGGAGATTTGGGGAAGATGAGAGGTAGATAGAGTGAATGGATGGTTTGGATGATGGATTTAGGGCTTGGAATGAAGGAATAAAGCTTGGAGGAAGATGGGGGCTCAATGTGGGTGATTTTAGGGTTTAGGGTCGAGTGGAGGAAGATGAAATCGTTTGGGGTGGGTTTAAATAGGATGGGCTGGCGGCTGCCCAGAAATTAGGGTTTTAACACAGGTTAGTCGGTCAAAGAGCAACCACTGACCGACTAGTTTGGCAACTAGTCGGTCAGTCGACCAACGCAGACCGACTAAGTGTAAACAGTAACCTCTGAACGAAAATAGGATTTAGAATTAGTCGGTCCATGAACAAATACTGACCGACTAGTTTAGCCTCTAGTCGGTCGATGAACGTTCTTAGACCGACTAAGAGTAAACAGTAACTGATACTAAAATTAGATGATGAGTTAGTCGGTTAAAGAAGCATTGCTGACCGACTAGTTTGCAACCTAGTCGGTCAACCAACGTTCTTAGACCGACTAACGATAAACAGTAACTCCTGAGAAATTTAGAAAGCCAACTAGTCGGTCCAAGAAGGATTGCCGACCGACTGGATCGTCATCTAGTCGGTCGGTGCCCCTTCTTATACCGGCTAATGAGCACAAAAAGTTCCGATACGGAGCGCGGGGCCCCGGGATCGATTCCTAAGACTCCTAGGCTTGATCTAATAGTATGATACAACCGTTATGAAGTCCGTCACGAATGACATACTTCGAAATCGACGATCCTAAGGAAGAAACGAGAAAATACGACGAATCGATCGAAAATGAAAGCTACGGAGACGAAAACCACACATGAGGAGAAAATCCACCAAAACATATATTATATTATAATAAATCCAGATGCAAGGAAAGCAGTCGTTACATCCTACCCAACTTAAGAAAAATTCCGTCCTCGGAATTTCCAAATACTCACGAGTCCGGAAACAAAAGTGGGAAACGCTCTCGCATCTCATCCTCATTCTGCCAAGTAGACTCTCCAGGTGAGCCGTGTCACCACATCACTCTCACAAGATTGACAATCTTGTTCCGAAGCGATTTCTGACGCCTGTCCAGAATCTGCACTGGATGCTGGTCATACGTCATATCGGGGCGAACGGTAATCTACGAAAAATCCACAGCATGAGACGGATCGCTAATGTATCGACGAAGCTGCGACACATGGAAAACATTGTGAACTCCTTCCAAAGATGGCGGCAAGGCCAAGCGATACGCTACCTCGCCAACCCTCTCCAAAATGTCAAACGGTCCAATGTATCGCGGGCTCAACTTCCCTCGCTTCCCGAAACGAATCACACCACGATTCGGGGAAATCTTCAAGAACACATGGTCGCCCGGCTGAAACTCCAAAGGAAGACGTTTAGCATCCGCCCAATGCTTAAAACGGTCCTGAGCAATCCTCAACCTCTCCTGAATATTCCTGACGATATCCACGGCCTCCACGATCATCTCAGGTCCCAACAACTCCCGATCACCAACGTCATCCCAACTCAATGGCGATCGACATTTCCTCCCATAAAGAGCGGCGAAAGGCGCCATGCCAATACTCGCCTGGAAGCTGTTGTTGTAAGAGAACTCCACCAAGTGCAGATGGCCCTCCCACGAACCCTTGAAATCCAACATGCACGCCCTCAGCATGTCTTCCAAAATCTGAATCGTCCTCTCGGACTGGCCATCCGTCTGCGGATGGTACGCCGTGCTGAAACTCAGACGCGTACCCAAGCTCTTCTGCAAACTTTTCCAGAACTGAGATGTGAACCTCGTGTCCCTGTCAGACACAATACTCATGGGGACTCCATGAAGTCGCACAACCTCCTGCACGATTCACATTACATCACTATCCAAACTAGGAAAAGGAAATAAAAACGGAGAGTAAAAGAATTTTACCTCCATATATCTCCTTGCTAGCGCCTCAGTGGACTGTCCCACTCGGAACGGAATAAAGTGCGCAGATTTGGTCAATCGATCTACGATCACCCAAATCGCGTCATTCTGCTTCGGACTCCGAGGTAGTCCAGTCACGAAATCCATAGTGATGTGTTGCCATTTCCACTCCGGAATCGGAATCGGTTGTAGCAACCCGGCCGTACGCTGATGCTCCGCCTTCACTTGCTGGCAAACCAAGCACTTGGCTACACTTCGAGCCACGCTCCTCTTTATACCATGCCACCAATAATTCAGACGAAGATCCTGGTACATCTTGGTGCCACCAGGATGCACAGAATACAGCGAACTGTGTGCCTCCACCATCAGCTCCTCTCTGATATCCCCAGCTGGCACACACAACCTGGCTCCGAACCTCAGCGAGCCATCCTCATGAATCAAAAAGTCAGTCCGCAGACCGGCTTCCACCTGCTCCCGAATCTTCACCAGCCTCAGATCCTCAGCCTGGCCAGCCTTAATCTGATCCACGATCGTCGACTGTACCTGCATGTACATCAACGACGAAGCCTCCCCAGGAAGAACAACCTCCACGCCAGACTCACAAAAATCCTGCTGCAATCTCCACTGCGAGGTCAAAATCATCACCGCTGGAAGCCTACTCAAAGCATCCGGAACCACGTTCACCTTGCCAGGGTGAAACTGCAAATCAATCTCATAATCTGCCATAAGCTCCAATCATCGACGCTGTCGCATGTTGAGCTCCTTCTGAGTGAAAATGTACTTCAAGATTTTGTGATCGGTGAAAATCTTCACTTTCTCACTCAGCAGGAAGTGCCTCCAAATCTTAAGAGCAAACACAACGGCAGCCAACTCCAAATCATGCGTCGGGTAATTCTTCTTATGAACCTTAAGCTGACGGGACGCATACGCCACAACATGCTCATGCCGATGCAACACACAACCGAGACCCTTGCCAGAAGCATCGCAAAAGATCTCAAATCCACCGCTGCGATTAGGCACAACAAGAATAGGGGCAGTCGTCAACCTCTCCTTCAGAATACCAAAAGCACTCTCACAATCACCCGACCAAACAAAAGCAACATCCTTCCGCGTCAACCTGGTCATCGGCTCAGCAATACGAGAAAACTCCTTAATGAATCGCCAATAATAACCAGCAAGTCCAAGGAAACTCCGAATCTCAGACGCAGACGACGGAACAGGCCACTCCCTGATGGCCCGAATCTTCTCGGGATCCACTGAAATACCATCTCCAGTCACCACATGCCCAAGAAAAGCAACTCTATCCAGCCAAAACTCGCACTTCGAAAACTTAGCATACAAACGATGCTTCCTCAAGATCTCCAACACCGTCCTTAAGTGCGAGGCATGCTCTTCCTCCGACTTTGAATAGATCAGAATGTCATCAATAAAGATAACGACAAACTTATCCAAAAAGTCGTAGAAAATTAGGTTCATCGAGATTCATGAAAACTGCGGGCGCATTAGTTACGCCAAAAAGCATAACCACAAACTCATAGTGTCCATACTTCGTCCTGAACGCTGTCTTCGGAACATGATCCTTCTTCACCTTCAACTGATGGTAACCACTCCTCAAATCCAATTTAGAAAACACCCTCGAACCTCCAAGCTGATCAAAAATATCATCGATGCGAGGCAACGTGTATTTATTCTTAATGGTCACCGCATTCAACTCCCGATAGTCCACGCACATGCGACGCGAACCATCCTTCTTCTTTACCAGCAACACCGGTGCTCCCCACGGAGACACACTAGGATTAATATAACCCTTCTGCAAAAGCTCATCCAAATGCTTCCGCAACTCTTCCAACTCTGCAGGTGCCATACGATACGGCGCCTTCGAAATCGGATGCGCACCCGGAATGAGATCGATAGAAAATTCTAAAGCCCGGTCAGGCGGCAAACCAGACATCTCCTCAGGGAAGACGTTGTCAAAATCTCGCACCACAGCTGGCCACTCCAGCTCCATCTGCATAGCCACATCCTCCACCGGCCTGGCCCGAAATCTGACAGGACCAAGCGAACTGCTACCATGACTGAACTCAAATACTGGATGTCCGGGAATCTCGAACACCACCTTCTTCCTCCGACAGTCGATCGTAGCATAGAAGCTCGCAAGCCAGTCCATCCCAAGAACTGCATCATAGTTGATGATGTCGTGGACAATGAAATTAGCAAAAAGCTCATGTCCACAGACCACCAACGAGCAAGAATTGCAACCACGATGCACCGAGACCACGCCATTCCTTGTAACGATATTCCAACTCTTGGAAAGAGGGGACGTCGACAAGGAATGCCTCTCCACGAAGCTCCGAGAAATAATGCACATCGATGCACCAGAGTCAAAGAGGACTCGTGAAGGAAATGTGCAAACTAAAACCACACCTAATCAATCAATTAACAATCAAACCCTAGTCTAGCAAACAACCATGTTCGAGCAAACAACACAATCTAACAATCAAACCAGCTAGGAAAGTAACAGCTATATTGAGGATTACCTGCGATAACCTCATCCACAGCCTCGCTCTCCGCAGCGGTCATCAGAAAAGCCTGCCTCCTCGGCGGAACAGCCTGCCGAAAAGCCTGTCCCTGTGGAACAAGAGCTGCTCCACGACCAGCAGGAACAGACGCTCGCTGCTGCAACGGCTGTGCTGCAACAGGTGCCCTCCGCAGCTGATTCGCATGCCGACAATCCTTCGCGACATGGGAAGCATCACCACAAACCAGACACTGGCCCAAAAACTTCTGACACTGATCCTTAACGTGGCCAGGCTTGCCGCAGAAATGGCAAGACTTCAGAATAGGCCCTCCCAGCCTCTTAAACTGAGCAGACTGATTAGGCCTGAATCCAGGTCTAACCACAGCTCTCGCCTGTTCCACAGGCCTCTTCCCAGCACCAACAATAGACCCCCTCCGCTGGTTCACGAGCAGCTCCTGCCTCTTGGCTACTACCAGAACCTTCTGATAAGACTCCCGGTCAGAAGAGGTCACAAAACTCTGGAGCTCCGAAGCAAGTCCCTGCAGGAACCTCTGAGCTCTCTCCTCAGCGTCCTGCACCTTCTTTGGTGCAAACCGACTCAGCCTCATGAACTCTTGGTGATACATGTCCACCGACGAGTTCCCTTGCTTCAAATCGATAAAACGCTGCAGCATCTCTTCCCTGGCAGCTTTCGGAAAGAACTCACCCTCAAATCTGGCCTTGAAGGTAGCCCAAGCTATCGGCTCCACCAACATCTTCTCTTCCGCATCCCACCAATTCCGAGCATTATCCTTGAGCTGTCTCTTCGCCAAATCAACCCATCCAGCCGGGGTGATCTTGGCCATCTTCAGATTGTCCTCGATGTTCCGAATCCACTCATCGGTAGCCAGAGGACCCTCAGACCCATCAAAATATGCGGGACCCAGCTCCCGAAATTACTTCGCTCCTGGCTCAGAGCGAGGGGCATCCGGAAGAGCCCGGGCAGCTCGAGCAAGTGGAGCATTCTGGACTTGCAGAAGCACGCCCTGCTGCACTTGCATCATCTGGAGCATCATCCGCATCATCTCACCGCTGGTGGGTTCCCGCTCAGGCTCCTCATCATGAGGGAGCGCACCACTGCCCCCACCACGGGTGAAACGCCTTCCTGCCATCTAATGACACAGAGAACGAATCAGATTAGACTCATAGCTTATGACATCGGACGTCGAACTTAATTTATTGGACATTCTAATATTATTATCGTCATTCCAAAAATCGAAGTTACAGAAGGACATGCATGGGCCACCAACAAAACCTGTCACGACCCGCTTCCCTAAAATGGAGGCGAGACGTGAAAAGGTCCGCACGAGAGTGGAGCTGTGAAACCCCAAACCCGATAAGCGTCAATAAAACATAAGCAGGTCCCTGTAACCACAACTGAACAACAATAATAATACAAGGAGAGACTGAAATAAAATCTCACATCTCATAGAGTCCAATATCCAAAATAAGTTCAACATCCAGAAAAGCCACCAGGCTAAAAGAAAAGAGTCTAAAGGCCTAGAACAAGGCCAACAAAAGCAACGACATAACAAAGTATAGGTGCTACGTACCGATAACAAAACAACTGTCTAACAAAAGTAAAACACAACGAAGACACTAGGACTGGTCGCCAGTGTCCACGTACTCCCCGTCAAACACAAGCTCGGGCTCGGCGTCAGCAAACACCTCGTCCTCAATAAGGTACTCAAGCTCAGGATCTTACATGTGTCACCCAAAAGAGTAAAGGGGCACATGTCAGCAAGTCTAAAAGACTTGGGCAAGGAAACTGAAAGTAAGGCAACTAGCAACCTAGCAGTTATAGTATGCGTGACATGGCAGTTATAACATGAGTGCACAATTAAGACATGGCAAGACTTCTTGTACAAGAGAACAATCATCGGGACAAGACAAGAGTAGCCAAGCTACTATCAATCTCAATCAATTCACTATTCACGTTGTTTGTAGATGTTTACGCCTTACAGCTGAATGGTTTCACATTCGCTGATTGGCCGCTTAACAACTACCCCAAACCCAGAGTTTACGCCTTACCACTGCAGTTGCTGATCGGGCAGACTCCCAGTTGATTGGCCGCTTAACTCTTACCCCCAATACCCACACGTAATGGAGCCAGGGTCCCGTACATGAGCTCAGCAAGTGAGCCGGGGTTGCCCCGCACATGAGCTCGCATTCTTAAACACTTGGCGTATGGGTGCACCTAGCCGGAAACAAGCAATTCGGGCATTGGCTATCAACCAACACATGGCCCGCTTCTGGAACACGAGCCAGGAACACAAGCATTTGTAGCGAAGCTACGCAATCACAGAATCACTTCAAGGATGCAATGACATGACAATTAATTTGCGTACCGTTAATGGAAAGTAAACATGACATGGTAATTGTGCAACATGATATATGTCAGAACTAGCTTCGTTGTCAAGCTAGTTCCCCAATTTGCGCCTAGGCGAGTATCATTTCGTCGCCTAGCCTCTTTTACGCCTACAACAAGAAAATGGCCTAAAACATGGCCTAAACCCTAAGTGGCAAGTTTCACTTGCCTAGCACCGGGGATGACGACCACTTCGTCACACGGATGCTAATCTACGGGGAAATCGCTGTTATGGGGGAACAATCAACAACAACATGAAATTTTATTAGGGTTTCATAAAAATACAAATAGGCTATGAAAACATAGAGGAATCGATTTCTTACCGAGAGGAGGCGGAAGAAACACTCCGGAGAACCCTAGGATCAGCTCTGGAAAAGATTGGAGAAGTTTGGAGAAACTAGGGTTTTGGGGGATTTTGGGGATTTTGGGGATTTGATGGAGATTTGGGGAAGATAAGAGGTAGATAGAGTGAATGGATGGTTTGGATGATGGATTTAGGGCTTGGAATGAAGGAATGAAGCTTGGAGGAAGATGGGGGCTCAATGGGGGTGATTTTAGGGTTTAGGGTCGAGTGGAGGAAGATGAAATCGTTTGGGGTGGGTTTAAATAGGATGGGCTGGCGGCTGCCCAGAAATTAGGGTTTTAACACAGGTTAGTCGGTCAAAGAGAAACCACTGACCGACTAGTTTGGCAACTAGTCGGTCGGTCGACCAACGCAGACCGACTAAGAGTAAACAGTAACCTCTGAACGAAAATAGGATTTAGAATTAGTCGGTTCATGAACAAATACTGACCGACTAGTTTAGCATCTAGTCGGTCGATGAACGTTCTTAGACCGACTAAGAGTAAGCAGTAACTGATACTAAAATTAGATGATGAGTTAGTCGGTTAAAGAAGCATTGCTGACCGACTAGTTTACAACCTAGTCGGTCAACCAACGTTCTTAGACCGACTAACGATAAACAGTAACTCCTGAGAAATTTAGAAAGCCAACTAGTCGGTCCAAGAAGGATTGCCGACCGACTGGATCGTCATCTAGTCGGTCGGTGCCCCTTCTTATACCGGCTAATGAGCACAAAAAGTTCCGATACGGAGCGCGGGGCCCCGGGATCGATTCCTAAGACTCCTAGGCTTGATCTAATAGTATGATACAACCGTTATGAAGTCCGTCACGAATGACATACTTCGAAATCGACGATCCTAAGGAAGAAACGAGAAAATACGACGAATCGATCGAAAATGAAAGCTACGGAGACGAAAACCACACATGAGGAGAAAATCCACCAAAACATATATTATATTATAATAAATCCAGATGCAAGGAAAGCAGTCGTTACAGAATTACTATGGCAGAAAAGCTGAAATCACTTTGAAAATCGGGAAGAAAGGCAGAGAACAGAGACTGCGAAGAAGAGTAGAGACCGAGATACTTATCAGATTAAAACCGGAAGCTATGGCGGGGGAAGAACACTGCCTTTAAAGCAATTACGATGCGACCTCAATGGTAATCGTTGTTGCCGGTTGCTTCCTAATGTTAACACAGCTGCAGCTTCTGAACGCGTTCACGCGCGGTCAGAAACAGTGGAGTTTGCACAAAGGAACCCAGAAACTCATGAGAGGAATTCTGTAAGAAGGTAGGAGAAGACATGAGAGATTTTTTGTATTTTTGCAAGAGAAGAAGTCTCTGCAATTTATAGGAAAACAAAAAAAGGCTGTTGAAGAGTTCAAAGAGGCAAAGGATAAATGCCACGTTTGAATGATGTAGTAACTGCATCAATAAAAGGAATATAGTGTTTGAAAATTAACAGCCTCGAATTAAAACAGTAATTAAATGGCCTCGAATTAACAGCAATTAAATGGCCTCAAATTAACATCAATTAAATGGCCATAAGAGGGTTTAAATCTGAGACATAAAGGGGCCAAGTCCAAAAAGGAAAGGTACGCCATCCAAAAAAGGAATGGCACACGCGACATGACACGACACGACAGGCGGGCGGGCAGCACACGTATGCATGCCACGGGCGGGCGGGCGGCCGGGCGGGCGAACGGACGGACGGGGACGGTGACGCGTGCGCGCATGTGTGGTGGACCCATAACCATGTAGGTCCTCTCCCCTTCACAAAAGTGTCGTATCCCTTGGGGCACGCCGCATGTCTCTACAACTCCCCTAATAAACACCTCTAAAGCAAGTTTCCCAAGCAATGTAGGACAAAAAAGAAAGTGGGAATGAAACAAGGCTTTTGAGAGCCTATTATTTCCAACAATTTAATCATATGTATCATGATACACAGAATTCTCTTATGCTTAATTAAGTTTATTTATATAAATTTGTTGGCGCTATAACACCACTCGATGTGATAATTGACAATTACCTCGTGAAAACCCAAGAATCACTAGTAGAAAAGGACCTTAGGCCACTGACTTCCAGCCACAGACGAATCTTTGTCTGATAGTTCACTATCGGCCACGGGTTTGTCCGTGCCTAATAGTCTGTTGTCCTTTGTTAGAAAAACTAAATTAGGAGAGCCCGCGAGAGCCCCTCCTTCATTCAAAAACTCTCTCTCTCTCTCTCTCTCCCCCCCCTCTAGCCGGCACCGTCCATCACTGCCCCCGTCGTCATCTTTGCCGAAAGTACACCCGTTTGTCCGCCTGCCCACCCTCACTCCCTCCTTCCCTCCCTCCATTTCCCTCTCTCTCAAACCCTAAACCTAGGACAAATGAGAGAAAGGGGTGGAGGGGGTGGAGGGGGAAGAGGCCCCGTCGTCGTCCCAGCTCACCCTCTCATCCTTCTGATCTAAAGGAAAGAGAGTTGTAGCTGGGAATATGCAGGGGCCTCTGCTCCCTAACCCCCTCCCTCTCATCCCCCCTTCCCTTCCCCTCCATCCATCGCCTCCCCTACTCCCCATCTCCTCCTTCCTCTTAAACGAAGGGATGAGAGGGGGAGAAGATGCAGTGGAGAGGGCCACCGACCCTCCTCATCCATCTCCCTCCCCTACCCTCCCCCTCCAGCCATCCGTCCCCACTCTCCCTTTCTTCCTTTCGATTAATTGGAAGGAGGAGTGTAACGGCCGCTTTTCGACCGTTCGTATTTTCTGTGTGCACGTGCTTTATCGTGCACGTATTTTATTTGGTTTTTCTGAGCTCCGGCATTTGCGATGTGGTATGCCGTTGCGATCGTTGCGGGGTGTAGGATTTTAATGTAATTTTTGGGAAAGTCTTTTCACAGCTCATTTTCTCGCAAAACGACTTTGAATGATAGGGGCGTTTTAGTCATTTGACTCAAAACGCCGTCCCCAATTTTATATTAATTTTTGGTAGGCGTAGCGCACGATCAGGCTTCGTAGACCTGTGTGTCTCGTCTCCACGATCGCCCCGGTATTTTTGGATTATTTTTCTGACGCCCGGATTGAGAGATATCACCCGGAATAACCCCGACCGTCGATTTTCCCCAATCAGATTCAAATTCCGAAATTGTTAGCCAAATCTGGCTAAATATCTTATTTAAATCGTTTTAAATCATTCCTAAACTGCCTATTCTATTGACCCCTAGACTTACCCCAAATTATACCTCCTCTACCCCAATATCTACCCCTTTAGCTATAATCCTAATGTTATATAGCAATTAAATTACTATTATATAACCCTAACTTAACCCTAACCCTAACTTTACCCTAAACCTATTTCACAGCCGTCGGCCCCCTCCCCTAAAACAAAACCCCGATCTTCCCCTCCCTCTCCCTCCGGCGCCGGCGGGATCTCGCCGCGGCCCCTCGTTTTGAGCCGCCGTCTTCCCCTCTCCCGATCTCCCTCACGGCCTCAACCCCGACGCCGACATCCGCCACCGCAGACCCGTCCCCGATCGCGGCACCACCTCCTCCCCTCAGCACCACGGCCCCCTCACGACCCCGACAACAACTCCTGCCGCCCTCACGGATCTCCCCGCCGCAATCCGACCGCCGTGACCCCGATCGCCGTCGCGATTCTCGACGCGGCCGCCGCCCTCGTGCCCCCATCGCAGATCTCCTTCCTCCGCCGTGACCGCGGCCTCCCCGCGTCGTCTCCCCTCGCGTCCCCTCTCCCTCAGCCAACAGCCCGTCGCCGCGCCTCCACGGGTTTCGCCCGCCGCCGCTGCATCCTCTCTTGCGCTGGCGACCCCGTAACCCCTGCAGCCCCGATCCTGTGCAGCGCAGCCCGTTGCACCGCGATCCACCGCCGTCGTGACCACCGCGCTCCCTCGTGGCTCCCCCTTGCTTACGGCCGCCATCCTCCGCTGTCGTCGTGCTGCCCTCAGTGCAACACCGCTCGCCTCTCACTGTGCCGCCTGCAGCCGCTGCATGAGACCCCGCGATGACTTCTAGGCCGTACGCCGGGGACTTACGTTCCAATGGAGTTTTGTCGCCGTTATGCACCGTAGCTTGCTGTGTTTACTGCCGGACTGACCGTGCTCGATGCCTGGACGAGTCTCACTACGCTACCCCTAGTCGAGACGCCGTAGACGCCGCAGATCCCCTGCCGCCCAGACACTATGTCCGCACTACCCCAGACACCGGAGAGGTTGGTTTCCCCCTAACTCGTAGCAAAACCTACACCGTAGCAAAACTGAACCCTAACTAAAATCGGCAACTTAACACATCAAATTTACTTTCTACTCCCTTAAAACGATGTGAAACCGTAGAAGGACGATCGGACTTTTGACTGTGCACATAGGATAGAATCGTCGGATAGGCTGAACGGACATCTTGACTTGTGACTGTTAGGGTAGCCACATCCAACCTAGAAACAAACCTAAATAGGACATATGGAAAATCGCGACCTGACACCGTCGCCGTGACCTGTTTCAGACGGACTACCGTGGACGCGACGCCTGGACGAGACGCCCCGGACGGACGACACACTCGCCACCGTAGGCAAGTGTACCCACTTGCGTTTTGACCGTGCCTTGGTCTTAAATTGTTAGAACTGTTAACTGTGAACAAAGAGAACCGGGCGTGAAATGATAGCGTCCGGGTCGCCCTGACGGCTTAGACTTGACGACGAAGTCTGAGCCCAACAACAACAACTTTTGACCTCGTAGGACTATTTTGTGTGTGTTTGCGTGTGGACACCCTAGAATAACCTTTCTTGTCTTGTCACGTCCCGTCCCTTCTTGCACAGCCCAGAGGGCAATAGGGCACTCTCCGAGTGATCCCTTGTCTTGATACACAGCCCAGAGGACAATAGGGCACTCTCCAAGTGATCCCTTGTCGTGATACACAGCCCAGAGGGCAATAGGGCACTCGCCAAGCTAGAGCGAGTGATCCCTTGTCTTGTCATGTCTTGAATACTTGGGTTTGGAGTAGGGTTGAGCATGCACGCTGTAAGAGGGTCTGGTCCCCCTCGAACCGTAAGGCGTGAACCCTTTCGTGTCACACTTGTCTTGTCTTGTCCCGCCATGTCCCGATTTGTCTTGACACATGTTAGGTTAGTCCCGTAGTTTGGTAGCACACGCTACGACTACTACTTGTCACGTTTTACTTTCCTGCTTGGTTTACTTCCTTTTGTTACTCTGTTATAACCTCAGCATGCTAATCAACCAGTAAACTGTTGTTTAATAGTTCGGTACACTTGCAGTAGAGTCTAACCCCTTTTTGTAGACTTTACCTAACGTACAGTTCCTTTCTTTTGGGTGCTGTACATCAGGTGTCGAGCCAGAGTTCGTGGACGAGGCAGACTTACCGGAGTACGTGGAGCCCGAGGACGCAGACCCAAAGTACGTGCCTGACGAGGACCAGACCTTGAGGACTTTTCAGTCGCCGCCTTTCAGAGGTTACTACTTTTAGTTTGCTCTTTCGATAGTTTGTTGTCATGCTTAGGATTCCCTCTCTTTAGACTTTTGTACTCGCTGGAAATTAACTCTTTATTTTAATAAATGCAACTTCCTTTCTATACTTTCTGTTGGTTCGAACTTTATAAATGCAAGAACCTGGAAATTTTAAGATGGTACCCCTACAGACGCTTATTGGGTCTGAGCTTCACAGCTCCGGCCTAAGCAGGTCTTAGTCACACTTCGCCTCCGTCGTTTTGGGAAGCGGGGCGTGACAGGTTTTAGTGGTGGCCAATGCAGGTCTCGCAAAAAGTTCGGAACAATAAGAGTACCGCATTCATTTAATATCCATGTACAAGTCTAAATTTAGTTTTCCCAGTCTTAGACGGTAGGAAGACTTAGATAGACATCCAGGTTTGATAGTCTGACGCCTTGGTTAAGATTTAGTCATCCTCGTCTTAGGATATCTTAGTAGCCCTCACTCGACTCTGACCGTGTTAGATTTCTAAATCCCTTATTTTAGTTGTTCACTCGGGTCCATCGACTTCGGGCCCAGCAGAACGTAATCTTAATTCTCTTAGGGCACTTCCCTGAGATCTCTCTATTACAGCCTAGTTCATTAGGAAGTCTTAGTGCTGAGTTCTCCTGATCTTTAGACGGCTCGATAACTAGAACCCCTGACTTCTAGCATCTTCCTGATCATTACACTTTTGTGTTATCGGCCGTAGAGTTCCATCGTAGCCTTCATGAATCCTATCTTAGGCATATTCAATATACGATCATTTTCCTTTCCCCCGATTCACGTGATCGCTTCCTGACGATTATCGTTGATCCTTCGAATCTTCCCATTGCAAATCATGCTTCCTTTAAAAGTATTTTCGGAATCCATTATTAAATTCTTCGCTCAGTTTAACTTCTTTGAAAACTCTTATTAAATATTTAAAATTTCTTACTTTCGGTTTAGTTAAAATTCTTTCGCAAATTTTGAAACCTTCTTGGTCGTAAAATTTTAAGTTGCGGTCTCGTACTTATTTTCGAATCGGTATCCTTCGTATTTTAGTTTTAAAACTTTGTTACCATTTTGGAAGTTCAATATATATCATTTTTCTAAACTACGAAATTTATTTATTATTTTTTTTTCTCCACTTACCGTACGTACTTTTATAATACTTTCTAAGCTAAAAAGAGAGCTTCAATTTATATATATATATCTGTCGTTCATCGTGCTCATACTTCAAAAGTATTTTTGTATAAACCAATTTTTCGTTGCAAAACAATCACTATCGCACCCTCCTCTTTTTCCTTCGTCTAACTCTTTTTCCGTGTTGCAATATTTTCTACCATCTGCTCGCTATTTCTACTTTTTATAAGTATAAAGTAAATGATGCCATATTTTACACATAATTCTTCTTTCATCTATTTTATTATTCTGAGCAATATCTTAGTTCCATCCAACCATTTATCTCCTTATCCTCGCCTTATCCAAACTCGTTTTTTTCTCTCTTTTCGAACTTGCTCCTTTTTGCTTTTAGTTTCGGCTTCCTTCCTATTTTTTTAAAACATTAGTGCTCGTCGTTGCCTGTGGCAACTCTAGTTTAGTAGTGGGCCCTTTGGTTTGTGATGTCGTCGTGGTGCATGAGTATATGTAGAGTGTGTAGACCTGTAGGCGTGTGTTACCTTTAGGATCTTGATGATTGTCTATTGTGTCTTGTATGTATACTCAGTTTGGACCGTGATATACATATGGAGTTATCCAAATGATGGTATTCAGATTTGTGTCGATAACGTCATGGCAGACAATTCCTTAGACATAGTCTTTCGTATTATAGTATATATTATCTTTGGCTGCATGCGATTGTAACAAATCTTTTGTTTTCTTTTTTAAACAAAATCTTTAAAGTTTTTGAAACTAGCTCACAAGATCACGACCCCTTATTCTCCCTCAACCATTACCACCACTCTACATGTTTTTACCCACATGTTTTAAAAGTATTTCATTGGCCTTAAGTTTTCCTTTCGCTTCTCCTTCCTTCCTCTCTTCGAAATGTTATGTTTATTGTTGTTGTATTATTGGGACTAGCTATTATTGTTATAGGATTTTTGTTTGAGGGTAGGCTCAGGGTGAGATGAGATTTATTATAACAATGTTTATTTGATTTTTGGAACACAAGGATACTGGATTAGGTTTCTTTGGATGAAAAGAATGAGCTGTCCAAGATTTATTTATAATACCGATGTGTGACGGACTCAATGGAGAATTCTGGTCGGATGAAATTATATGCGGGGAGATGATAACTTATCAGACTTGAGACTTAGACGAGTGGTAGATAGGAGTAGTTATAAAGGTATGGTATGATTTAGAGTGACCATGAAATGATGATAACATTTGAAGCATCAAGACATGATTATTAAGTTAATGTGAGAAGACATTGGAAATAATACGACGTGTTGATATGAATGGATGGATAAGTAGGCGGACTTAATATTGATTGGGATTAGTTATAGTGAGTAGGATAAGATGCGATTTTGATAGTTCGATTATTTGGCAGATAAATTTATGGAAAGATATCACAAGGAATGTATTAAGGACACGGCAACTGTTGATTTGTGAAAGGTGTTATAAGATAAACAAAGTTTTTGTCTTGGATTGGTGATTGACTAGGACATCTTTTTAGCGATTGATTAATATTGGGAAGAGATTGAGAAAATTAAGGATGTTATCGAGCGATGATGTTTAGTGGAGTGGTATGGTGAGAGAAGATTATTATTCTTTTATGAGGACTTGGAGTTGGAAATTTAACAGCAGTGATGGGTCTATAGTTAAGTGTTAGGACGTGAGTTTAGTCGTGGCATTATCCAGTGAAATGACGAGTTATGGTGGATTATTAAGGAACGTTGTTTGAAGTTACATGATTAGCGATCTTTATGAGTAGATATGAGAGTTGCGGGTATAAGGTTATATAAATATCATTATTATTAGTATAAGTGATTCCGAGGACGGAATCATTTCTAAGGAGGATAGAATGTAACGGCCGCTTTCCGACCGTTCGTATTTTCTGCGTGCACGTGCTTTATCGTGCACGTATTTTATTTGGTTTTTCTGAGCACCGGCATTTGTGATGTGGTATGCTATTGCGATCATTGTGTGGTGTAGGATTTTAATGTAATTTTTGGGAAAGTCTTTTCACGGCTCGTTTTCTCGCAAAACGACTTTGAATGATAGGGGCGTTTTAGTCATTTGACTCAATACGCCGTTCCCAATTTTACATTAATTTTGGGTAGGCATAGCGCACGATCAGGCTCCGTAGATCTATGCGTATCGTCTCCACGATTACCCCGGTATTTTTGGATTATTTTTCTGACGCCCGGATTGAGAGATATCACCCGGAATAACCCCGATCGTCGATTTTCCCCAATCAGATTCAAATTCTGAAATTGTTAGCCAAATCTGGCTAAATATCCTATTTAAAGCATTCTAAATCTTTCCTAAACTACCTATTCTATTGACCCCAAGACTTACCCCAAATTATACCTCCTCTACCCCAATATCTACCCCTTTAGCTATAATCCTAATGTTATATAGCAATTAAATTACTATTATATAATCCTAACTTAACCCTAACCCTAACTTTACCCTAAACATATTTCACAGCCGCCGGCCCCCTCCCCTAAAACAAACACCCGATCTTCCTCTCCCTCTCCCTTCGGCGCCGGCGGGATCTCGCCGCGGCCCCTCATTTCGAGCCGCCGTCTTCCCCTCTCCTGATCTCCCTCACGGCCTCAACCCCGACGCCGGCATCTGCCGCCGCAGACCCTTCACTGATCATCGCATCGCCTCCTCCCCTCAGCGCCACGGCCCCCTCACGATCCCGACAACAGCTCCCGTCGCCCTCGCGGATCTCCCCGCAGCAATCCGACCGCCGTGACCCCGATCGTCGTCGCGATTCTCGGCGAGACCGCCACCCTCGTGCCCCCATCGCAGATCTCCTTCACCGCGACCACGGCCTCCCCGCATCGTCTCCCCTCGTGTCCCCTCTCCCTCAGCCAACAGCCCGCCGTCGCACCTCCACGGCTTTCGCCCGTCGCCGCCGCATCCTCTCTTGCGCCGGCGACCCCACAACCCCCGCAGCCCCGATCCCATGCAGCGCAGCCTGCCGCACTGCGATACACTGCCGCCGTGACCGCCGCGTTCCCTCGTGACTCCCCCTCGCTCACGGCCGCCAGCCTCCGCCGCCGTCGTGCTGCCCTCAGTGCAACGTCGCTCACCTCTCGCTGTGCCGCCTGCAGCTGTTGCACGAGACCCCGCGACGAATTCTAGGCCGAACACCGGGGACTTACGTTCCAACGGAGTTTCATAACCGTTACGCACCGTAGCTCGCTGTGTTTACCGCCGGACTGATCGTGCTCGCTGCCCAGACGAGTCTCACTATGCTACCCGTAGTCGAGACGCCGTAGACGCCGCAGATCCCCTGCCGCCCAGACACTACGTCCGCACTACCCCAGACATCAGAGAGGTTGGTTTCCCCCTAACTCGTAGCGAAACCCACACCGTAGCAAAACTGAACCCTAACTAAAAATCGGCAACTTAACACATTAAATTTACTTTCTACTCCCTTAAAACGATGTGGAACCGTAGATCGACGATCGGACTTTTGACTGTGCACATAGGATAGAATCGTCGGATAGGCTGAACGGACATCTTTGCTTGTGACTGTTAGGATAGCCACGTCCAACCTAGAAACAAACCTAAATAGGACTTATGGAAAATCGCGACCTGACACCGTCGCCGTGACCTGTTTCAGACGGACTACCGCAGATGCGACGCCTGAACGAGACACCCCGGGCGAACGACACACTCGCCACCGCAGGCAAGTGTACCCACTTGCGTTTTGACCGTGCCTTGGTCTTAAATTGTTAGAACTGTTAACTGTGAACAAAGAGAACCGGACGTGAAATGATAGCGTCCAGGTCGCCCTGACGGCTCAGACTTGACGACGAAGTCTGAGCCCAACAACAACAACTTTTGACATCGTAGGACTATCTTGTGTGTGTGTGCGTGTGGACACCCTAGAATAACCTTTTCTGTCTTGTCACGTCCCGTCCTGTCTTGCACAGCCCCGAGGGCAATAGGGCACTCTCCGAGTGATCCATTGTCTTGATACACAGCCCAGAGGGCAATAGGGCACTCTCCGAGTGATCCCTTGTCGTGATACACAGCCCAGAGGGCAATAGGTCACTCGCCAAGCTAGAGCGAGTGATCACTTGTCTTCTCATGTCTTGAATACTTGGGTTTGGGGTAGGGTTGAGCGTGCGCACGGTAAGAGGGTCTGATCCCCCTCGAACCATAAGGCGTGATCCCTTTTGTGTCACACTTGTCTTGTCTTGTCCCGCCATGTCCCGATTTGTCTTGACACCTGTTAGGTTAGTCCCGTAGTTTGGTAGCACACGCTACGACTACTACTTGTCACATTTTACTTTCCTGCTATGTTTACTTCCTTTTGTTCCTCTGTTATAACCTCAGCATGCGAATCAATCAGTATACTATTGTTTAATAGTTCGGTACACTTGCAGTAGAGTCTAACCCTTTTTGTAGACTTTACCTGACGTACAGTTCCTTTCTTTTGGGTGCTGTACGTTAGGTGTCGAGCCAGAGTTCGTGGACGAGGCAGACTTACCGGAGTACGTGGAGCCCGAGGACGCAGACCCAGAGTACGGGCCTGACGAGGACCAGACCTTGAGGACATTTCAGTCACCGCCTTTCAGAGGTTAATACTTTTAGTTTGCTCTTTCGATAGTTTGTTGCCATGCTTAGGCTTCCCTCTCTTTAGACTTTTGTACTCGCTGGAAATTAACTCTTTATATTAATGAATGCAACTTCCTTTCTGTACTTTCTGTTGTTTCGACCTTTATAAATGCAAGAACCTGGAAATTTTAAGATGGTACCCCTACAGACGCTTATTGGGTCTGAGCTTCACAGCTCCGGCCTAAGCGGGCCTTAGTCACTCTTCGCCTCCGTCGTTTTGGGAAGCGGGGCGGGACTAGGAGAGTGGGAGCATGGGCATCGACGGTGCCGCCGACCCCTACCGTCCCTCTCCCTCCCCCTCCCCTACCATACCCCTTACCCTACCCCTCACTCCCCATCCCTCATCCGCCGACCTATCTCCCCATCCCTCCTCTGCCGACCTTGCTCCCCATCCCTCCTCCGTAAGTCCCTCCCCCTCTCAGTCCCCCTCCATGCCCCCCTCCCTCGCCCTACCCTCACCCTACCCTACCCTACCCTCCCCCCTCCCCCTACTATTTTTCCTAATTTTACATTTGTTTCTCATGTTCACACAAATCTTGTAGGATTCAGTGCTCCAAGTGTCTAATTTGGCGAAGATTTCTTCATTTTCATCTCTCCGATTGGTGGCTAGGGCTCTGAGTCAAGGTATTGACCCTTGTCACTTAAATTTTTATTAGCTTGAATTGTTGTTTAATCCTACATATAGTAGTATATATTTATTTTGTGCTTTGAGTTAAATTCAAAATGAAATTAATTTGTTCTGGATTCACGTGGAGGAGGACGTCGCAACCCCCTCCTTCTAAAAAAATTGATGAGTAGGGGGAGGAGATGATTGCGCCGCCCTTCTGCCCCGTGTTTTGGACCCAAAAACTTTATACACACATACACAGATTAATTCAAGCCGTAGATTTTTCCATTCTATAAAATGTAATATGTAGTATTCTTGAATCACATGCATGCACGGATTGGTTGACGTTATCGAAACCTACTTGTTCCAATCGGACAATTGGTTCATAACCGCAAGTGATTAGAAGATTACATATAAATATTTATTGGATCTATCTAGTGCGGACTAGTTGGATATGCAAATGCATCACATATTAATTTTGTATCCTATTTTATGTGTTTGTGTGTTCTTTCATTTTGTGAGAATTTTGGCATAACCTATACATTGTTCTTCGACTACAAATATGATAATGATTTGCAAATACATTCTCTTCCTACTACATTATACTCAGAAAACAGTGGGTATGTGCTATCAAAATTCTCACGAAATAAAAGTTCACACAAACGCATAAAATAGGATACAAGATTTCATGATGTATTGTATATCTAATAGGATAGAAGCTTTCCCTTTACAATCGGTAATGAAATAATAGTGCACATAAAATCACAGTATGTAAATGTGTGATAGTAATATCATGAATCAATGATCAAAATAAATGTCAATCTCTACGCAAATATGCAAACACACGCACTACAAGAATATAAGATAAACCAAAATAAAATGCTTAGCATGTACTAAGATTTATATTGATTCCATCCAATTCTTGGTGTACATCCAGTTAGAGAGAAAAGTATCATTTGAATCAACTTAGATAATAATGTTTGAAACATGGATTTAAGATAAAACTTAGCATGTTAGGAACTTTAAAAGAATAAGCATATACAGAAATACTAACTTTGGCTCTCAACCAATTGTCAAACATCTCTAAATTTACCCTCTATTTGTTTAACAGGAACCACAAAATTAAGCCACATAGATTGTTTCTCGAACGTATACAAAGCTCTACCTGAAACACTCTTAAATAGCCTTCAAAAATAGACTTAAAATCGGTCCTACAATAGCAGATCATGTTTAGATTAGGAGTTCAAAATAGCTCTACACTCGTCACCCACTATATGCACATCCTTATCAGTTCGTTCGTATATGTGTTTGCTCTGATTACGCCACATATTAGTGCAAGATCAAATCTTGCTCTGTCGGAGCTCCACTCTTACTACGCTGAGTTTCACGTGCATTATGTGCATGCTCGTGCATCATGCATACTGCGTGTTATGGGATATACATGTAGGCTGCCTGCTGGGTCGTGCTGTTTACCGAAAAATGCAAGCTTATGGGCTGAAGAATTTAGCAAAAGAAAAATGTTGGTTTTGAGCTACAAGTAATAGTGGAAAGATGTCCAAAGTATACGAAATTTTTTTGGATAAATCATGGGCAAAATTTGATTTATTTTATGTGTTCTGTATCACATATTTCAACATTCCACCTTAATACAAACATCCCCAAAACTTGAGCCAATACATATCTCCAAAATCACTACCTTAATGCTAACTACCTTTTCATGAGGCCCATATACTTAGCTAGTGTGCTTTACAATAAGTATCACCAACTAACTGAGTCCCCAACAAACCCCTTGTGAAACTGAATCTCCAAATTCAACTCCATATCATCGCAAATCCATAAACCTGAAGCAATCTTTAATGTCATTCCATGCCACCCCACTGCACCATAGTATATTTTCTAGAAAAACAAGTCCAAGCCTCGCTCAAAGTTAATCTACAATTGAATTCTCCTCTACAATTGAATTCTCCTTCTTGTGAATTTTCTCAGAATGTAATGACTTGTCAACATCTTTCTTAGCACACTTCCCCCCTAAATTTGCATCCAAACTCAATACATCCACTACATCAATATCAATCACAGGATCTCAATACGTATGCAATGTATATACAAAATTCACATAACCAGTATAGCAAGCTAGGCACCTGACTCTAGTAGTAACCTTGTCATCTACAACAATTCTAGGATCTCCACTTCGACTAGAACTCCCACTACCACCTTCACCATCGCTACATGTAGTATTAACCTCATGTGGATTATCTCCATTAACTACCACTCCTTTACTAACACACATGTCAAACCTACAATGGTATAAATAAATCCACATCATTTGACATCGCATTGCATTCACATGTTTTGCTACTTTATGAAGTCTTGCTTTTCAACACTAGAAACTCATCAAAAATTGCATATCAATTAACCAAGACCCTCTTTGTATCTTACCTCCAAACTAATAACCATTGATACCGTCCACGTATCATAGCGTGGCACATTTTTTTTCTTTGGCATCAAACGTGTCATCATCCTCGTAAATTCCCAAATACCTGAAGATAGCCAAACTCGATCCACTTGCTCCTTTGTCCAAAGCTCCTTTGAAATTTTTCTATCGATTACTCCAGATAGAATTCTGTTAACCAAATATGATGCGGTTGATACATCTTTGGCCTAAAATCCGTTCGATAAACAAAATGTAAACCTCAAACAACTTGCTTTTTCTAAAAGTGTTATATTCATCCTTTTTACTACTCCATTATACATAGATCTCCCAGTGTAGTAAATTATCTAAGTACCCCCTAATTCTCACAGAATTTCTCAAACTCGGTAGAAATAAACTCATCATCATTGTTAGATCTAAGCACATTCAGCTTCTTACCTGTTTGACTTTCCACAATGGTCTTCCACCCTTTGACCTTCACAAATTCCTCCAATTTGTCTTTCATCGCATACACTTAAATGTTTTTAAAGAAATCATTAATGGATGATATGAAATAATGAGCTCCACATAAAGAATGAATTAGTACATGACCTAAACTTTAGCATGTATATTCTCAAGAATCCTTCATGTATCAGGGATCACATTCCCGAAACTGAACTTCCTCTGCTTTCTATAGACACTCCTTACAAAAATCCAGCACCCTAAAGTTCTCTCGTTTGATCAAACTATACTTCCTAAAAACTTCCATGCTTTTTTCCATGATATTTTCAAGCCTGAGATGATATAGTCGTATCATATCAATATCTTATGAACTCTCTACTTAAATGATAAAATCTCACATGATAGTAGTCCCCTTTAGTAAATATAGTGCCTAATTTTTTCACCTCTCATGACCATAATGGATCCCTTTGATATCAGTAAAGCTTCCTTTTAATTATTACCTTGTAACCTAAAGAATCCTACAATGAAAGAGATTAGTAACTTTATCAACTTTGAAACAGGCCACACATTATACGTACTACACCATCAAACAACTTGATTCTTACTGGCCTAATCCCAACAGCCTTGCACATCTTATTATTACCCATAAGGATAAAACTATCCTTCTTCCAATCGTTAGTAGAGAAATACTCTTTATTTGATGTTATCTGACATGATGCTTCAAAATCCATAATCCATTCATGATTTCCAACTTCTGGCAAACATGAGTTAACACAATGTATGTCTCCTTGCTTTTAATCTCCTCTATCTTCACCACTACAACTGATGAAGAATATAGTACTTCCTCTTTGTATATGCGCGCGCGCGCGCGCACGCACACACACACACACACACACACACACACACACACACAGAGAGAGAGAGAGAGAGAGAGAGAGAGAGAGAGAGAGAGAGAGAGAGAGAGAGAGAGAGAGAGAGATCTAGTCAACCTATCTTCCAATATGTGGGTTTCTTGTAAATAAAGCATATTGTGCCTCTAGTCCACAACCTCGATCTTCTCCTATTTCCACTTTTTTCATTACTTCGCCCTAAAGTAAGTAGGTCATAACTGTTTGAATCTCCTCTGCTCAAAACAACTCATTTCATCTAGCCTCGTTACTCCTTCCTATAGACCCATGCGCTTCATGTATTCAAGACGTAAGGTATCCTGAATGTAACCAATTATATTGATGAACATCGTGTATCGCTCTAGTAGTGATAGAAGTATAAACATCGCATCATGATCTTCCTCTACAATCCGATGTCCATCACCTTCATCACTAAGCGATTGAAGGTATTCAAGTGATCCTTGACTGAGGTAGCATTTCGTATCTTAAGAGTAAAAAAGTTCTCTATAAGATAAACATGTTAGTAAGTGACTTCTTCATATAGAGCTTCTTTCATATTCCATTGAACGAAATATTCTCAAACACCTGATAGATCATCTCATTCAATAGGCTCAATTGGATAGTCTTCATAACCAAATCCTTCAACTCCATCTTTTCCATCTCTAAGATATTTACTTATTTGTATCATACACCACTCTATGCATACTCTCTTTCCTAAAGATTATATCATCTTGTATTATCATATCTTAAAAATTTTCTTGCCTGCAAACTTCTTTATCATATATTACACACCATTAACTACAGCATGCAAACTGACTATATATAAGCTCGAAACTATTCCTATCCAGTTACACTACTTCTTAGAGAACTATTTGTCATTATATTGATCTTAATTCAAACACATTACTCTGATACCACTACTACATAACCGGCTTTCAGCCACTGACAAATCTGTGGTTGAAAACTGGGTTCCCGTGGCTGAAACGTTACGGCCACTGAAAAAAATTCTGTGGCCGAAAATACGTTGCCAATACCACAGTCGCTAATACACCCTTTGCCCACAGACTTTTTCGTGGCCGATAATCTGCCACGGGTTAATGCCCACGGATGTCCGTGGCCGATAATCCGTATAAAAAACAATATAAAAGTATCTGCCACAGAGAAATCCATGGCAGATACCTATTTAAGGCCACTGCAAAGTCCGTGGGCGATATGTATAGGCCACGGATACTTGGCACGAAGCTGATGTATTCCATGCACACAAACTGTGGGCGTAAACTATCGGCCACAGACTTTTCCATGGCCTTAAATAGGTATCAGCCACGGATTTGTCCATGGACATTAGATATTGGCCACGGATTTAGTGCATGAAATCGCCAATTTCGTGCACATAATCCGTGGCCAATACGTAATGGCCACTGACTTTTCCATGGCCATATCGTGCTATCAGCCACAGATTTGTCCATGGCTGAAGTATAAATTGTTTTTTAAAAAAATGCAGTAGTATCTGCATGTAATATACAATATTTTATAACAAACAAATATGTACATGTATATACAACAAAATAAAGCAAACAAATATTAAAAAGGAAATGCAAACATTTAATGTAAATAATGTATCAATATATTATACATATCCAATGGGTGCAGTTTAAAAGTTAGTTTATGACAATGTAAAAAATACCATCGCCATCGCCATCGCCGCATCCCCATCCCCATGCCCGCACCATCGCCATCGATCGCCTCGCCATCGCCATCATCAAACGCCACCATCGCCATCGATGATATCAATCGCCACCACAATCTCCCCCAATCCCTCTCATATCGACATCGACATCGCCATCGCCATCGCCATCGCCACCCTCAGGTCCGGAAGGACCGTCATCGCCATTCACGCCCTTGCCAGGTTGACCATACCAAAAAATATTAAGTTAGAATGTAAAACAAATAAATAATAGACGAGAATAAAAAGAAACACTTATAAAATTTAAGTTTAACAAGAAATGCTTCATAATTTGAGTTGCCCATAAACCAAGCGTGCAATTGAGTGCACGTGTGACCCGGCCGAAAACGAAGGTCGTGCGTGCGCTTTGGGAATATTCTGCCCAGAGCTCTGGGCAGACTCTGCCCAGAAAACTGGTCAGAAAGTGTGCCCAGTTCTAGGCAGACTTCTACCCAGTTTTCCGGGCAGAGTATGCACAGTTCACACCCTACATCGCTCCACATCCCTCCCTCCATCCTTTCCCCTCACGCTCTCTCAAACCCTAACAGTAGGGTTCAAAACGATCAGAGGAGGAGATGAAACCATAACCCTAATTTCCTAAAGTTTACAACTTAGAATTGTATTAGAGCATCTCCAACCCTCCTCTTCAAAAAATCCCCTTCAAAATGGAATATTCCTCAAAGATTTCATTTTGAAGAATGAGCAACTGCATCCATCCCCCTTCAAATCTTATTTTCTCATATTTAGTTATATTTACATGAAAATAAAATATTGCTTTTGAAAATGAGTTAATCTAAAAAATTATTTATTTATTAAAGAAATTTATAAATAATATAAAATTATTGTTTTTATAACTATAATAATTTTAGTGAAAAATATTAAATATTAATATTTGTCTGTAAAAATAATATTAATTTTTATACAGATGATCTCTTCATCAACAAAACAACTGAATACTTGAAAAATATTCAATTTTGGTCTCATATTATAGGTATTATGACGATCTTTCCAATCGTACTAAAATTATTAAATTTGGTTATGTGAAATGAAAGATATTAAACGTTTAACATTCATAATTAAATAGAGAGGCGAAGTTGTAATTTAGGGTGGGAATCTTAAATGAAGGGGGGAACAGTGCCCCTTCATATTTGATATGTGTGTGATATATATATGATATGTATGGTTATAGGTGATATGCTAGATGATTATAGGTGATGTGTGTGTGTGTGTGTGTGTGTGTGTGTGTGTGTGTGTGTGGAAAGTTAGTGGTAATCTTTATTAATCTAGTAATAGTGTACAAAGGATACAATAGTTAAAATAGAAGGGGTGTGGATGAATGAGAGAGGATAGGGCACAAGCACCGTCACTCTCTACAGACAACCAACCCCCCCATCTTCTACCTAGAAAGTACAATAGATGGAAAAATATTCCCAAAAAACAAAACCAACCAACCAACCTAAACACAAACACACATCCACAAATACCAACATTCATCCCCCACGCACAAAATCAAAATCAAACACAGCCTGCATTGTCAACCTGCATCTCTAAACTCCCAGTTTGCCATGGCCGGCCTAGCATCTGGAGAAGTGGGGTCCTAATCTCTGAGAATAATCCTGACATCAGCCGCTATATCTTCAAATAGTTGGGTTTTGGACTTTTTAGCTCCTTCAAAAATTCTTCTGTTTCTTTCCTTCCAGATGTGCCAAACAATTGCCGAGAGAGTTGTATTGGCTAGCATGCTAATTGTGTCTTTCCTAGTAAAATGGGATAGGTAGTAATCCCCCACTTCTGAAAGAAGAGGCTCAATGGGGTATGATACACCCAACTTAAGGAGACTCCTGCAAAGGATGTACTTTGTATAACAGCATTCAAAATAAAGGTGATTTACAGTTTCGACAGTCTCCTCTTCACATAAAACATATTGAGTATCAGACTGAATACCCCACTTATTGAAATTATCCTTGGTAAGCAATTTCCCACGTAAAGCATGCAATAATGTTAAGGACATTTTAGGAACCAAGTTTTTATGTCCGACTATTTTAGAGTCAGGAAAGAGTGTACCCTGCAGTCTAGTACCTTCCCAAGCATCCTTGAAATGGAACTCCGAGCCAGGACTCCATTCCCACACATCTGGGCCCGAGGTCAGGGTAATATTTTGTAACATTGGCCGAATTCGAGTGATGGCCGAATCATCAGACCACCCCAAGGAAGTCCAGTAATCTGCGACCTTCATATTGCTAGCTTCTGACGAAAATTCATATAAGTCTTTCAGAGGTCCACATGGCAGCTAGAGGGTTGAATGACCATCCTAGACATGCCGCCTTATAAGATTTTTGTAATGTTGTCTGCTCTGCCTCATAAACTTCCAAGTTCCCGAATTGGTTACTTTATTCTTAGCAGCATAGAAATGAATAGATTCCTTATAGCTTTTCTGCATGTATGTAGCCCATAACCCATCGGAAGTTAGCATCCGCCATGTTAGTCTCACTCCAGCAGCTGAAGTAAGATCAGAAAGTAATCTAATTCCAATACATCCTTCCTCTTTAGGTGTACACATATCTTTCCAAGACCATATGCAAGAAACTCCCCAAATAAACTTCATGCACGCTGAAGTAATAATGCGCAAGATAGATTTAGGCATGCGGTAGACCAGCATCCAAAAACTGATCATACCATAAATGAGCGTTGTAACCAATTCGATTCTTCCAGGGATGGATAACAAGGAGGAAGACCAGCCTGTCAGCCTCTTTTTACACTTATCAATTAATCTACTATACATTGAAGGCTTGGGGTATCTGGAAGAGAGGGGCAATCCAAAATAAGTAGAAATAGACGAGCCAAGTTTAATACCCATATAATTTCCGAGCTCCATAGGATGTTTAGTGCCCTTACTGAAAATAGAGATACTCTTATCCCAATTGATATTCAAGCCTGTGAGATTAGAGAACTCCACCAATAAATTTTTTTAGACCCCTGAAGGAATGCAAATTAGCCCCGTAGAATAGTAGTAGGTCGGCATTTGATCTTCTAATATGGTGAATGCTTTTAGAAAAAATAGCTTTATCCATTAATATTGAGAAAGCCTTCATAGTGATAACAAAAAGGTATGGTGAGAGAGGGCCACCTTGTCGAATCCCTCTATTTCCATAAAAATACCCAACAGGGGATCCATTTATCATAACCAAATAGGTTGGTGATGATACACATTCTCTAATCCATGAAATAAACTTCCTGCTAAAACCCATGCGAAAGAGAATGTAATAAATAAATTCCATGTTAACACTATCAAAAGCTTTCCTCAAATCTAGTTTAAGGCAAGCTCTTGCTCCCATAAGGTTGCTAAAATCCCTAATCTGTTCATGGGCCAAAATCGCGAAATCTGATAGAAGTCTACCTTTTAGGAAAGCAGATTGGTTAGGCGAAATGAGCTTATGGACCACAACCTTTAGTCTATTACACAGAATCTTGCTTATTACCTTATAAAGCACATTATATACATACATACATACATACATACATACATACATACATACATACATATATAATATATATAAATATATATATTTATTTATAAAATGATGACGGCTCCGTGCGATCCGGGCGACGGAACTGTGGGCGGAACTGCAGACAACGGATCTCCAGGCATCGGATATGCGGGAGGTCGTGGCATCGGATCTGCGGGCAACGGATCTCCGGGCAACGAAGGTGGAGGAGGCGCGGATACTGGAGATCCGGCGGCTAAGAACCCTGTTGCTCTGGCGCAGGCTATCAGCTCGACTTCGGGGGCCATTCACGGTGTTAATCGTGACCAAGGCGCTGGCTGGGAGTTGGTTACACGTCGTCGTCATGGGCGGGACATCTCCAGCAATCGACTCCCTGTGGTCGCTCCTAGCAATCGGCGATCCCCCTTCCTGGATTGCCTCCTCAGCGAGGCCGGCCTCCACATCGTGTACGGGATTCCTCTAGGCACGGTCACCCCCGGGTCCGGCCTCCAGGTAATACACAACCAAGGCTCCCTATTGCCCACAAAGTGTTTGATGTTAAGCCTGTTAGACCAAATATCCCTATTACTATCAACACGACGGTAGCAAAGCTTTCTTTTTCCGATGTTTGTTCAAATAGAAGAACTTATGATGAATCTTTGAGGATGACTTACGTTCCACCCCTTGCCAAGGATGATGGGATCTGTGTTGGAAGAGTAGAGGGGGCTTTGATAGAGAAGGGTGCAAGCAGTTGAAAAAACACTCTTGTTGGCTACGTACTGGGGGATGTGCCGTACTTTGGTCAAATCAGGGCTTGGGTTGACCGTTTGTGGAAGTTAAAGAAGGGGGTTCGTATCTTCAGTCGGGAAAACGGGTTCTTCTATTTCAGATTTGAGTGCGCTGAAGAATGTGAGCGAATCCTACGGAGGAACGTGGCTCTTTGATGGAAGATTGACGGTTCTTCAGAGGTGGAGCCCTACATTACAGTACGATCGTGATATGCTTGCTACCGTTCCTGTTTGGGTCCAGTTTCATGGCTTGCCTTTGAGCATGTGGACTTTGGACATTTTCAATATTATGAGCTCTATTGTCGGCAACCCTATTTGTCTGGATAGGGCAACGGCTAAATTTGAAAGATTGACGTATGTGCGTTGCCTCGTAGAGGTTGATGCGACTAAGGCCCTCCCTCGAACAGTGGGGTTGGAGTTGGATGATGGTTCCATTGTCAACGTTGACACTAAGTATGAAGGCGAGCCTCCTAGGTGCAGCCAGTGTGTGTGTTTTGGACACTCCGACTCACAATGCCCTGATACTTCTAAGCTGCCTTCAATCCAAACCCCAGCAACGCAAAATGACTCGGCCACTCCCATTGGCGTTGTTGCTGGCCCGGATGCTCCTCCAGCATTGTGCAACTCTAATGTCCTCCTACCCCCATTGGAGATGCCTTCACTCTATTCAGTTGATGTCACTGGCAATCCGGACCTACTCCCAGCGAGTTCTGAGAAGTTGCAACCTCAAGCTACTCCATCTGTACCGGCTGTCGTGGCCGTGACTCCGGCGACTGAAGTCTCCCCACCGTCGATTCATCTTGTCTCCCCGCCGACAATTAATCCCTCCGCTGTGGCTATGTCTCCTGCATTATTCCCAGGGCCGGTGGCCGTCTCTCCTGTGTCTATGCCTGCAGTTTCCCCTCTTTGCGTCAACTTGGAAGTAGGCGATTCAAGCTTGTCTTCAGGCGTGATGATTCAGCCTGGTTTGGATGCCGTTCCCCCTGAGAATATTCATGCAGTGGTTGGTGCTATAAAGCAGGGGCCTGTTGGTACCATCTTGCCAAAATGTAAGCATGTCCCATGCCCTGTGTTGCTACAAACTTATGATGTTGCTGATCCTCCAGAGAACCCCACTACTCTCAATCAGGCTTGGGTGACAGAGCAACTCTCCTTAAAGACTTCTCCTCCCCAGGCAAAAATTAAACCACCAAAGCTCTCTCCTCCTTCAATCCGTCGTAGCGTTAGGCTGGCGTAGCCTCATATCCCTCCATCCTCATCCTAATGTCTATATTCTTTTGGAACTCTAGGGGCTGAATAATTCATCGCGTCTGGCTGATTTGAGGCATAAACTACGACTTCATAATCCTTCTATTGTTTGTCTTTTTGAGACTAAAGTAGAATCCATGAACAAAGCTAGAATTGGTAAGTGTTTTGCTACTGACTGGGCTTCTATTGATAATTGCAGTCAGCACAGAGGTGGAAGAATATACATTTTCTTCAGCCAGTCCACCTGGACTTGTACAGTCCATTCATTATCGGCTCAACACTTGTCGGCTGTCTTCTCTAATAAAGGGGGTTTCATATTGGCTTTGACCGCTGTCTACGGATTCAATCTCGCCTCTGCACGGTAGCCACTTTGGAACTCCCTGTTATCCGACGCCCTTGTTCTGAATGGGCACCCCTGGCTAGTAGGGGGTGATTTTAATTGCATCCGTAGCACTACTGAAAAGCTAGGTGGGCGTGCAGTTGACCCTAGATGCATCGAAGCTTTTAATTCTTGTATTTCTGATTGTAATCTCCTGGAGCTTAAGGGTGCTGGCAATAAGTTCACTTGGAACAACAAGAGATCGGGGAGTTCACGAATTAGTGCTCGGCTCGACCATATGCTGGGCAACCTTGGGTGGATGCACTGCTTTCCGCATGCCTACTATGATTACACTGATGCTGGGACAAGCGATCACTCTGGAATGCTTGTTTGGCCACAACCTAAGGTACAATCCCTACCTAAACCCTTTCGATTTTACAATTCATGGGCAAACTATCCTGGCTTTATTGATTTTGTCCGAAATAAATGGGGACTCGATGGATTCGATTCCCCCCTGCATCGTTTGGCTGGCAACCTTAAGCACCTCAAGAACTGCCTTAAGCCTTGGGTTGCAACATACAAGGAAGAGCTTGGGGTTGTCTCATGCCGCAAGTCCCTGGAATCTTTGCAGAGAAATCCCAATATTGCTTTTGACCCAATATTACAAGAAAAAGAGAAGCTTGCTTCACTTAATTTGGCAAAGGCCCTTGATAAGGAGGAGGCGGACTTAAGGCAGAAGAGCAGGCAAAATTGGCTTACCCTTGGGGACAGGAACTCTAAATTTTTTTATGCAGCTATGAAGTCCAGGTAGTGTCATAACAATCTTAGCCATTTAATGTCCCCTAGTGGGCATCGGAGTCATGATCCAATGTCCTTCAGGCAGGAAGCTTCCTCCTACTATATGAATCTATATTCTCAGTCAGATTATTGGAATGTATTTCCCAACCTCCCACCTAAGTGAATCTTAACTCAGGATGCTTCGAGCTGGTTGGAGAGACAAGTTTCTGAATCTGAGATTTCTCTTGCTGCTTCTCAGATTGGGTAAGATAAGGCGCCTGGCCCTGATGGGTTTAATGCATCATTCTACCATCATGCTTGGGAGGTAATTAAGGATGATGTCATCTCTGCCGTATCACATTTCTTCACTTCCAGCAATATGCCCAATCGTATTAATCATACTTTTCTGACTCTGGTCCCTAAGAGTTCTACTGCATTTGGGCTAAGCGATTACAGGCCAATTTCATGTTGCAATGTTGTTTATAAGATTATCAGTAAGGTCTTATGCAATAGGCTGAAACATGTTATCTCTGATTTAGTTTCCCCTAATCAAGCTGCTTTCCTCAAGGGTAGATTACTTGCAGATTGTACTCTAATTGCCCATGAGCAGATTAGGGACTTCAGCAATCCCATGGGTGCTAGAACATGTATCAAATTGGATCTGCGAAAGGCATTTGACAGCGTTAACAGAGAATTCATATACTTCCAACTTCATCAGATGGGTTTTTCACATAAGTTTATTGGCTGGATAGCTGAATGTATCCCCACTCCTGTATTCTCTGTTCTTATAGATGGCTCTCCGGAAGGATACTTTACCTCCAACAGAGGGTTGCGTCAGGGTGACCCGCTTTCTCCCTACCTCTTTGTTCTTGTTATGGAGGCATTTTCTCTTCTGATGGCCAGGGCAGAAGCCTCTCTTTCTATATTGCCTTTAAAAAGAGTGGGGACCATCTCCCACCTATTGTTCGCAGATGACCTCCTGGTGTTTTGCAGGGCCACGCCCCGCTCTATTGAGGGACTCAAACAAGTCTTACACTCTCTTCACCTCTACACTGGTCTCCAGATTAATTGGGATAAAAGTTCTGCCATATTCAGTAAGGGTGTCCGTGATGCTAGAGGATTGGCGGCGTCTCTTGGCATTAAAATGGTAACATCATTCTCTATCTACCTGGGTCTTCCACTTTCCTCAAATTACCCTAGAGCTTCCATGTTTGCGAGGTTGATTGATAAATGTAAGAAGAGATTAATGGGGTGGTCCTCCTCCATGCTCTCTACGGCGGGGAAAATTGAATTGGTCCGAAGTGTTATCTTTGGGATGGTGAACTTCTGGATGCAAGCTTACCGCATCCCTAATACTGTTATTAAGGCCATCAATTCTGCCTGCAGGAAATTTATTTGGGGAAAATTTAACCTTTGGGCTTGGAAATACTGTTGTGTGCCTAAGCGTGAAGGGGGCATTGGGCTCCGACGTTTACATGATTTGAATGCTGCTTCAGGAATTCGCCTAACCTGGAGATTCCTTAGCTCACAGGGTCTTTGGGCACTTCACATGAAAAGGCACCTTACCAAGGATTTTTATAGCTACCGGCCCCTTCCATCTATGTCAGGCACATTGAAGTATATGCTAAGGTACCGTTGTTTCTCTCAGAAACTAATCAAACGTGTTGTTGGTGACGGCAATTCTACTTCGTTTTGGTATGACAACTGGCACCCCAAAGGGCCCCTCCATCTCATTCATCAACCACCGGCCGGTGATGAGTCCAAATGTGTTTCAGACTATTAGTATGCGGGCTCTTGGCGTCTCCCCCAGAACTTGCAGCACCTACAACAGGATCTTCTTAATGTTGCTCTTGCTGATCATGCGGATCTTTGGAAATGGACTGAGGGACCGGGGTTCTCTTTCAAATCAGCATGGAAAGGCGTCTGCACCCCCCGCCCTCAATTTGCTTTCCACGGGGTTGTTTGGTACAAGAAGCATATTCCCAAATTTGCTCTCTCTCTTTTGCGGGCATTGCATGGTAAGCTCCCTACTAAAGATATTCTTTTCAGGAGAGGGATCATTTCGACACAAAATTGTGTTCTTTGCGACGAGGAAGTCCATGAAAGTGGGGCGCACCTATTCTTTGAGTGTTCTTTCTCCAAATATATACTCACCAGAAGCTTACTCAAGCTCGGGTATACAGGGACTTTGCCGAATTCCTTATCTGGTGTTTGTAGCTTACTCCAATCCAGATTTAAGGTAAATGAGCCAATTGGTTTGCTGGCTAGGGCGGCTCTTGCAGCGATGGTTTGGCATATTTGGAAGCAACACAATTTGCGTATATTTGAGGCCAGGAAAAAGTGTAAGACTTTGGTATTTGAAGACATTGTTGCCGATGTCGTTATTTCTTTACGGGATGTGGATCTCGACGAGGCAACAGATATAACTCCATTCTCTAATTGGGGATTTTTGGTTGCGGGCTAATTTTTCCCCGTTTGGTCACATTGTATATATGTATTTTATTTAGTTTCTGGAGCACTTTTCGGTTGTAGAATTTGGTAAGTTTAGGGTGACGGCGCTTGTGCCATATCCCCTATCTTTCTTCTTTCTACTGGCCTGAGAAGCACTCCAATTCTTTGTACATTTTTTCTGATCTTAATAAAGTACCACTTACTTGTCAAATATATATATATATCTATATTATAAAAGAGGGATGTTATCAAGAGAAATTGGATAAGAGATATTGGACAAGAGAAATTGGATAAGAGATATCTATATTATAAGAGAGGGATGTTTCAAGAGAAATTGGATAAGAGATATTGGACAAGAGAAATTGGATAAGAGATATCTATATTATAAAAGAGGGATGTTATCAAGAGAAATTGGATAAGAGATATTGGACAAGAGAAATTGGATAAGAGATATCTATATTATAAGAGAGGGATGTTTCAAGAGAAATTGGATAAGAGATATCTATATTATAAAAGAGGGATGTTATCAAGAGAAATTGGATAAGAGATATTGGACAAGAGAAATTGGATAAGAGATATCTATATTATAAAAGATGGATGTTATCAAGAGAAATTGGATAAGAGATATTGGACAAGAGAAATTGGATAAGAGATATCTATATTATAAAAGAGGGATGTTATCAAGAGAAATTGGATAATGTTATAAACGGGCTTCTTGGTGGGCCTACCCGTTAGTGGGTATCCACCCATTATGTAACCCTACCACTATAAATATAGGGCTATGGTCTCCATAGCCGCCAAGTTTACAACACGTTATCAGCACGCTCAAAGCTAAGCCGAACCCCTGCCGACGGACGGACGCGACGAACGGACACGACGCGAACGGGCTTCCTTCACCGAACGTCGCTAGATCCGGCGGGTAGGATCTAGAGGTAACTTTCTCTCTAGATCTAAATTTTGTATATGCGCATATGTGGTGATTTAATTCTTTTTGGCTCAATCGATTAAAAACACCGTTTTTATCGCTAAAAATCACCCTTTTTCAATTAAAAAACGTATTTTTGGAAGAAAAAATTGGGTTTTTTCCACTAAAAATCGGATTTTTACCCGTTGTTTTTCCCCAAAAATCACCCAAACCCGAAATAGGGTTCACCGACCCCCCCCCCGTCGCCGGCAGCGGCGGGGGCCTTCCCGCCGTCGCTGCGGCGGCGGGAACCCCCCCCGCCACTACAGGCGGGGATTTCCCCGCCGCCTGCAGCGGCGGGCATCCCCCGCCGCCGCCGGCGGGGGGCAACGGGGCTCCCCGCCGCCTGCAGCGGCGGGGCACCCCCGCCGCCGCCGGCGGGGGCAACCCCCGCCGCGGCAGGCGGGGGCTCCCCGCCGCCTGCTGCGGCGGGGCACCCCCGCCGCCGCCGGCGGGGGCAACCCCCGCCGCGGCAGGCGGGGGCCCCCCCCCGCCGCCTGCTGCGGCGGGGCAACCCCGCCGCCATCGGCGGGGGCAACCCCCGCCGCCATCGGCGGGGGCAACCCCCGCCGCGGCAGGCGGGGGCTCCCCGTCGCCTGCTGCGGCGGGCAACCCCCGCCGCCTGCCGCGGCGGGCCCCCCCCCTCCTCCCCGCCGCCTGCAGCGGCGGGCCCCCCCCCTCCCCGCCGCCTGCTGCGGCAAACGGGCCCGCCCGCCAGTAGCGGGTACGGGCCCGGCGTGAGTACCCCAAAACCCTAACTAGGGTTTCTGACCCAGAAAATTTTTTCGAATTTTCAAAATTTTTTCAGATTTATTGCGATTTTTTTTCTCGTTAAAATCTGGACCAAAATGCATGTGATTTTTACTCATCGCAAATTATATTTGGATTTATGATTTTCTTTAAAAAACGTTTTAAAATTAAGAAGATCCTGCGACCGCTCTGCCGTTAGTCAACTAACCTAACGGTGCATGACGTTGCCTAGTGGTCCAATAATTTTTAAACGGTAGATTTCATTTTCCATTATAAACTGCCTGTGATGAATAAATAAATTGCCTGCGATGTATAAACTGCCTGTGATAATGCCTGCTGCATTATAACTGCCTGCGATGAATGGTTAATATTTGCTGTGGTTTTGGATCGGCTAGTTTATCACCATTTTTATTTTTCATGCATTATTTTCCTTTTGAGAGAAAAATGTAGTGAGGATAATTTTGTAAAATTACAAGCCCGGCGGACGCTTCAAGAAGATGAAGGACTATTCCAGAAGAATAGGGGCCCCACGGGGGTTCCCGAGTTGTACTTTCTTTCTTTTTGGGACTGTAATGGACTGTAATTATTTATGGTGATTAGCCGATCCACGCAGCAAATATTTATGTCTGATGTGATTGATTATTTATTTTTGCGCAAAATATCTAATTAATGCTATCTTTTTACATGCTAGAGTAATAAATGGCCAAAATTGCGAGCGTCGATTTCGACGTTTTGGATGCTTCAGGAAAGAATTACTTAAGCTGGCAGCTGGATATAAAATTCCATCTGCGAGCACAGGGATTGAGTCACGCCATCGCCTTAGGCGATAAGGTTTCTGACATAGATAAAGCGAAAGCAATTATCTATATCAGACGCCATATCGATCGGACCCTGAAGGCCGAGTACCTAACGGTGGAGGACTCGTATGAGTTGTGGACCGCCCTCGAGGACAGGTATAAACATCAAAGGGATGTTATCCTACCTCGAGCGCGATATGAATGGGAGAACCTCCGTCTCCAAGACTTCAAGTCTATTGCCGAGTACAACTCGGCACTCTTTAGCATCACCTCACGCCTGAAGTTGTGTGGTGAAAAGGTGACGGAGGAACGCATGTTAGAGAAGACGTATACATCCTTCCATGAGAAGGATGTCATACTGATGCAACAGTATCGTGAACGAAAGTTCACAAAATACTCTGAGCTTCTCTCATGCCTTCTGATGGCAGAGCAGAATCGTGACCTCCTTCTGGCCACCCACAACTCACGCCCTACCGGCACTGCTCCTGCGCCTGAAGCGCACCACAGCTCCTTCCAGAAGAAAAGGGGCAACTTCAAAGGCAAACCCCAGAAGGGCAAGACCATGAAGAAGCAGGCTCGAGGACCCCCTCCAAGAAACAACCAAGAGGGGAAGAAGAAAAATGTGTGGAAGAGAAAAGACGACGGCCAGACTTCTGCCCCCAGAAAGGACTGGGAAGATAAATGCCACAGGTGTGGCATGACTGGACACTGGTCCAGAAATTGTCGTACTCCACGCCACCTTCAGGAGTTGTACAAAGCAAGCCAGAAGCAAGCTGAGACAAACCTGGCGGTTCAAGAAAACCTGGCACCAATCAGGTTCATCGCCGAGGACTTCTCCAACGATGACCTGCTCGACTGAGGACATTTATCTACTTTATATGCATTGTAGTTTTTCCTTTTGAGAAACAATTTATCTGCTTATCTCTGGCATGTTTTAAGTACTTTTTCAGACATCAATTTAATTTTCGTAGTATATACCTTTGTGTTTTTTTCCTTATACTGCGACTTTTCTTTAAAATAGATGGACTTTAAATGCCTAGTGGACAGTGCCTCTACGCACACGATCCTCCAAGACATCTGCTTTTTTCAAAGCATTAATAAATACGATGGCACCGTAAATACGATTTCCGGTCCATCAAGTATCATTGAAGGATCAGGGGAAGCACATTTTATGCTCCCCAATAGTACAAAACTACTCATAAAAGATGCCCTTCTCTCCCCTAGCTCACATAGGAACCTGTTGAGCTTTAAAGATATCCGCTTAAACGGATACCACCTAGAAACGGTGAGCAAAGGAAACAGTGAATACCTTGATGTAACGTTCCATAAAAACGGTGCTAAAAACACCGTCGAACGTTTCGAGGGACTCCCGTCGGGTCTCTACCACACAAGGATCAGAGCAATGGAAGCAAACACTTTGGAGCACCAGAAGTGCCAAAATCAACCAGAATTCAAACTCTGGCACGATAGACTAGGACACCCTGGAAGGAATATGATGCGTCGCATCATATCCCAATCTCGTGGAATTAATCCGAAAAGCCTGACGCTACTTCGGAAGGGTGCAAATCCTTGCCCCCCTTGTTTCAAAGGGAAATTGATTACGAGACCATCCACCCTGAAGGTGGACTCTGAGTCTCCAAGCTTCCTAGAGAGAATACATGGTGACATTTGCGGGCCTATTCACCCCGCAAGTGGACCATTCAGGTACTACATGGTACTAATCGACGCATCTTCAAAATGGTCATATGTGTGCCTCTTGTCCACCCGCAACGTAGCCTTTGCAAAGCTACTTGCACAAATTATAAAATTGCGGGCACATTTCCCAGACAACCAGATCAAGAAATTGCGTCTGGACAATGCTGGGGAATTCACCTCACAAGTCTTCCTAGACTACTGCCAAGCAACCGGCATAGAAGTTGAACATCCTGTAGCTCATGTTCACACCCAGAACGGGTTGGCCGAATCTCTCATAAAGAGACTACAATGGATCGCTAGACCATTGTTAATGCAATGCCAGTTGCCGGTATGTGCATGGGGACATGCCATACTGCACGCTGCATCGCTGATAAGATTACGACCGTCAGGTAGTCAATCTTATTCTCCGATGCAACTTGCATATGGGAACCCGCCCGATATCTCTCACTTGAGGATATTCGGATGTGCTGTCTATGTCCCCATAGCACCACCGCAGAGGACCAAGATGGGTCCTCAACGGCGTCTTGGTATCTATATTGGTTTCGACTCACCATCGATCATTAGATACCTCGAACCCCTTACAGGGGACGCCTTTAAAGCGCGTCTAGCAGATTGTGAGTTTGATGAAAGCATTTTTCCAAAACTAGGCATTAACACACAGAAGCCAGAAGCTTCAAAGACCATTACATGGGACACAAAGACCTTATCCCATTTTGATCCGCGCACAAATCAATGTGAAGAAGAGATCCTGAAGATCCTTCAAATTCAGAACACAGTTCACATTTTACCGGATAAATTCACTGACAACCAGAAGATTGTCAGATCACACGTCCCTGCTGCAAATACGCCAGCTAGGATTGACATACCCAAAGATGGATGCAATCCACCTGCAGCAGAAGCGGCCGTACCTCAACAAAAAAGAGGACGACCCCCAGGCTCCAAAGATAAGAATCCTCGAAAGAGGAAAAATCCTGGAGCAACAATAACGATACCACCACAGGATGCTGAGCTCAGCCCAGCTACCTCTCCACTCCTAACAACCCCTGAAGAGGAAAATATAGGAGAAATTTCATTAAACTATGTACGTACCGGGGAGGTACTGGACAGAAAAAGCACAATCATCGATGATAACTTCGCGCTCATTATTGCCACTCACGTCACTGAATACGACGATGAGACCGATCCACGCTCTCCAGCAGAATGTAAACGCAGAGAGGATTGGCCAAAGTGGAACGAGGCAATAGGAGTAGAGCTGGACTCACTCTCGAAGCGCCAAGTCTTTGGACCTGTAGTCCTAACACCAAAAGGTGTTAAACCTGTGGGATATAAATGGGTATTCGTGAGAAAAAGAAATGAGAATAATGAGATCGTGCGCTATAAAGCGCGCCTTGTTGCACAAGGTTTTTCCCAACGACCAGGAATAGACTATGACGATACCTATTCTCCGGTCATGGACGCGATCACCTTCCGTTTCATCATAGGCCTATCCACGAAGGAAGGTCTGGATATGCAGCTCATGGACGTTGTGACTGCATACCTATACGGAAATATAGATAAGGACATCTACATGAAAATCCCAGACGGATACAAACTACCGACAAAAATGACAGAAAGACCTCGGGACGTCTATTCTGTCAAACTCCAGAGATCACTGTATGGTCTCAAACAGTCAGGTAGAATGTGGTACAACAGGCTGAGTGAATTCCTAGTGCAACAAGGATTCACAACAAATGAAGTCTGCCCTTGCATCTTCATACGAGCAAAGGGAACAGGATTCGTAATTATCGCCGTCTACGTAGACGACTTGAACATCATCGGATCTCCTGCAGAGATAGATGAGATATCCAAAAGTCTCACACAGACTTTTGAGATGAAAGACCTCGGCAAAACGAAGTTTTGCCTAGGGCTACAAATTGAACATTTAAGCGGAGGAATCCTGTTACACCAATCGACATATACAAAGAAAGTGCTGAAGAACTTTCTTATGGACAAATGTCACCCGCTTAGCACACCAATGGTCGTCAGATCATTGGATGTTGAAACAGACCCCTTCCGACCGCTGGAAGAGGGGGAGGAAACACTGGGTCCTGAAGTACCCTACTTAAGTGCAATTGGAGCACTCCTATACCTGGCAAACTGCACGCGTCCCGATATAGCGTTCGCAGTAAATCTACTAGCCAGATACAGTTCAGCGCCCTCAAAGCGCCACTGGAACGGAGTGAAACAACTTCTGCGCTACCTCCAAGGGTCTGTAGACATGGGACTATACTTCAAGAAAGGTGTATCCGCCGACCTGGTCGGTTACGCAGATGCGGGATACAGGTCCGACCCACATACCGCAAAGTCCCAGACCGGTTTCGTATTCACATACGGTGGGACGGCCATCTCATGGAGATCCGTGAAGCAGACATCCACAGCGACCTCGTCCAACCACTCTGAGCTCATCGCGATCCACGAAGCTAGCAGAGAATGCTTCTGGCTTCGATCAGTCATCAACCACATCCTCAAGACCACCGGCCTGAAGACGGGAGATCTTGGGCCTACTACCATGTACGAAGACAATGCTGCATGCATCGCTCAACTACGAGGTGGCTACATCAAAGGTGACAGGACGAAGCACATTTCCCCCAAGCTCTTCTGGACGCATGAACAGCAAGTGGACAACCAGATCGACATCCAGCAGATCCAGTCCTGCAACAACCTGGCTGACCTATTCACTAAAGCTTTGCCTCGCAGTACCTTTAGAAAACTTGTACTAGGAATTGGGATGAGACAGCTGAGAGATGTACAAGCCTAAAGCTTGAACTTATCAGGGGGAGTTAACGTAGTGCTGTACTCTTTTTCCTTGACTGTTGGTTTTTCCCACTGGGTTTTCCACAGTCAAAGGTTTTAACGAGGCAGCCACATTAACTCAGGATCCAGAAGTATCCACCACTGATGTTATCCATCGATCAGGGGAAGTTACAGAGACTTGTACTCTTTTCCCTTAGCCACAGGTTTTTCCCACTGGGTTTTCCTTGGCAAAGGTTTTAATGAGGCAAGCACTCTTAAACTTAGAGATCCAGAAGTATCTCCAACCCCATGATCAAACAAACTTCATGAACCCTGAAGTGTTCACCATGGCTTACAACAATGGATGGATAAGGGGAAGTGTTATAAACGGGCTTCTTGGTGGGCCTACCCGTTAGTGGGTATCCACCCATTATGTAACCCTACCACTATAAATATAGGGCTATGGTCTCCATAGCCGCCAAGTTTACAACAGATAAGAGATATTGGACAAGAGAAATTGGATAAGAGATATCTATATTATAAGAGAGGGATGTTTCAAGAGAAATTGGATAAGAGATATCTATATTATAAAAGATGGATGTTATCAAGAGAAATTGGATAAGAGATATTGGACAAGAGAAATTGGATAAGAGATATCTATATTATAAAAGAGGGATGTTATCAAGAGAAATTGGATAAGAGATATTGGACATGAGAAATTGGATAAGAGATATCTATATTATAAAAGAGGGATGTTATCAAGAGAAATTGGATAAGAGATATTAGACAAGAGAAATTGGATAAGAGATATCTATATTGTAAAAGAGGGATGTTATCAAGAGAAATTGGATAAGAGATATTGGACATGAGAAATTGGATAAGAGATATCTATATTATAAGAGTGGGATGTTATCAAGAGAAAATTGGATAAGAGATATTGGACAATAGAAATTGGATAAGAGTGATGTTATCAAGTGAATTTGGATAATAGATATCTATATTACAAACAAGAGATGTTATCAAGAGAAATTGGATAAGAGATATTGGACAAGGGAAATTGGATAAGAGATATCTATTATATAAAAGACGGATGTTATCAAGAGAAATTGATAAGAGAATTTGGACATGAGAAATTGGATAAGAGAATTTGGATATCTATTATATAAAACAGGGAAATTGGATAAGAGAAAATATAAGAGATGAGATTTTGAGGGATAAAAGAGGTGGTGGAGAATTTTGCACATACAACCCCGGTTTTTGTATTTTTGCCCATGGACCCTCCCCACACACCCACCCACACTTTTTATTCTCACCCCTTCCGACCATTTTTTTCCAGTTCTATGAAGATTTTGAATCTTTTCCTATTAGGGCAAAGCTTTGTTCTACGTGGCATGTTTGTCCTAGGTGGTAATGACAATTTTGGGGGGACTTAAATTTTGGGGGAAAACTTAAATTTGGGGGTAAACTTGAAATTTTGTGGGAAAACTTGAAATTTGGGGGATCTTGAAATTTGTGGGGGAGAAAAACTCAGCCATTAAATAAACCGTACCCTATGGGCACGGGTAATGACTAGTCTATATTATCAAAGAGGGATGTTATCAAGAGAAATTGGATAAGAGATATTGGACAAGAGAAATTGGATAAGAGATATCTATATTATAAGAGAGGGATGTTTCAAGAGAAATTGGATAAGAGATATCTATATTATAAAAGAGGGATGTTATCAAGAGAAATTGGATAAGAGATATTGGACAAGAGAAATTGGATAAGAGATATCTATATTATAAAAGATGGATGTTATCAAGAGAAATTGGATAAGAGATATTGGACATGAGAAATTGGATAAGAGATATTTATATTATAAAAGAGGGATGTTATCAAGAGAAATTGGATAAGAGATATTAGACAAGAGAAATTGGATATCTATATTGTAAAAGAGGGATGTTATCAAGAGAAATTGGATAAGAGATATCTATATTATAAAAGATGGATGTTATCAAGAGAAATTGGATAAGAGATATCTATATTATAAAAGATGGATGTTATCAAGAGAAATTGGATAAGAGATATTGGACAAGAGAAATTGGATAAGAGATATCTATATTATAAAAGAGGGATGTTATCAAGAGAAATTGGATAAGAGATATTGGACATGAGAAATTGGATAAGAGATATCTATATTATAAAAGAGGGATGTTATCAAGAGAAATTGGATAAAAGATATTAGACAAGAGAAATTGGATAAGAGATATCTATATTGTAAAAGAGGGATGTTATCAAGAGAAATTGGATAAGAGATATTGGACATGAGAAATTGGATAAGAGATATCTATATTATAAGAGTGGGATGTTATCAAGAGAAAATTGGATAAGAGATATTGGACAATAGAAATTGGATAAGAGTGATGTTATCAAGTGAAATTGGATAATAGATATCTATATTACAAACGAGAGATGTTATCAAGAGAAATTGGATAAGAGATATTGGACAAGGGAAATTGGATAAGAGATATGTATTATATAAAAGACGGATGTTATCAAGAGAAATTGATAAGAGAATTTGGACATGAGAAATTGGATAAGAGAATTTGGATATCTATTATATAAAACAGGGAAATTGGATAAGAGAAAATATAAGAGATGAGATTTTTAGGTATAAAAGAGGAGGTGGAGAATTTTGCACATACAACCCCGGTTTTTGTATTTTTGCCCATGGACCCTCCCCACACACCCACCCACACTTTTTATTCTCACCCCTTCCGACCATTTTTTTCCAGTTCTATGAAGATTTTGAATCTTTTCCAATTAGGGCAAAGCTTTGTTCTACGTGGCATGTTTGTCCTAGGTGGTAATGACAATTTTGGGGGGACTTAAATTTTGGGGGAAAACTTAAATTTGGGGGTAAACTTGAAATTTTGTGGGAAAACTTGAAATTTTGGGGATCTTGAAATTTGTGGGGGAGAAAAACTCAGCCATTAAATAAACCGTACCCTATGGGCACGGGTAATGACTAGTCTATATTATCAAAGAGGGATGTTATCAAGAGAAATTGGATAAGAGATATTGGACAAGAGAAATTGGATAAGAGATATCTATATTATAAGAGAGGGATGTTTCAAGAGAAATTGGATAAGAGATATCTATATTATAAAAGAGGGATGTTATCAAGAGAAATTGGATAAGAGATATTGGACAAGAAAAATTGGATAAGAGATATCTATATTATAAAAGATGGATGTTATCAAGAGAAATTGGATAAGAGATATTGGACATGAGAAATTGGATAAGAGATATCTATATTATAAAAGAGGGATGTTATCAAGAGAAATTGGATAAGAGATATTAGACAAGAGAAATTGGATATCTATATTGTAAAAGAGGGATGTTATCAAGAGAAATTGGATAAGAGATATTGGACATGAGAAATTGGATAAGAGATATCTATATTATAAGAGTGGGATGTTATCAAGAGAAAATTGGATAATCTATATTATATAAGAGGGATGTTATCAAGAGAAATTGGATAAGAGATATTAGACAAGAGAAATTGGATATCTATATTGTAAAAGAGGGATGTTATCAAGAGAAATTGGATAAGAGATATTGGACATGAGAAATTGGATAAGAGATATCTATATTATAAGAGTGGGATGTTATCAAGAGAAAATTGGATAAGAAATATTGGACAATAGAAATTGGATAAGAGTGATGTTATCAAGTGAAATTGGATAATAGATATCTATATTACAAACGAGAGATGTTATCAAGAGAAATTGGATAAGAGATATTGGACAAGGGAAATTGGATAAGAGATATGTATTATATAAAAGACGGATGTTATCAAGAGAAATTGATAAGAGAATTTGGACATGAGAAATTGGATAAGAGAATTTGGATATCTATTATATAAAACAGGGAAATTGGATAAGAGAAAATATAAGAGATGAGATTTTGAGGGATAAAAGAGGAGGTGGAGAATTTTGCACATACAACCCCGGTTTTTGTATTTTTGCCCATGGACCCTCCCCACACACCCACCCACACTTTTTATTCTCACCCCTTCCGACCATTTTTTTCCAGTTCTATGAAGGTTTTGAATCTTTTCCTACTAGGGCAAAGCTTTGTTCTACGTGGCATGTTTGTCCTAGGTGGTAATGACAATTTTGGGGGGACTTAAATTTTGGGGGAAAACTTAAATTTGGGGGTAAACTTGAAATTTTGTGGGAAAACTTGAAATTTGGGGGATCTTGAAATTTGTGGGGGAGAAAAACTCAGCCATTAAATAAACCGTGCTCTATGGGCACGGGTAATGACTAGTATATATATATATATATATATATATCATATATATGATATGTAAAAAAGCGAATTAGGGCTGCGGCAAGCCGCGAGCTGTGGTAACTAGGGGATTAATGCGAAGGGAAAGGGCAAGGAGTCATCTAAACTCGGTGATGTTACGCAGGATCATCAATCTTGCTTTGATACTGATACCGTCACGAGGAGAGAAGAGAATCTCTTAAAGGGAGACATTGTCACAAGGGGTGAAGAGATCAATGCATACATACATACATACTTACATACATACACACACACACACACACATATTTATATATATGTATATATGTATATATATATATATATCATATATATATCATATATATTATATGTAAAAAAAGTGAATTAGGGCTGCGGCAAGCCGCGAGCTGTGGTAACTAGGGGATTAATGCGAAGGGAAAGGGCAAGGAGTCATCTAAACTCGGTGATGTTACGCAGTATCATCAATCTTGCTTTGATACTGATACCGTCACGAGGAGAGAAGAGAATCTCTTAAAGGGAGACATTGGCAAAGGGGTGAAGAGATCAATGGGGGTTGGCAGTACGTGACCAGGAAGAAGACTTCTGCCAAAATGGGTGGCGTCGAGAACCCTCAGAGATGGGATAGGGGACCTGCCGGTAAAGGTATGCTTCACTCTCAGCAATTTCGGGGTTCCTTTAGGAGAGGACCATTTCCAGCTCATTATTCTAGAGGTGATGCACGTTAGGTGTTTGTTAAAATCCCTAGTAGACCCAATATGGAAATATCAACTGATACGAAGATGGAAAAGCAATCATGGGCTGATAAATGTGTTAATAGGAGGAAGTATGACTCTGATCTTACTATGGAGTTTGTACTATCTGGGTTGAATGAGGAGGGTATTGAAGTTTTAATGGTAACTAACACCCTTTTGGCAAGAGGAGCGGCACAATGGAGAAACACGCTAGTTGGGTATGTGTTAGGGGATGTCCCATATTATGGACAAATCTGGGCATGGGTGGATAGGCGCTGGTTCATTAAGAAGGGAATAAATATCTTTAGTCGGTAAAATGGGGTTTTCTATTTTAAATTTGGAGATGAAAATGAATGTGAGAGGATATTGCACGGAGGTCATTGGCTTTTCGACGGGCGTCTGGTGGTGTTGCAGCGTTAGAACTCCCAGGTGCGACATGAGAGGGACATTCTTTCTGCAGTGCCTATGTGGGCTCAACTCCATGGGGTACCCATAAACATGTGGACGAGGGAAATATTCAATGCTATTGCGTCGGTGATTGGAGTTCCGTTGTGCTTGGATAGATCAACTGCTAAGTTGGAGAGGATTGCTTATGCTCGCTATCTGGTTGAAATAGATGCTAAAAAACCATTACCAACTAAGGTTGAGGTGCTGCTTGATGATGGATCCAATGTCTCTATTTTGGTGAAGATTTAAGGAGAACCACCTAGATGCTCAAAGTGTATTTACTTCGGCCACTCCGATACTCAATGTCCCGACAAGGCGAAGCTCCCTTCAATTCAAGATGGATCTATTGGTAGTGATGGCAGTAATATCAAAGGAAAGGAGATTATAGATAAACAATCAAAACAACCTAGTATTATTACGACTGATGGTGATGGTGCATCATGCAGCCAGGCCGTGGGAGAGGATCAGCAAATTCACATTACTACTGAAGTTGTGGCTGGGGTATAGAACTTGGACTCAAATAGTGCTGGGGTGGTAGACCATTCATTCATCAATACTGCGGTTGAGAGCAGTAGGTTCAGTGATGGCAAGGGAAGTACGGATGCCCTCACTCAAGAGGTCTCTATTTCAGTTACTCAATAGAATGCTCGGCCAGCAGTTGAGCTTGAAGTCCAGGTAGGGGGGAAAGTTAATGCACAAATTGCCGAATGCAATTTTAGTGTGCAGGCAGGGATGGAGGCTGATATGTCTACAAACTCTATTGTAGCATGTTCTTCTAAGGAACCGAGTAATATTAGATTCCCTTTGCAGGCGCCAAGTAATATTCCAATTCCTGATCACATGGTTGTGGTAAACCCTGAATGGGGTTCTGAATCTATGAGGGTTGATGAGCTGGAAGGTACACAAAGGGAGCAAAATATGAAGAGCACACAACAAGAAGCATTTATGGGGAGCACTAGGAGAAGAATGAGAATCAAGGAAGGGGCTTCGCGGAAGCCCAACCTATCCAGTAATTAATGAGTATATTTGTGTGGAATACGTGAGGTCTAAATAATTCTGTTAGAAGGAGGGATCTTCGCGATAGACTAATGCTAATTAAGTCTACGGCAGTAATTCTATTAGAGACAAAGTTGAAGCAAGAAGGTGGGAAATGGCGATCTTGTTTCCCAAAAGATTGGATATTGTTTGACAATTTTTCATTGCATTCGGGAGGAAGGATTCTGGTTGGCATGGATAGTGTGTGACATGCTATGATTCAGTCAGTTTCAACTCAACATATAACCTTGAGATGTAAGAATTCAGGGGGCCTTTCGTTGGTAGTAACTGGGGTGTATGTGTCTAATCGGCGGAGTGAGAGAAACCTCCTTTGGAGCCTCCTTGAAGCTGATGCTGCTGCGCATGGTAGGGAGGCGTGGATCGTAGGGGGGGACTTCAAATGTATCAGGTTCACAATGGAGAAGAGGGGAGGAAAGCGTTATGATTCCAGAGTGATGAATGAATTCAATGACTGTTTAAGTAAATGCTCCCTATCTGATATAAAAAGTGTGGGGAATTCTCTAAGCTGGTGCAATCAGAGATTAGGGCCGGGGCGAATTGCGGCGAGGTTAGACAGTGTCTTATGTAACTCTAATTAGCTTGACTTTCTTCCTGATGCCTTCTTAGAGTACTTGGATCCTAACACCGTGATCATGCCCCTATGTTAATCAATCTCCATTCGAAGATGATTTCTCACCCAAAACCTTTTAGGTTTTTCAGCGCAAGGACAAAGCAGCCGGGTTATCATGTTTTGCTGGATACAACTTGGGAAACTCATGTGGAGGGATCACCTATGCTCAAGCTCATCATTAAGATGCAGAATCTGAAGTCGGCTCTTCGAAGTTAGGCGAGGAAACAAATCCACGGGAAGCACACTTTCAGCCTGCAAGTCCGCGCTACAGGAGGTCAAGAATAATCCCTCTCTTCACTCTGACTTGAGGTTACAACTGATTGAACGAGATTTAACAAAAAAGTTGACAGCAATTATTGGAATTGAAGAAGACATGCTACGTCAAAAGAGCAGGCAAAATTGGCTGGCACTGGGAGACAAAAACTCTAGCTTCTTTTACAGAGCCATGAAAGCAAGGCAGAATCATAACAACTTGAACCACCTGATAGATGCGGATGGAAGTCAGAACCTTTCTTATGAGGATATAAGAAACATCGCTTCAACTTATTATGAAAAATTATATAATCAAAGCAGCTATTGGACTGTTTTTTCGAAATTAGTCACCAGGCGTATTGTAACTCCAGAAGCGGTGGTTTGGCTTGAGCGAAAAGTATCTAATGATGAGATCAAGGAAGCAGTTTTCCAAATGTGGGTGGATAATCCCCTGGGCCAGATGGATACAATGGATCCTTCTTCCAACATGGGTGGAGTATCGTAGGTAATGATCTTTCTGATGATGTCCATTCTTTTTTTCTCTCTAAATGATAATGCATCCTATAAATCATACAAATCTCACCTTGGTCCCCAAAAATGCTTCCGCCTCTAGTCTTAGTGAGTACAGACCCATTGCTTGCTGTAATGTTGTCTACAAGGTTATTAGCAAGATCATTTGAAACAGGCTGAAACAAATTATTCATGATCTTATATCCACAAACCAGTCCACTTTTTTTAAAGGGGAGATTGCTTTCTGATTGCGCCCTCCTAGCGCATGAACAGATAAGGGACTTTAGTAACCCAATGGGGCCAGGAGTTGTTTAAAGCTGGATTTAAGAAAGGCTTTCGATAGCGTCAATCGTGAATTCATTTATTATATTCTGAACAGAATGGGTTTTGACAGGGGATTTATTTCCTGGATTAAGGAATGTATCTCCACCCCTACTTTCTTTGTAATGGTTAATGGCTCTCCAGCTGGATATTTTGAGGGGAATCGGGGAAATTAGACAAGGAGATCCACTATCCCCATTCCTCTTTGTCATTTCCATGGAAGCATTTTCTTTATTAATTGATAAGGCCATATCTGCAGGAAGTATTCATCCTATAAGGCGCTCTGGAGCTATATCACATTTGCTCTTTACAGATGACTTGTTGCTTTTTTGTCGGGCAAATAAGCACTCTTTCTATGGTTTATCCCTCTTGCTCGAGGAGTTCACTAATTTCACTGGCTGGAAATTAATTGGGACAAAAGTACCACCATTTTCAGTAAAGAAACTAAGAATTCGAATGAATTGGCTAACCAGCGGGGAATTAAACTAGGTTCTTCCATTACAACATATCTGGGCTTGCCGCTATCTTCAAAATACCCAAAACCCTCTATGTATAGCAGGCTGGTTGATAAATGTAAGAAGAGATTAATGGGATGGACTTCTACTATGTTATCAATCTCTGGGCGTATTGAGCTAGTTAGAATAGTAATCTATGACATGCTTTCTTTTTGGATGCAAGTATACTGCATTCCAAAATCCATTCTCCGCACTATCACTTCTGTCTGCAGAAAATTTATCTGGGGGACATCTCATATATGGGCTTGGAATGAAATATGTTCTCCTAAAGAGGAGGGAGGAGTGGGACTACGGCTTCTTCCGGATTTAAATATTGCGGTTGGGGTGAGACTAACATGGTGCATGTTAACTGATGATGGTTTCTGGGCTAAGTATATGAGGCACAAATACAAGGACTCATCAAATTTCTTTGCTGCTAAAGGGAAGGCAACTCAGTCGGGCACTTCGAAATTCATGTTACCTTGCAGGAGTTTCTCAAAACACTTGATTAGGAGGCATGTACCAGATGGCGCTTCCACACTTTTCTGGCACGATAATTGGTTACCGATAGGACCGATTAGCGATTCGTACGATGTCCCATAGGAGGCTGGAAGTAAGAAGGTATCCGATTACTGGGAGGGTACAGCTTGGAGTCAAGACTTAACCATCAATTTCATTCGGCCTGCTCTTCAAAATATCAACCTGCATGTGGGCGCAGACTACTGGAAATGGACAGCCGGCCAATATTTTACTTTTTCATCGGCCTGGGAGGGTATCAGGCAAAGAGGAATAAATTTCCCCTATTTTAAAATAGCCTGGTTTAATAAGAATGTCCCCAAAATGTCTCTGGCAACACTTAGAGCTTTTCTTTATAAATTTCAGACAAAAAGCCACATAGTTAAATGGTGTTCTACTATCGACACGGGTTGTGTACTATGTGAGGCGGGATTAAATGAAGACATTAATCATCAATATTTTGAGTGTGAGTACGCTAGCTACTTACTCAAAAGGAGCCTCTTAAAATTGGGAGTGACAGTCCCTATTGACCCTCACCTGGCCAAGGTATGAGATTATTTCTTAGCACATTTTGCAAAGAAGGATTCTTTAAGCACTTTAGCAAAAACAGTGCTTTCTCCAATGGTATGGCATATTTGGAAGGAAAGAAATAAAAGGATTTTTGAGGCTACAAAACGGCCAAAAACTGTCTTATTTGAAGATATTGCAGCAGATGTCAGGATAATTCTTGTGGACCTAGCCCCAGAGTCTCCTAAAGCCAAGCTTGCAATGGATAAATGGGAATTTCGAGATGCGGGATGATTAACTAAATCTTGATCCTATACAATTTGGTAGTATGGATGGGTATGCCAGTGGAGGGTGACGGCGCTTGTGCCCTATCTTCTCTCTGACACATCCCCATTAATTGTAATTACCTTGTACCATTTTTGATATGTTGAATAAAGAATACTCACTAACTTTCCAAAAAATATATATGATATGCGTGTGTGTGTGTGGGAGAGAAGGGGTGAGTAAAGATAGATAATGTCATATATATATATATATATATATATATATATATATATATATATCATAATCTTAATTTATCCAAACACATCAAAGTGCGGATATAATTAAGTTGTAGAATGGTATCATACTTGAAGTTCATGGACAGATAAATGGAGTCAAACTCAAAGAGTTGTTATCCTTCAGGTGCAGAACGGATGTTCTCCGTAGTGCAGTGCTGATCCAACAAAGTAATCAACAAATCTAGAATACAACAAAAATCTAGATCTAAATTAGATATACATGCATGCATTAAGTAAGATATATTGGTTAAAGACTACACATGGTTACAAATCAGAATATGGGCTTGTTGGGTATGATATTAGTCAAGACAGTTGTATGAAGCATAAAGCTATTGGCAACAACTACTGATACCAAGCCCAACCCCTTTAGTAGAAAGTTGAATTGCGGTTGTAGGTGCAATAACAATAACTTTGGGGTCACAAACACGTAGTAGTTGGAGGTGGTGGGCAGTGAATGACATGGTAGTAGTGCAGTGGTTGTTAAAGTACCAGTGGTTCCTCCACCACACTCTCAGATGATGAAGGTGGAGCCTTAGGGTTAAGGTTAGAATAATCCATGGATAATATGTTGGCACAAGAATGAGTGCGGTATGGGTTTTCATAGTAGATGTAGCCCGAGGAATAACCAGGCAGAACGTATGTAGTCTTGGGTCCCGCTTCATCGCATCCAGTACCGTGACTAAGGTTCTATCCATCAACAATTCAACACTTGCTTCCTTGGCCTTCCTTCAGATCGACGTCATGGAACTATTTTGATTAACATAACGATATCGTCGATGATACATACGAGAAGGACAAAACCATACCAACTTTGGTAGAAATGGGGTTCCTTGCCGAGGAGGCATCTGCAGCCATTAATAAGTGCAGTATATTACACAAAAATTGAACATACTACACCTATCAATGGCTTTAGATGCCTCCTCGGCAAGGAACCCCATTTCTACCAAAGTTGATATAGTTTTGTCCTTCTCGTATGTATCATCGGCGATATCGTTATGTTAATCAAGATAGTTCCATGACGTCGCTCTGCAGGAAGGCCGAGGAAGCAAGTGTTGAAGTGTTGATGGGCTAGAACCTTAGTCACGATACCGGATGCGATGAAGCGGGACCCAAGACTACATACCTTCTGCCCGGTTCTTCCTCGGGCTACATCTGCCATAAAATCCCATAACGCACGCATTCTTGTACCGACATATTGTCCATTGATTACTCTAACCTTAACCCTTAAGGCTCCACCTTCATCATCCGAGAGTGTGGTGGAGGAACCACTAGTAGTTCAACAACCACTGCACCACTACCATGCCACTTCCTGCCCACCTCCTCTAACTACTAAATGATTTCGACCCCAAAGCTATTGCTACTGTACCTACAACCGTAGTCGAACTTTCTACTGAGTGGGTTGGGCTTGGTATCAGTAGTTGTTGCCATAGCTTTATGCTTTCGTACAACTGTCTTGACTAATATCATACGCAACAAACCCATTTTCTGATTTGTATCCCAGGGTAGTATTTAAGCAGTATATCTTACTTAATGCTTGCACGGCTATCTAATTTAGATATAGATTTTTGTTGTATTCTAGATTTGTTGATTACTTTATTGGATCAGCACTGCACTACAGAGTACAGTAGTTCTGCATATGACAGATAGTCGCTATTTGAGTATGAATTCATTTATCTCCCCATGGAATTCATGTATGATACCAGTCTACAACTTAATTATATCCACACTTTGAGGTGTTTGGAAAAATTAAGATTAAGATATATAGGGCATTAACTATCTTTACTCAACCCCTCCCCCTCACACACACACACATTTATCATCTATATGACACACACACACACACACACACACACACACACACACACACACACACACACACACACACACACACACACACACACACACACACACACACACATCGCCTATAACCGTTGGTAAGGTGGCACGATATATGGAATGGACACCACCAGCTCAGGTTCGTCCTGTAGAGGGGCAGTCGGAGAAGTGGAGGCGGCATGTGACCTGGCCGTGTTGGGAGTCTCAATATGTATATCCTCAAGCCCACCTGCATCCATAGCAATAAGACAGTTGCAAATTCAATTAGTTTAACAAACTTGACTGAACATTTAAAATAAAAATATGTGTACATGTACGTGGCGTCGGTGGGGAAAGTGGGGAAGAGGATATATGTCCTGCAGTGCCTGAAAATATATAAAGAATGTTATGCAATTAGTTATACAAAAACTTAAAAGGTCCACCTTTAGACAGCTAATAAAATTACAATAAGCATACCTATCCCAAATGACGGGGGGGTATGTGCCACCGGTGAGCTATGTCCTGCATCACCTGAAAATATATGAAGTATTTTACCAATTTCTCTTACAAAAATTTAAATTGTGCATGTTATAAACCAGTACTACAACATATGCGTACCTAACCCAGAGGGCATGGTGGTATGTGCCTAAGGGGAGTCATGACCTGCACTGCCTGAAAATGTACGAAGCATTTTACCATTTAGTTTCCCAACAAATTAAATTGTGCACGTTATACAGCCATACTTAAACCAAAAAATATGCGTACTTGACTCAGAAGACCGAGGGGTCTGGGATGTCCTTGTACCATGTGTAAATAACGTGTTCCAAACTCTCTTCAGCTGCACTTCATAATATTTATTAATAAAAAATTGATGCTTACGTGCTGTAAATATTTGCGTAATTTATATGAAATAAGAGAATAATGGCTATCATACGCCATATGAGAGCCTCTCTCATACGCCCTCGCACATAGTACAACTAAGTACAAGCACATATGAGAGCCTCTCTCATACGTCCTCTCACATAAAGCACCCAAGTACAAGCCCATATGGGCTTGTACTTAGTTGTACTTGGGTGCTTTATGTGCGAGGGAGTATGAGAGATGCTCTCATATAGCGTATGATAGCAATTATTCTCATGAAATAAATGGGATGTAAAACATGGAGTAATTCTTATTCTTTATTGATTCCAAGCAAAATCTTCATAATGAATATATTTATACATTTACATATTTTTTAGCTTATTACTGAAAAAATGTTTAACAATTTGATGTTGATGTTGACACCCTCTGTGACCAAGTCCAAACGGTAGATGAAATGACTTTGTTAATTGTGTTTTTTCATCTTGTGTACTCCGCTGCTACAATACCCGTGCCTGTGATCGCCAAATCGGGTATATCAACATGCAACGGTGTGATATCATCAGTCGTTTCATTATTTGTCTCGATTGAAAAATCATCCTCGACATCTTCTGCGACGATTACAACATCTTCGTCATCTTTACTGCCCTCTTCATCACCTGTTTCATCCGGTGAATCTGCTCTAGGCGGATTTCTATCAACCACCCAATCATCTTCTACCATTATATCTTTAACATAAAAACATTGTTTTATTGCGAGGCAAACATGAACTTCTCATCTGGACAGATTTCCTTCTTCAGATTAACGACCGTGAAGCCCAAGTCGTCCTTCTTCTTTCCTTGCTCACACCACCGTACCTTAAACATAACATGGCTCACTTCCTTCTAAAAACCATAAAATAACTCAACCATGTCTACAACCTGGCCATAATAGAATATTTGACCTTCTTTTGGTTGTTGATCTCTAGATCTTGCATATGACAACTGGGTAAAGGATGAGAAGATTCCACTATTTTGGGTGCATCAGTCTTTCTCGACTTCAATGGTATTAAATTTGAAACCATTGATAGAATAACATCCATATCGATGTACTGTGCCGTCAGGACCTCGGGCATATTTTTGGATATCCTCGGATAGCCGTGCACCGCAAACACATTGGTCTGCCACCTTTAAGATAAATAAGAATCGCACTCATATACGCAAGTTATCGAAATTGATTTTGTGATAGGTGTGTAACTATCGTGAGAAATCGATGCATGTACCGTCAGTTTCAGCCATGATGTAAATTCTTTAGCGTGTGCATCCGCAACCTTTTGGTTAAGAATTTTTGCATGCAATTTGGCTTGGAGTACTTCTATATGACGACCGAGGGACAAGTAAAGAAAACTATTAAAACTTAGGAATTGCACCACTTACAAAAGCAAATAACTCAGCTTTATTACCTCCTATAGGAGTCAAATATGCGTAGATTATTTAGAACATATGAATGTGCTTGTTCAAGCTCAATTTTACTAAAGCGTGTGTCCTCTCCATAATCATTATAGAAGACACCATCATAAATCTTTCCGGACAATTTACCCTTGTGTCTACGCCCCACAAATAACGAAATATGAATATCAAGGCCTCGTTTAACGTATAATTCTTGGAAATTGACCCTTCTGGCCTTGCACGATTGTGCACAAGTTGCTTCATGAACCCTAGATACATGCGGTTAAAAAATCATAAAAAGGTTCAAATTCACGTTTAATTTTGTTCCTAGCAAAATAGAATAATATATGGGACGTCGTTCACCTTTCAACGGGGTGCGTTCACCTTTCAACGGGGTGCGTTCACCAATATTGTACTGTCCCTGCAATGCGGGCCTCCTGTACCACACAATAAGATGAACCATGATTGTAAAGAATGAAGGGGGGAGTTTTTTTCCATATTACACAGTGCAAGTATAACCCGCGCCTCTAAATCTTCAAACTCACCAACGTTTATCACCTTCGAGCACACCTGCTTGAAGAACCCACAGAACTGTATCAGGACTTGTGTAAGATCCTTATCGACCGGAAGAAACTGACGTAGCAAGATATGATAATGATGTTCTTCAATCCAAATATCTTCATCTAGTCTATGTGCTCATCTTGATATATTCAAAGCATATCCATTCGGTGTCTTAAGTGACTTGAGAAACGCACACAGATTATGAATTTCATCTATTGACAGGGTGATCCGAGAAGTTGGCAGGTCGTACTTGTAATTTTCCTTTTGTACAGCCAGCAATTCAGGATGTATATTCAATTATTTTAAGTCAAGCCAAGCCTTTACTTCGTCTTTTGACTTGTTGGTGTCCTGCATCAATGTATACAACCGATTTTCGCATATGTTCTTTTCGATGTGCATGACGTCCAGGTTGTGATGTATTTTAAAATTCCTCCAATATGGAAATTAAAAGAAAATACTAAGTTTTGACCAACCACTTGGTAGTATTTGAACATCTGCTGTGTTAGAATTTGTGTGCGACACTCGAGGCGTTCTTCTTTTAGTTTTGCCCTTGCCCTTGATCTTTCCTTTTCCCTTTGTAATCCGCCTTCTAACACCAAGAGGTTGCTCTTTGCTATATCTGTTCTTTCCAAACTTCACTCTCTACAAAGGGTGAAGTGCTTCAAATATGTCCTCTCCAGTTAGTTTCTATGGGGCTTCTCGGCGTTCGGTTTTGCCGTCCAACATTTGTCCATGTCTCCTATAACTATGACCCGCATGCCACCATCTTATGTTTTGCCAAAAGCAAAACTTACGGTTATATTTCAGGAATGTGCCCTCATAACCTGTCGTGCAAACTGGGCAAGCCGTCCTACCTTTCATCAACCAACCAGATAGATTAGCATACGCCGGGAAGTTGTTTATCGTCCATAAAACAATAGCACGCATGCAGAAACTTTGCTTTGTCACGGCGTCAAAAGTGCCCACACCTTGTTCCAATAAAAGCTTCAGATCATCAATTAAGGGCTGCATGAAAATATCGATATCATTTCCAGGCGAGTATTTTCCAGGAATCAATAGTGACAGTATCAAGTATGGTTGCTTCGTGCACATATGAGGCGGGAGGTTATACGGGGTCAGCAACACGAGCCAAGTGGACCAACCAGAGCTCATCACTCCAAACGGATTAAACCCATCGCTTGCGAGACCAAGTCTAAGATTCCTCGTCTCCCTTACAAAGTCAGGATAAATATGGTCGATATGCTTCCATGCTTCCCCATCGGTAGGATGACCCAATTTTTCGACTTCTATGCCGTCAGTGGTGTGCCATCGTATTTTTCCTGCTAATTCAGCAGACACGAAAAACTTCTGCAACATTGGTATAATTGGTAAATATTGGAGAACCTTCACTGGAGTCTGCTTCTTATTTTGGAGTGTAGGACCATCACTCGTCACACCTGTTCTTTGTTCAACTTGCCACCGGGGAACATGACATGTTGGACATACATGTAGGTCCTTGTTGTCTTTGTAGTATAGAATGCAATCGTTAGGGCATGCGTCAATTTTCTTGTAATCGAGCCCTAACGTATTAACAATTTTGTTCGCTTCATAATGAGTAGCTGGAATGTTGTACTGTCCACCGGGAACTACCCTTCTCAACAAATCCAACAACATCTCAAAATGTGTAATCGCCATTCCGCTTAGTGTTTGGATATGCAGCAGTCTAATCATGAATGATAGCCTCAGTAACTCCGTGCATCTTTCGTATAAATTAGACTCATTATCCTCCACTAATTTCATCAATCGATCATAGTCAATGGTGTGAAGATCATCGTCTGACATGTTTTCGCTAGGCACACCAATATCTTCCAGCGTTGTATCTATGACATCTGCCCTTTGATCTCCATGCACAATACACTCTTCTTCCCTAAGTATCTCCTCTGTTACGGCACCTTCTCCGTGGTAACTCTTAAATTTATAATTGGGGTCGAACCCGCGAGACACCAAATGGACACGTACAATGTACTTCTGAAGGATCTCATTGTCCTGAAACCTCTTGCAAGGGCAACAGATTTTTCCACTGGACATGCTTAGAAGGTTGGCATCAGCGTAGGCTAAGAATGCATCTATCCCATCTAAGAATCTTCGGTTTCCAGTCATGTTTAGATCCGATATTTCCATAAACGACTTGTCAGAAACCTCCAGCATCTGTAATTGACGATGAAATTTACATGTAATTGTGTATCAACCATTTATATATTTCTAAATTAACTATTTTGAGAAACTTTAAATGATAGTCGACTTTTGCATAAAAGTATGCGGCTGTCATTGAGAAACTTTAAATGATAGTCGACTCTTGCATAACATGGCTAGATTCTCATTAATCTAAAATTAAAATAAATTCTATTTTTTCTTGATATAGACAATATAACTAAAATAAATTTTATACCAAGAGTGCATGTTTTTAACATGCATGGCTAGGTTCTCATTAATCTAAAATTAAAATAAATTCTATTTTTCCTTGATATCAACAATATAATCTAAAATAAAAATAAATTCTATTATTCCTAAACCCTAAACTTCCCCCCACCCTAATCCGACACCTAACTGACGTGTGTGTATATTTTATATATCCACGCACGTCTTCTTTGTGTTTTTCCGTTATTTTCTCATGTTTTCTCGTTTTCTTTCACTTTTCCGTGTTTTTGTGTGTTTGCAGGAGTTTGCCAACATATGGGACACATAACGAAGATATCGTAAGTCCCCGAAGCAACGGGAGGAGTCACGCGTGATCCAGGGGGTCAAACGACGAAGATCGCCATCTTTCATCCCCCACCCGATCGGTTGGACACAGTCAACCGATCGAGTGATGCACGCGTGCACCACCTGGACAGCAGCTGAAGCAACGAGAGCATCAACCAACCAATTCGATGACCGGTTCAACCCGACAAACTTCTCGGGAAATTGGAGCTGAAATCCAACCGATCGGTTGACCTTCACCCGATCGGTTCATCTGTAGCCGTTTCCCCCAAGACACGACCTGGAGAGCTCACCCGACGGCCAGCTGACCGTGCCAAAACATCGTAAGTCTCTGTCTTTGGGGTGACGTGTCCAACTGAAAGGTTGATTTATCAACCGATCGGTTCACCCGATGAGCTCAAGATCCAAACGACGAGCAGCTTCCGCCAACCGACCGTGTCGCGTGACCGGGTGAAGTTCTGAAGAGCGCTGCCGAAGAACAAAGCAGGTCACTCGATCGGTTGATTCTTCACCTGATCGGGTGACGTCGTTTTCTATAAATATAAACCCTAGGTTTCCAGAAACGGGGATGTTGTGTTTTTTCTGTTTTCTCTCCATTTTGTGACGGCGTGAATTTATTTGATATTTGCAAGTTGTCTGATCTTTACCAAACTTTAATATAGTGTTATTTGCATTTCTTTTACTACTTTTCAATCGCCGGATTATGTTTTTAACGGTCGATTTTCATTTAGATCGCTTTTTAGCTAATATGTGTGAGTAGTTTCCCAATCTGGGATTTTGGTGGAAACCCCTTCGTGGGTTCTCCCTAATGTGTCTATAGAACTAGGAAATCGATAGGGAATAGGAATCTATTGGTTACGCAGGGTGTTTCATTGTCATCGTCGGGAAAAAGACCGCCTTTGACAGTTGGGCCAAGGGGGAATAAACATGGTGGTTGACTCCCTAGCCATAGCTCACGCCCTTAGCGTAGACATCGAATCCTAGCGCGTGGGAACGACAGGATGAGATGTTGGGAGTTATCATTGCGAGCTTAGTGCTCCGAGAGTCGGTCAGTGTTAACGGGCATGGGAATGCCCACTCACCGAACCTGGGTAGTCCGGCTTATCATCCTGGGCACCGACCGGAATATCGGGCCTATGGGATGCTGGTATCACTCTTAGAGGCAACGTCTCACCACTGGACCCTAATTCTGATCGTTATCCTATCCGTCGGCCGTGTTAGCGAGAATCACATGATAGGGTGGAAACCGAAGTCCCAGGTTTCCTTTATTATCGTTTAATCTCGTATCTACAATTCGTGACAAACCATCATTCGATTCGGGCAAGCTCACCCCTAGGGTGAATCGGTTCCTATCTGACACATGCACAACCACGCCTCCCTGTGTTCAACCCCCAAGCCACACTACAACACCGTGTGCTTGCGTTTATAAATATTTAAATCTCGCGCCCCCAATCACATTATTATTGCACACTTGCATGCACGCAAAGCGTGGGGACGTCAAGCTTTATGGCGCCGTTGCCGGGGAGGCAACGTGCTTGTTATTTTTGGATCTTGTGAACCCTTGAGTCTAGCTCACATCTATATCTCGCGATAATTATCGCATTCTACACTTTTTGATTTTACTTGGACATATTGTAAATATTAGTTGTAGATAATTGGCTGATTGAGTTTCCATACCGCCATTGCTACTCCTCACCTCCCATTCATGCAACCGATGCTTTTGACGTGTTTTCTATCCGTGCAGTTCTCCCTCCCTCCTTTTATCACAGGTTTTCTACTCCCCGACAAGGATGTTGTGTGCCGTTTCGGGCGATATCTGGGATCATTCACACCACGTCCGCTGTTTGGTACAGAGTTTGACAGAATCCCTATGTGCTTCGAACGTTCTATCCCTTCTGTCCGATGCTGTGGAAAATCAGAGAAGGTATCATGACATGCAGCAGCATCCAGTCACAACAACTCTCCTTCCTCCGTTTGAGGTGGCGTATTTTGACGCACCCAGTTCCGAATTCGGCGAGGGGGGAATTGTTCACCTATGAGGAGTTTTGTCAGGAGAACTGCCAGGCAGAGTCTGTCGAGTACGTTGAACAGAAATCGATATATTCCTTGCAGACTTCTATAGAGCATCCTGGATCTTGGGGGAATGAGGAAGCTGGAAGCAGTGGTGGGGGACCGTCGACTGTTGAAACCTGTTTTCGCGTTGAAGCCTTCTTCCCGGATAATTATTATGAGCTTGAGAAAGGCCCAGAGCATTCACCCATTGCCCCCCTCATTACCTTGTGAGGCTTTACCAAGAGAAACCAAGGCGGAGAGTGAAATTCCAGATACTAGCTTTCAAGAGATCCACGAGGAAATACTTTCACTGGAGGATGCTCAGCTTGAAAAATATGCGTCGGGACCCCATGAAGTTGAGATGAAATAGTTGCCTCCGGGACTGAAATATGAATATCTGGAGAAGGATTTGACACTGCCGGTCATAGTGAACTCCTCGCTGCTTGAAGACCAGATGACCAAACTTCTTGGTGTTTTAAAAAGTTTTAAGAGTGTTTTCGGGTATGCAATTGAAGACTTAAAAGGAGTGAGCTTGGGGATTTGCTCACATCGAATTCTGCTTGAAGACAAGCAAGCCTCCTCTATTGAGCCGTAATGGAGACTAAATGCCATCATAATGGAGGTGGTCAAAAAGGAGATTGTCAGGCTTCTACATGCCGTTATCATATACCTTATCTCCGACAGTCGCTGGGTTAGCTCGGTGCACGTTGTACCTAAGAAAGGTGGAATGACGGTGATTCGAAACGAGAAAAACGAGCTCATACCTATAAGGACCATCACAGGGTACCGGATGTGCATTGACTACATGAAGCTGAACAAGGCCACGAGGAAGGATCACTACCCTCTCCCTTTCATTGATCAGATGCTCGAGAGGCTGGCAAAGCACAACTACTTCTGCTTCATGGAAGGGTACTCCGGTTTTCTTCTAGTCCCCATCCATAATGATGACCAGGAGAAGACGACTTTTACCTGTCCATTTGGGACATATGCTTATAGAAGAATTCCGTTTGGGCTTTGTAACACCCCGGCTATATTCCAAAGACTAATGTCCGTAATCTTCTCCGACTACTCCCAGATTATCATGGAGGTTTTCATGAACGATTTTCCGTCTATGGAACTGAGTTTAACTCATGCCTCGGTAATCTTACTAAGGTCCTGGAGAGGTGTCAAGAGAAGGGTCTGGTCCTGAACTGGGAGAAATGCTATTTCATGGTCCAAGAAGGAGTTGTGCTGGGACACGTCATTTCTTCGAGAGGAATCGAGGTAGATAAGGCAAAAGTAGAGGTGATTGAAAAGCTTTCGCCACCGCTCAATCTTCAAGGGGTCCGTGGATTTCTAGGGCATGCGGGATACTACCGCCGCTTCATAAAATATTTCTCCAAGATTTCCCGGCCATTGACTCAACTCCTTGTGAAGGATGCACCTTCCGTCTTCAACGACGAGGGTATGGAAGCCTTCCGCCTTCTGAAGCAAGACTTGATTTCCGTACCGGTGATTCAGCCGCCGGACTGGAACCTGCCCTTCGAGTTAATGTGCGATGCTAGCAATTACGCCGTTGGAGCCGTCTTGGGACAGAGGAAGGATAAAAATTTGCATGTTATTTATTATACGAGCAAGGCCCTTGACGTTGCCCAAAGAAATTATACTACCACGGAAAAAGAATTGCTAGTAGTCATCTATGCCATGGACAAGTTCTGGCAATATCTCATTGGTGCGAAGGTGATCGTGCACACAGATCACGCGGCTCTCAAGTACCTATTGAACAAGAAGGAGGCTAAGCTGCTGCTCATTAGGTGGATTCTCCTCCTCCAGGAATTCGACCTGGAGATTAAAGACAAGAAAGGGGCGGAGAATGTCGTTGTCGATCACTTGTCTAGAATGCCTACTCTCGATTTGAACACCACTCCGGTTGACGACTCGCTCCCTGACGAGCATCTCTTCTCCATCTCTTCCGCTTGGACTCCTTGCTACGCCGACATCGCAAATTATCTGACTTGTGCCATTGTCCCCCACAACATGAGCTATCAACAGAAGAAGAAATTCTTTCATGAGGTCTGTAAATTCTATTGGGACGACCCCCATTTGTACAAGACCTGTAATGATGGGGTAATACGAAGCTGCATTCCTGAAACTGAGGCGACCTCCATAATCTCCCATTGCCATGATCAGTAGTGTGGAGGACATACGAGCGCCTATAAGACGACGGCGAAAATCCTCCAGAGTGGATTCTACTGGCCGACCCTCTTTAAGGACACGCACGCTTATGTCCAGGCTTGCAACAAATGCCAAAGGACGGGGAACATCTCCAAGAGGAACGAGATGCCTCAGCACTACATCTTAGAGGTAGAGATCTTCGTGTGTGGGGAGTCGACTTCATGGGGCCGTTTTCCTCATCATCTAGGAACCAGTATATCTTAGTAGCCGTGGACTACGTATCGAAATTGGTTGAAGCGATAGCCAGTCCTACTAATGATTCCCGAGTGGTCGCCAAGTTCTTTAAAAATAACATCTTCCCGCGGTTCGGTGTGCCTCGTGTTTTGATCAGTGACGGAGGGAGCCACTTCATAGAGAAAAAATTCGAAGCTCTCTTGAAGAAGTACGGGGTGCAACACCGAATAAGGCATGCCTACCACCCGCAGACTAGAGGCCAAGTGGAAGTTTCTAACCGGGAGATCAAGAGCATACTGGAAAAGACGGTGGCCAACTCTAGGAAGGATTGGTCGTCGAAAATTTCTGACGCGCTCTGGGCTTACAGGACGGCATTTAAAACACCAATCGGCACGACCCCCTATCGGCGTGCCTACAGGAAGGCATGCCATTTACCCTTGGAATTGGAACACAAGTCGTTTTGGGCAATCAAGAACCTAAACTTTGGCACCAAGGAGGTTGGGGGCCACCGACAGCTACAGCTTAACGAGCTCGACGAGATCCGGCTCAATGCTTATGAAAATGCCCGGATCTACAAGGAGAAGCTGAAGCGGTGGCACGATAAGCGCATCCTGAAGAGGGAGTTCAAGGAAGGAGACTTAGTTCTCCTATTCAACTCGAGGCTGAAGCTTTTTCCTGGAAAGCTCAAGTCAAGGTGGTCGGGACCTTTCTGCGTCACAAGGTCTTCCCGCAAGGGGCTATCGAGATAATGGGAAGAGATAAGCCATTCAAAGTCAACGGACAGCGCCTTAAACACTATGCGGTAGGAGAACCAGCATTCTCTCCGGTCGGATTCTCAACGACCGACAACTCTTCCTCAAACCCCCCGGTTCCTAATTTACCACCAAAAGAGGCGTCGAGCGAACGACGTTAAAAAAAAGCGCTTCATTGGAGGCAACCCTTGTTCTAAACTCTCACCTTTGTTTTTAGGATTATTTTTAGCTTTATTTTCCTTGTTTTAATAAATAAATCCAGCCGCGGGAACTTCCATCGAGAGACTTAGGCCATTTATGGATTTTTGCAGGAAACAAGCCCTCACCCGATCGGGTGACCATTCAACCGATCGGGTGAGACGTATCAGACAATGGCCAGTATCTGTTCTCCAGTGAACCGGTCGGGTGAAGTAAGCTGAGACCGGGTGGCTGACCGTGTGAGAAGGGTTGAATTCTCGGGAAATTTGGGGATTACATCAACCGATCGGTTGAGCTAAGCTGCGGTTGTGTGATTGACCGGGTGAAAAGTCAAAGTACTTTCGAAAGATTTGGGAAGCGGTCCACCGATCGGGTGAATACTCACCCGATCGGTTCACCTGTAGCTGTTGGCCAACAGAAAATTTTCTAAACTTACCCAACCGATCGGGTGAACCCTCACCCGATCGGTTCATTTTCGCCCCTATATAAATTCTAGTTCGCACGACTTCGTCCACCCGACCCCTAAAGCCCCGTTCGTGCATTCTCTCCTCCTCCATCTGCCGAATCGACCTCCTCCATCTACCCCACTACCCCTTAGTCCTCATCCTCACTCATTCCCATACTCTCCCACCATCAACACCCTTCCCATTAACAACATTCACTCACCAAACGTCCAAACCCTAACCCTAGCCTCCAAATTTTCGAAAATTTCAATTCTTGTCGGATCAGCGAGCGGCGGCTTCCCAAATCGCTTCCTTATACTGCGTGGGATATTTCGGGTGCTTGATCTTACAACGTTGATGGGTAACCTCTTTCCACTCTTAAGATTTCTTTCATTATATGCATTGTCTTGAATTTGTGTTTGCACACTTCATCTGCTTCATCATCTTCATAGACACCATAACCCACTTTATCATTCTTTCCCTCACCATCACCATGTCCGGGAAGGGAAAGGAGATAGCCTCATTGTCAAGCAGACATCCTCTATACGGCCCTTTTTCCCCTTCCTTCCTTGGCATCAACCCTTCTTCTGAAGTGCAATTCGATCGTTTACAAGCCCTTCTTCATCGCCCAATGTGACCTACTCTTTTCACCGACTCCCCCACCCTACAATCTCTTGGACTCTTTTGGGGGCGTCTGTGCACTTTTTTGCTTCATAGGTTGCGATTACCTTCTACGTACACATGCGCATACACACAGGAATCTCACACTTGAGTTCCTCAGCTCTCTGGAGGTGTTAGAATTTGGTTTCACATTCCGCGCCTTCAATGGCAATTTTACCATGAGTTTCAACGAGCTTAAAAATATTCTGAACTTCCCTAACCCCAATCGTCATGTTGAATGCTCAACTCATGATCGATCTGACATCTTTTCTTACTTTCGGGCTGATGGCATTTGGCAACGGTTCACCCGATATACCACCTTTCCAGCGGTAGCCCTCGCCTCCTACATTATACACCCTTGCTACCGTTTCGCCCATTGCTTCCTTGCCAACACCATTTTCGCTCGCGTTGATGTATCCACGGTGTCTAGGGATGAGCTCCTCTTTCTTTACGCCATGTCCCATGACCGGATTCATGGCAATATCCCTTTACCCATAAACACGGCTCATTGGATCATCCACGAGATCTTATCCGTTAGCCGCGCAGCTTCTGGCTCTATCTGCTATGGGGGGATAGTTACTCTTATTGTCAGTTGTGTCATGAGGATGCCTCCCGACCTCCCTATGGTACCGGGATGTAGCCGTATCGATCATGACTACTTGATCGCTATCGGTATGCTTACTCTTTTTGGTGAGGATCGTGTAGCCTACCTCTATAGTCCTGCCTAAACTCCTTTTGCCATTCTCCCACCCTCATCTCTGGAGCGCTTCCCCTTACGCCTTACACATCTACCCTGGGAGTTCTACCCTGATCCTTGGTACGCCACACTCGTTCACTTTCCACCCTTGGATCCTCTCGATTGGCACCCGTGTGTCGGTTCACCCCGTGCCACCATCATCCACCACGATCCACCGATAAATCTCGATCCTCTGGTGGTCCAGCCTATTGCCCCTCCCTCTCCTATTCGCACACCCTCTCCTTTGTCCTCGGAGGATTCCTTCTACCATTATTCACCACCCTCCTCGCCATCTCCTTACCATTCTACCGAAAGCGACTCCGATTGACATCCCCTTGCATATCTCTGCATTTTCATGATCATATTATCTCGCTAGCATTGTCATGTCTAGCTTGGGGGACGTCATTTTTCTGTGTGTTGTCGTGTGATTTTCCTTTTGTGTGCTTGTCTATATATGTCGTGTGGTGTGATTTTCTATCTTTTTATTTTCTGTATATATGTCGTGTGGTGTGATTTTCTTTATTTTTCAGTTTCGTATTTGTGTTTTTTTTCTCATTTTTTCTTTTTATTTGAGTCGGTGCGTATTCCCCCCATTTTCATTGCCCTCCTGTATTTACTTCTATTGTACTGAGGGCAATGCAAGTTTCAGCTTGGGGGAGTCGCACTTCGTGCGTCATTTGCATCTTTTTCTTCGTTTTTTGAGTCGTTTTCATCGTGTTTCTATTTTTTCTTTTTCTTCCTTTTTATCTCTTTCTCCTAGAGATGACCCCTATGATGAATTGCCACAAAATCACACACAAACACCTAGCATGGCTTCAATTTTCACTTTCACTAACCCTAGGAAGCCGAGTCCTCTTGCATTTTATGCACCGTGGGTCCACTTGCTTTTATATGAGTTGTGTGTCGTGCTTAGTTGTTTGGTGTGCTTATACTTTGTGATTTAGATTTATATACATGTCCTAGGAATGACCCCTAGATTATCATGCTTCGATTTGAATATGCGGTATTTGCTTCTCCTGTCTGCTTCTGTATGCATGAATATTTATATATCTTATGCTTCATTTCGCATGTGTCGGGATTCCACAACTATGACTAGGATAACCCATTTAGCCTATGCTCTGATTGGCGAAAAAATTCTCCTTTGCCCAAGTGTTTAGAATACGATTTCTTTTTTATTTTACTTGGTGCAAATCCCCTCGTCGTGTACCGTTCTCCCACTTGGGAGAGTACACACTTGTATATACCCCAAAATACAAAAATCCAAAAAACAGAGAAAAGAAAAACCCAAAAAGAAAAGAAAAGATATATATATATATATATATGCAAGGTAAGTTAGTACTATATTTAATATGGACAGAAAGTTACAATGTGGGCTGAGCGTAGAATGTTAGACTAAATGACTAGGGGAGAGGACACAAGCGTCGTCACCTTAGATCATATAGTCCAATATCCAAGCGCAGAACCACGAATCACAAAACAAACTCCACATCATACACACCCCCAATTTGGGATACAATAGTGGGTCATCCATTATCTCGGATATCCCAATTATCATAAGCAGTTGCAGCTTCATCTTCCACTTCCCCTATCTTCCGTAGGATGATGCGTACATCTTCCGCAATTTCATCAAATAGGACTGTTTTGGACCTCATTTTATTTTCAAATAGCCGCATGTTGCGTTCACGCCATAGGTGCCAGATAACTGCTGCTAGGACTGTCTTCCCAAGCTGCCCAAGTGCGCCTTTTTTCCCAAAATTTGTCATGAAAAAACTACCGACTTCATTAATAGATAACCCAACTGGCCGGTCAGGGGTATTAAGCTTTAAAAGAGACATTTGCAAAATGTAATTAGAGTATGAGCAGTTGAAAAAAATGTGTTCAATTGTTTCAGCCGTGCCCTCTGTGCAAAGCTCACATGCATTGGCCGAAATAGTGGCCCATTTCTCCAGGCGGCATTTGGTCAGAAGCTTGTTTTTAAATGCACGTAGTAAGGTAATTGAATATTTCGGTGTATAGGTACTGTACCACACGAGATTGCGAAAGTGAAATGTACCTGATTTTAAACGAACTGCGTCCCATGCTTCCTTGAACTTAAATGCCAATGCCGATCCCCCCCCCTCCATTCCCAAGAGTCTGAACCCGCTGTTATAGCATGGTGGCTTAACAATGGCTGCAACATCTAGATATCCTGATCATCGATCCAGCGATATCCATTCCAATAGTCCGACACTTGCTTTAAACTTGAACCATCTGGTACATTGTAAATAGTTTTGAGAGGTCCGCACGGGAGCCAATTATCATGCCAAAAAAGTGTGTCTCTCCCATCTCCCACCTTTCTTTTGATTATACCCAGTGATAGATGCCTGCAGTGGAGTAAAAACTTCCAAGTTCCAGATTGGGTGGGAGCTTTCCCCGCAACGTAGAACTGTGCCGTATCCTTGTATTTTTTATGCATGAAGTCTACCCAGAGCCCCTTAGTCTTCAGTAACCTCCAAGTTAGCTTGATTCCTGCTGCCAAATTCAGGTCTGTCAATAATCTTAATCCCACCCCCCTTCCTCCTTAGTCCTGCAGGAGTCACTCCAGGACCAAGCCTTAGAATTACCCCAAATAAATTTTCTGCACATTGATGTGAGAGTTCGTAGGACAGTAGTAGGAAATCTATAAACCTGAAGCCAAAAATTTATTATACCATATATAACTGTTCTCACCAGCTCAAAGCGGCCAGCCAGGGATAATGTTGTAGAAGTCCAACCACTCAGGCGTTTCCTGCATCTATCAATAAGCCGGTTATACATCTGTGCTTTGGGGTATTTGGAAGACAACGGGAGGCCCAAATACGAAGTAATCGTGTTCGCATGTTTGGCTCCCAAGAAGTCAGCCAAAGTACCCGGGTTCCTCACACCCTTGCTAAACATAGATATGCTCTTATCCCAGTTGATTTCCAGACCTGTGAAATTACGAAAATCCTCCAGTAGATTTTTTAGACCATTAAAAGACCTCAGGTTGGCCCGACAGAAAACCAATAGGTCATCAGCAAAAAGTAGGTGAGAAATAGATCCAACCCTTCTCATCAGTTGAATATTACCTCTAGCAAGTGCCTTGGCGAGAAGTAGGGTGAAACAATCCATAATAATGACAAAAAGGTAGGGGGAGAGCGGGTCACCTTGTCTCAGTCCTTTATTTCCTCCAAAAAATCCCACAGGTGAGCCATTCACCAAGACGGAATAGGAGGGCGTGGAGATACATTCCTTAATCCAGCCAATAAATTTGCGACCAAATCCCATCTGGTGAAGGATGAAGTACATGAACTCTCTGTTTATGCTGTCAAAGGCCTTCCTGAGGTCAAGTTTTAGGCATGCTCTAGCTCCCTTAGGGTTGCTGAAATCTCTTATTTGTTCATGAGCTAGGAGGGCACAGTCGAAAATCAATCTCCCCTGAAGGAAAGCAGATTGGTTGGGGGATACTAGATCATGTATGAAGCTTTGGAGTCTGTTGCAGAGAATCTTGCTAATGATCTTATAAAGAACATTACAACAGGCAATAGGCCTGTAGTCCCCCATTGATGATGCACTTGAACCTTTTGGGACCAAGGTTAGAAATGTGTGATTTACCTGTCTCAATAATGAACTAGATCTGAAGAAGGATTGTACTGTCCCAACCACATCCGTACCAATGAGATTCCAATTATGCTGAAAGAAGAAGCCATTAAAGCCAATATATATATATGTATGTATGTACAGCCAAAAGCCCAAAAAAAATACATATATCCAAAACCCAAAAAAAATGTGTGTGAATATTTCCTACCTACCGAGAATAAAGGGAAGACGAGAATTTGCACCGAGTGTCCTACTCCACATCATCTCAACCCCCATCGCTTTCGAAAACAGTTGGAATAGGGAATTTCTAGCTATTATCTAGGCGATAGTGTGGTGATGTCCAAGTCCCTAGCTGTGGAGTCCCTGACACATGATATGTTTCTATTCTCATACTCTTCTCAGCATGCTTGAGCCATATATTCACCGCTTATTTCAAATCGAATCGATATTGGGGTCTTTTCTTGGATTTGTGTATATGGAGCTTATGGCACAACGTAGATAGTGACACCATATGCTAGCATATGACCACACTCACTCGCGCTTCACCGTGTGGGCCCACGGCACTTGTTTGGACTCGTATTCCTTGGTTTAGTGTTGTGATTTGGCGTTTGCTCGCTTGGTGTGGTGTTTTTGATTTTGTTGGCCCTGACGGGCGATTTAGGATTTAGAGTTTTCTTTTTCTCTCTTTCTCTCTATTTTCTCCCTCCGAGCTCCTACTCTCACTCGCCTTCCTCGAGGACGAGGAAGGGTTCAGCTTGGGGGATTTTGACGTGTGTGTATATTTTATATATCCACGCACGTCTTCTTTGTGTTTTTCCGTTATTTTCCGACGTCTCGTATCCATTTTCTCGTGTTTTCTCGTTTTCTTTCACTTTTTCGTGTTTTTGTGTGTTTGCAGGAGTTCACCAGCATAGGGGACAAATAACGAAGATATCGTAAGTCCCCGGAGCAACGGGAGGAGTCACGCGTAATCCAGGGGGTCAAACGACGAAGATCGCCATCTTTCAGCCCCCACCCGATCGGTTGGACACAGTCAACCGATCGGGTGATGCACGCGTGCACCACCCGGACAGTAGCTGAAGCAACGAGAGCATCAACCAACTGGTTCAATGACCGGTTCAACCCGATGAACTTCTTGGGAAATTGGAGCTGAAATCCAACCGATCGGGTGACCTTTACCCGATCGGTTCATCTGTAGCCGTTTCCCCCAAGACACGACCTGGAGAGCTCACCCGACGGCCAGCTGACCGTGCCAAAACGTCGCAAGTCTCTGTTTTTTGGGTGACATTTCCAACCGATCGATTGATTTATCAACCGATCGGTTCACCCGATGAGCTCAAGATCCAAATGACGAGCAGCTTCCGCCAACCGACCGTGTCGCGTGACCGGGTGAAGTTCTGAAGAGCGCTGCCGAAGAACGAAGCAGGTCACCCGATCGGTTGATTCTTCACCCGATCGGGTGACGTTGTTTTCTATAAATATAACCCCTAGGTTTCCAGAAATGGGGCTGTTGTGTTTTTCTGTTTTCTCTCCATTTTGTGACGGCTGGAATTTATTTGATATTTGTAAGTTGTCTGATCTTTACCAAACTTTAATATAGTGTTATTTACATTGCTTTTACTACTTTTCAATTGCCGGATTATGTTTTTAACGGTCGATTTTCATTTAGATCGCTTTTTAGCTAATATGTGTGAGTAGTTTCCCAATCTGGGATTTTGGTGGAAACCCCTTCGTGGGTTCTCCCTAATGCGTCTATAGAACTAGGAAATCGATAGGGAATATGAATCTATTGGTTATGCGGTGTGTTTCATTGTCATCGTCGGGAAAAAGACCGCCTTTGACCGTTGGGCCAAGGGGGAATAAACTTGGCGGTTGACTCCCTAGCCATAGCACACGCCCTTAGCGTAGACATCGAATCCTAGCGTGTGTGAACGGCAGGATGAGATGTTGGGAGTTATCATTGTAAGCTTAGTGCTCTGGCAGTCGGTCAGTGTTAATGGATATGGGAATGCCCACTGACCGAACCCGGGTCGTTCATCCTGGGCACCGACAGAAATATCGGGCCCATGGGACGCTGGTATCACTCTTAGAGGCAATGTCTCACCACTAGACCATAATTTCGATCGTTATCCTATCCATCGGCTGTGTTAGCGAGAATCACATGATAGGGTGGAAACCGAAGTCCCAGGTTTCCTTTATTATCGTTTAATCTCATATCTACAATTCGTGACAAACCATCATTCGATTCGGGCTAGCTCACCCCTAGGGTGAATCAGTTCCTATCTGACACAAGCACAACCACGCCTCCCTGCATTCGACCCCCAAGCCACACTACAACACCGTGCACTTGCGGTTATAAATATTTAAATCTTGTGGCCCCAATCAAATTATTATTGCACACTTGCATGCACGCAAAGCGTGGGGATGTCATTAACCCTTTACCCAAACCTCAACTCCCTGAGCATAGCTCTAACCCTAACCCTAACCACAACACTAAACCTTCCCCCAACCCCAATCCAACACCTAACCCATTTTACCCTAACCTCAACCCTAGCCTCAACCCTACCCTCAACCCTAATCCTAGCCCTAACCGTAGCCTCAACCCCAACACAAACACAAACACAAACCCTAACCCTAACCCTAACCAAAACCCAAACCCTAAACCTAACCCGAACCCTAACCCAAACACAAACACAAACACAAACACAAACCCTAACCATAACCTAACCATATCCCAAACCCTAACCCTTGCCGTAACCCTAGCCCTAACCTTAACCCTAACCCTAAGCGTATCCCTAACCCTAACCCTAACAATTAACACGTTTCTTGAGCGGGGGGGTCGCCAGTGAGGGATGGGTCGGAGGGGGATCGGGGTCCGGGATTGGGGGAGTAGGAGAGAGAGGTATCAGAGGGGGCGTCAGCAACCATCATCGCCCTAGCTCCCGCTCTCCTCCGTCAGTTCAGAAGTAGGCGAGGTGAGCTGGGTCAACGACGGTGGCCGACACCCCCTCCGATGCCCCCTCTGACTATTCTACCGAAATTAGGGTGAAAAGCGTACCTTGCACGGCGGCTGGCATCGGCGTCGGTGTCGGCTCCTTCATCGGCTCCTTCGTCGGCTCCTTCATCGTCTCTCTCTCTCTCTCTCTCTCTCTCTCTCTCTGTGGATGAAAATTGGAAAGTTTTACCCAAATTCTGGGCACGGGCTCCCCCAATTTGGGTAAATTTTTTACTGGCAACAGACTTTTAGCCACGGACTTATCCATGGCCGTTACTATTATTGGCCACGAAAATATCCTTGGCTAATACGTAATAGCTACGACATATTTCTTCACCACCTTTTCATGGCTAATAGTTATCGGCCACAGAATATTCCGTTTCTAAAGGTCAACTAACACCCACGGAAATCTCTGTAGGCAATACTCCGTGGGCCAATTTTTTCCCCAACTACAAAAATTTGACCACATACAAATCTATGGGTGATAGCCTATTATCATCCACGGTTTTGTCCATGGCCAAATTTCCGTGGCTGAAGACCCTTTTTCCACCAGTGTACCCCTTATTGGTGCTCTGACAGCATTCGATATGATGGCTAAATCCATGTTGAATTGATAATCACCTCATGGAAAATCAAACATCATTTATCAACATTAAAACCAAATGGTAACATTTATACAAAATCATCAACCACAAGTAATATAAGAGGTAGAACACAAGCCAAAATTACACCCCTGACACCAAGATTTATATTGGTTTCATCGGATTTTTGATATATGTCCAGTCAAAGATATCATCAACTTATATTACCATGTGACACCCCTGACACCAAGATTTATATTGGTTCCATCCGATTCTTGATGTATGTCCAGTTAAAGATATCATCCACATAGATTACAATGTGTGGTACTTGAAGTTAAGGGGAAACCATGCTCGTTAAGAACGTTGGAGAATAAAAATGTGAAGAAAAACTTATTGGGACTTGAAATGGCAAGTAGATACACTATGGGAGAATAATGTATATAAAAATACAATTTTCCTTTAGAAATTCTCCCTAAGTTTAAAACAGAGTTACCTAATTTCATTCATAATCAACTATCAAACTTTTAATATTAAAGTCAAACACAACGGAATATAAGAATGCAAGTAAGAAATAAGTCAAGAATAACACATTCACAAACACAACAAATTTATCATGGTTCACCCATCATGTGCTAGTCCATCACTAAATCTCTGTTGGGCTTTAATCCACTATTATAACAAAATAGAATGATCTACCTCACCTCCAACGAGGGTGATAAAATTACCTTGCCTACAACAAGGGTTTCACACAACCTCACTTACAATGAGGATTTTCCTCTCATTCCAAGCAAATGATAGAATACTTATAGAGTTTTGAAGATATAAATACATATAGCTGATGCTTTGAAGCTCGGGTAAAGATGTGTTGCTATAGGACGAAGAACTTAATCTCTATAGATAGGAAATGACTGTGGAAGATCAAACGTTTTATGCCAAATAAAAATGAAGAGATTTTGGTAATTTTTGGCCAAGAGGAGATTGAAAAACTTTTAGGATGAAAATATTTTTTTTGAAAAAATATTGATCAATAATTTTGTATAAAACCCATACACAATTCACACACACATATATTTTTTTGAACAGTAATGAAAATCTTTATAAACAACCATAATATTTTACAAAGGTTACAGAGGATCTTAGGATCTGATAGAGTGAGGATATGACAACAGCGTCGTCACTCCCTACTATCAGAACCGTGATCCCATTCGAAAACCCAAGACCCAAGACGACCCCCTAACCATTGTCCATGAATCCCCAATTTGACAATGCAACTTTGGAATCTTCCCCCTCTCTATCCAGATCGTGCAGGGCAATCCTTAGCAATATCTTCAAAGAGGACTGTTTTACATTTCATGGCCTTGTCGAAGATTCTCCTATTTCTTTCCCTCCATATATGCCACATCATGGCTCCCAGGGCTGATTTAGCAAGCACGCTCAAATTCTTCTTGTTTCCAAAGTGTCTTAGGTAATAGTTGACAACCTCCATTTGTCGGAATGACGGAGAGGACACCCAATTTGAGGAGGCTTCGACGTAGGATATATGATGATTACTCACATTCGAAGAAGATGTGCTTTGTTGACTCCTCCTCCTTTCTATTGCATAGCTCACAATGCCGAGGGACACTCAGCCCCCATTTGTTTAGAACATCTCTTATCATCATTTTACCCTTAAAATTTTGCATCATAGCAATTTACCACTTTGGGACATGATGTTTGTACCATACTAAGCTGCAAAAATCGAAATTGGGTCCCAGCTGCCTGGCGACATTCCATGATTCAAAAAATTTGAATTCTTTTATATCCCCAGAAGTTGACCCTCCACCTGCCTTTGAGGCTGCGTGGCTTGCTGGGCTCCAGCTCCAGAGGTTTGTGCCCACAGTTAATTTTGCCTGCTTTAGCTTGTCACACAACAGCTGATCTTGGCGGATTGTCCATCTTACATCTCTCCAGTAGTCTTCAACTGATTTGTTGTTTCACCCATCGGTATAGAGTGGCAATGTTTAAGAGCCCCTTGGAAGCCAATGATCGTGCCAGAAAACCGTTGTCTTGCCATCTCGAACTTCCTTTTTGATAAGCTTCTCAGAGATTATATGAAGGATACGTATGGGGACCCTAAAAAGTTCTTTGCAGCTGATGGAAGGCCTACGCAATCAGGGATTTGGAAATTCATATGAAAAATAAGTGAGTGTGTATATAAATATAAACAGGGGACTACATCAGGGCATAGACAAACAAGAAGAGCAGGTGAGGAAGAGGCTGGAAAGCAGTCACTCCACACTAGAACTACCAGGTACGTGCCAAGAAAAAAAAACTGTACTGGAGGGGCACCACAAAAACGGCCAAAGAAAGTCCACAGTTCCCAAAAAACGGACAGTCCACAGACTCAACGTCCTCAAGGTCATAAGAGATCAAAGTGTCATAGACATCAGAAGAGAGCCTAGCGAGGAGGACGTCTTTGGAGGACGCCCTGGATCAGAAGATCCGACTATTACGCTCCCTCCAGATATGCCAAACGGCCGCAGAGAAGACAAGTCTAGAAAGCTTACCCCAGACAGAGGTCTTCCCCTTGATCAAAATCGATGCCTCAGCATGTGAGCTTCAACGGTGATGGATTTAAAGCATGAGGGAAGGCCAACCCGGAGCTTGCAGACAGACCAGACAAAAGCGTTGTAGTCGTAGCAGAAGAACACGTGACGGGCTGACTCCAGGGAGGACCCATAGATAACACAGGGGGATTGCTCCAAGATGCCACGAAAGGCAAGTTGGAGAGAGGTAGGAAGGTGATCAGACAGGGCATGTAGTAAGGTAAGCGAGAACTTAGAACATGCCCCGGAAACCAACAAAGAGCCGCCAGCCGGGAGGTGCAAGTAAGCCGGCGAGTGGAGGACCAGGCAGATCGGAGAGAGCAGCAGCCAGGCGTCACCCACTCCTAGTAGTCCGGGCCATCCCAGAGGGAGAGCGAGGCAAAGTGGGGCTAGAGGTGGCCGACACAGGTGGGAAGGCGCCAGGTATCACCATCTCAGAAATCAGAGACGTGCCGAGATCTCAGAGCGGGGGGAGGAGGGAAAATCTTGGCCAGGGGCCCACATGGGAGCCAAGGGTCGAACCAAAAAGACGAGGAGCTCCCATCACCCACAATCCTAAGGAAACAGGAGGCAGCATCATCACGAAACCGAAGAACATACTTCCAAGAACCCAAGTCCAGAACAGAGGCCTCACACTGAAAGAGGGGGTATGCTTCAGGTAAGCAGCACGCATATAGGACGCCTAAGGAGAGGGAGAGTGAAGTAACCGCCAAAGAAGTTTTGCTCCCACAGCCACCCCAACCTCCCGTAAGGAATGTAACCCAATCTCCCCTCACATTTGGGGAGGCACATATCTTCCCAATGCCAGAGGTGGAGCTTGGAACCCCAAATAAAGTCCCACCATAAACGATCAATCTCCGACAGGATGGAAGAAGGGATACAGTAGGACTGGATCCAGTAGGAAAGAAAGCCGTGAATAACAGTACGAACCAGCTCAATACGTCCAGAAGTAGAAAGGAGCTGGGAAGACCAACCAGTAATCTTGGCCCTACACTTGTCAACGAGGCCAGAGAAGAGCTTCGCAGCAGATAAGTGGAAGAGAGAGGCAGCCCAAGGTACCTGACCGGGGGACGTCAATAGGAATGCCCAGGAGGCGGGATAACTCAGCACCTACACAACAACCTTTGCTAAGTATCAGCTTGCTCTTGGCCTTGTTCACCTCAAGACCAGCCATGAGGTGGAAAGAAGAGAGAAGCCTCCCCAGCTCAGCAAAGGAGCCCTTCTCAGCCTTGCAAAAAACCAGCATGTCGTCAGCAAATAAAAGATGAGAAGGAGTGTGTAATTCCCTCCGCTTGGGGGTCGGATGGTGCCCGAAGCGGTGGAACTATCCATCAGGAAGGTGAAGGCCTCCATAATAATGACGAAGAGGAAGGTGGAGAATGGATCCCACTGGCGAACGCCCATATTGCATCCGAAGAAGCCAGCAGGGGAACCATTAATCAGCACTGAGAATGTAGGAGAATCCACACAAACAGAAACCCAGCGGATGAAGGATGGGGGATACCTAAGGTAGGAGAGGAAGTAGTAGACGAACGCCTAGTTGATGCTGTCGAAGGCCTTACGCAAGTCAAGCTGGATACACGCACACGCCCCTAAAGAAGCAGAATAGTCTCGAATAAGCTCATGGGCAAGGAGGGTGGAATCAGAGATGAGCCTATCTTTGATGAACGCAGATTGATTTTAGGAGATCAGTCCAGGAATAACAACCATCAGGCGACGACTAAGGACCTTAGAGATAGTCTTGTAGATCACATTGCAGCAAGAGATTGGCATGTAGTCCCCCAAAGAAGAAGCGACTGGAACTTTGGAAATCAGAGTGAGGAAGCTGTGGTTGAGCTGCTTGAGGATACTGTAAGAGGTGAAAAAAGAGTGCACGGCCCGTAGGACGTCGCCCCCCACAACTCCCCACAGCCCCTGAAAGAACAAGGGAGGAAAGCCGTCCGGCCCCTGGGACTTGACTCTATCCATGGAGAAGAGCGCCTCCTTAATCTCCAGGTCAGAGACATCTCTCCCAATCCAATCGCAAGCACCCAGGGAAAGGATATGCTTAGGGATCATCTCAGGGAAGGAGGTGGAGTAGGAGTCCTGGTGGTAGAGAGAGGAGAAGAAGTCCACGGCCTCAGAACGCAGCGTATGAATATTGGCGGTAGCCTCCCCAACCCGGGCCAATCAAGTGCATAAGACTATTGCTGGCAACACGGTCCCTGGAAGCAGCATAGAAAAGGCTAGTGTTCTTGTCCCCCTAGGAGAGCCAAGTCTGGCGGCTCTTCTGTCTGGCCTGGATTTCCTCACAATCAAGGCTAGATACAATAGTGTAGGAGAGGGCACGATCCTGGTGGATAAGGACGGGGCACTAGTGAAAGTCAGGCCGAGCACGAAGAGCAGAGGTGTCTTTCCTGACAACCTTAGAAGGAGGAAAAGGGCGACGGGCCAAAGGCCAGGCCCGGATAGCTTCCTTAAGGGCCTTGAGCTTGGAAGCCAATATGAACATAAGTGACCCTGTGAACCGGCACCTCCAAACCGAGAGCAGCAGGCTGTAGAACCCAGGAATCTGGAGAAAATAGCTGAAGAAGCGGAAGGGCTTGTGCCCCGAGTCAGGGGGAGTGATAATCTGAATCAGCATGTGCGAGTGATCGCTGGTGCCAGGTGGAAGGTAAGAAGCAAAATCATTGGGGAGAATGGAAGTCAATGCTGCTGTAACAAGGACCCTGTCCAGACTATAGGAGATGCGAGAATCGCCAAACGAATTGTTGCTCCAGCTAAGGTGATCACCCACACACCGCATGTCATCCAATCTGTAACCTTTAATGCAACCATTGAAATCATCCAGGAGTCTAGGCAAAAGGGGGCAGTCGCCAACTTTTTCATCAATAAACCGAGTGACGTTGAAATCCCCCAAGACCGCCCACGCACCTCCCCCAATCATAAAAGAGTCACTGAGGAGAGAGTCCCATAGAGGAACCTGATCCGACGCCAGGATGTGGCCGTAGATGAATTAAATGTGGATGGACAAACCTCCCCCATTCTTGCAGAAAAGGGTGACGTGCTGGGCCGAGGAGGAGAGGATGGAACAAGCCCAGATAACCGGGTCAGCCATGACCCAAACCCTCCCCTTTGGAGAGTGTGCGTAATTGTGGTAGGCCACCCACACCTTAGGGCAATAAGAGGCTACAATATCACTATTCGGGTCCAAAATCTTGGTCTCAAAAAGGCCGTCAAGGGAAGCCTTGTGCTTATTGATGAGGTGCTTCACATCACGCCTCCGTACTTTAGAATTCAACCCCCTCACAATCCATCCCAGGACCGACATAATTAAACGATGGTGTGGGTTTGGCTCCGAGTAGAAACACATGAGGGGGCCGGTCCTCCCAAGCTAGCTTTCTTCTTGTTCTTCCCAGATTTGATGGGTACAGCATAAGCAGGATTGGGGATAGTGGCGGGGGTCCGGACAATCCAACTAAGGAGCGGGATGAGCTGATAGGGCGGCTGGTGGTGGGGTGGGTTGAGGATGACACGCATCGGGCTCGGGGGGGAGTCCACAACATTGGCCACAAAACTCCCAAGATACCCAGCATCACTACAGGAGGCCGAAGCACACCGTTCAGGAGCAGAATGAAGTGCCCCAGGGAACATATTTGGGCACGCATCTGCCACAAAACAGGACCGAGGCTGGCCCTCATCGAGACAAAGAGCAGGATCGGCAACCCCTTTCACAACTTCAGTCCCCCCCAATGGGCTAGAGGTATAGGAGAACTCCCCATCCACTGTGAACTGGCTATCACCGAGGATTCTCCCAGAGGCCGGAGTGCCTAGGGGTGCGACAGTAGAAGTCACGACGGCAGCAGTAACCACGACGGGATTCTGCAAAACGGCGGCAGACCGATGAACATCCACGGGAGGGGAAAGAACGATGCTCGAAGGGCTCCTAGGTGGAGGCTGAGGCACAATGAATGTAGAGGGAGGGGTCAAAACATCAGTCGACGCAGAGGAATAGGAGTTAGAATAGGGCGACGGACCTGTCCGCGTGTCCACAACCGCAATGACTTCCAGCACAACAGCAGAGTCCAAGACGACGCCCCCATCCGTAGAGAAACTAGCAGGGGAGAGAGCATCCATGTCTGCACCAGTACTGGCGGAGAACGAAGGTGGCCCAAGAGGGGGCAATGGATCCTGGGCGAGGAGAAGAGGTGGCAATTGGAATCACAGTGGGCATGAGACAGGGATATGGCGGAGCTTCCCGCAGTGTAGAAGTATGTAGGTTGCCAGGGACAACGCTAGTCGGCACAGGGGGCGAGTCGGGGAGGCACACTGGAGGATGTCATGTCCAAAACATTTGCAGTGCGAGCAAAGAGGCGGGATGCGCTCATTTTCGACGACAACTGAAACGACCGAGCCATCGGTAAGGCGCACAGAGATAGTAGTAGGGAATGTGGAGGTAGCATCGACCTCAACGAAGCACGAGCGAAGGAGATTCACAATGCGTTAGCCATGGCGGTGTCGGTGAAAAGGGGATGCCCAACCGCACTCGTCAATTTTCTGAGAATGGCGTTGGACCAAAACTGTAAGGGTAGCTGGGGGAACCTGACCCAGAGTGGCACAGACGAAAGGAGATCACGATCGAGGCCAATGTGAGGAGCCCAATGCCTCAAGACAAGAAGACTGCCATCAAGCAGCCATGGCCCACCGTGGAGGATGTCGATGCAATCCGCATCAGAGTTGAACTGGAAGAAGAAGAAGCCATTTTCCTTGGAGTGGAGTTGGACCTCGGACGAAGTCTTCTAGGTCCTAGCCATCCAAGACAAGAGACGCTCATAGTATGGACGAGGACCCACGAATTAGCCAACGAGGGTGTGCACCCACCTTCCCGAAACCTGAGCAATGTCGGCCGACAGAATGTCCACAAAAATTCAGTCACCGACGAGGGAGGGGGGAGAGAATTCCAGGTTGAGATTAGGGGTAGCAGGGGGTCTAGGGGCACAGATTTCACTGAAGGAGGTAGACGACACATAGGAGGAGCGAGGATGGTGGGAGTCGACCGCACATGCATTTTTCCATACACTTGGTGTGCAGAAGGAATCGAAGAGGAGGGGCACAAAACAGGCCGGCCCCCGCCCAATCTGGGCCCCGACGGGAAGGGGGCGACCACCACGACCAAGAGAGCAGCCACCACCCCTACCAGTCAGTCCACCGCCTTCAGCTCGCGAGGTGAATGGTCCCAAGATGGATGCCTGTGGACGACGATTCACAACCTGGATCCACAGCTGGTTTACCTATGACTCGGAGGGGGGAAACTGCGCCACCCAATCCCGACTCCGTCGCCGGAGGAGTAGCAAGAGTACCCAACTGCTGGAGGTCGGGGGAAGCCCTGTGCTCGATGAAGCCAAGGAATCTTGGCCACAGTGGGGAGTGACCGAGCAAGCTGATCCAAGAACCTCCACCGAAGTAGCAGGATTACCCAGCAAAGGGGGAGAGGGGGAAGCCCCAGGGGCCGATGATGCCATAGGGGGGAGAGGGGGTTTCAGAGGAGGGGGGTTTGGTGGGAAAGGTAGAGGAGGGTGGGAGGGGGTTGGGTGGGACACCGGAGCAACACCGTAGCCCCCACACAGCGGTGGCGCTACGCCACGGGACGGGGATCTGATCGCCAGTCCAAAGCCCGAGGTAAGAGGGGATGGGGTATATATATATATATATATATATATATATATATATATATATATATATATATATATATATAGGCGAGTAAGAGGGAATCTTTATATATGCAAAGGAAAAATACAAAACTTCACCACTAGTAGAACAAATTAGATAACTGGAGAGGGGGGAGAGGGCACAAGCACCGTCACCCACTACATCCCCGAATCCAAAAGGTAGAACTAGTGAGATAAAGGTAATAGGTACATAATATCAGCTAAGTGTCCCTGAACAAGGAAACCCCAATTGGAAAAGGGGGCAAGTACTAAAGGCTGATCCCGATCAATATCCTGCAGAGCAATACGGACATCAGCTGCAATGTCTTCAAATAGACTAACTTTTTCCTTTTTAACCACCTCGAAAATTCTCAAATTTCGTTGTTTCCAGATATGCCAAACAACGGAACCAAGCGCCATTTTTGCTAAAATACCCAAACAATCTTTATTTGTGCTAAAATACCCACACAATGCATATATATATATATATATATATATATATATATATATATATATATATATATATATATATATATATATATATATATATATATATATATATATATATAGAAAGGTTAGCAACGTTATTCATATAACTCAACGATTACAATTTTGGATTACATATGATCCATACATAAACAACCATAAATAATTTAACATCTCAACTCGGGTAGGGAGTCCTAAAATTTTGAATTCCGTGATACTCTTAAACTTTTCCGTCGAGGGAGATCTATATATTTCTTTTTAATCAACTTCAATGATGGTGCAAAAAGGCGCATTTCCTCCTCCCACTCTTGATTCACCATAGTAGCATTCCCTTCAAACTCTTCCATCCACTTAGCCTCATAGTCTTCATCAGCCTCATCTTCATTACCAACATTATCAGGATCATCTATACGGATATTTTCCAGGGGGCACACAGAAGATGGACCTCCAGACTCCAAAATACTAGGAACAACTTCAGGAATATCTACTGCAGTGTACTCAACATTTATTGGGTTCTTGGTAGCTAGGGGATCTCCACCTGTAACTGGAGGATCTCCACCTGTAGCATTATCTTCAGGAACCAACACATTACCATCCACATTTGAAGATGACTTAGTCTTCTCCACCCAAACTTTCTTGAAAGGGCACTGAGTAGAAGAATGTCCAAAACACTCGCATGTCGAACAACTTGGAGGCAAGTTTTCATACTCCACTCTAATCATCGAATTTCCCTCCTCCTCCACCGCAACCTCAATAGTGCTTGGTAATTTTTTCTTTGCCTCAACTTCCACGAAGCATCTAGCATAAGAGTATCGTTCTCCAGAAGCAGTAGCCTTATCTACAAATAAAGGCTTACCTACAGAGCTAGCAATAATACTGATGCATTCTGTAGACCAAAATTTCAAAGGTAGGTCAGGAAATCTCACCCATACTGGAATTGAGGACAGTAGATCTCTATCCATTGTTAGTTCTGGAGTCAATCGTCGCAGAACAATAACCCTTTTATTAAACATCCAAGGCCCTCCTTGGAGAACCCTGATGCAATCTTCTTCTAACTCAAATTCGAAAAAGAAAAATCCATTTTCCCTGGAGTGAATCTAAAGCTTTCCTTTAGAGTGCCACAGCCGATGTACACAAGCTCGAATATGTGAGTAAAATGGCTTGTCCCCCACAACATAACCAGCCAAAGTACGACTCCATTTTGCAACATTAGCAGCTATCGCCTCCTTAGGGATCCAAGGGACCGCCTTGCCAGATGTAATCTCTCGGGGAGGAAAGAATTCGCATTTGCTATTTTGCTCAATTGGACGGCCAACCGAAAAGAGCGAACTCCATGATTCACGCCCTGATTTAGCCACCCTCAAAAGAGCAGATGGCTTGCCAATTGCTTTATCATTCCGATCAACATGATTAGGTATTATCTTAGTAGTAGCAGAGGCAATCCGTTGATGACAATAAGACGAACACCGATGATAAGGGTTTCCTGCATTGATACATGCAGGATCAGCCCTTCCCAAAGCATGTCGGAGTGGTGGAAACCCCAAAGCCAGGTCTGGAGGCGCGTGACCCCGAGAAGCCACCGGACCTCGAGGAGCCATGGAATAGCCTGAGCCCTGGAAATCAGATGGCCTGAGAACTCGAGTGCGATCGACGGTTCTCGGAGGCAGGTGATGGGTTCTGAATGCCGCGTGTTCACTCAGGTCCAACGAAGTGATTCCGGAGATACGTCGATCGTCGATGATTAGTTTCGAGGCGAAATCGACGGCGAAGTGGTCGGATTACAATCGATCGGATCTGATGAACGCGAATCCGGTGGCTGCGAATCCGGTAGCTGCGAAATCGATCGGATCTGGATCGATCGACACCGGACTGAACACGACCCACAGGAATGGTGGACGCGAAATCCGGTGGCTGCGATCACACACAGGTCGCGAAATCGACGGATCTGGAATCGAAATGACGGCGGACACCGGCCTGAACACGACCCACGACGGCGGACACCGGAGTTTGGGACACGCTGGACGACCCACGCGCCGGACACCGGCCTGAAGGCCGGCGCAGCCAACTGAACCCCAATCTCTCTCCTAGGGCTGGCTAGCAATTCCATATATATATATGTGTGTGTGTATATATATATATATGTATATATATATATATGTATATATATATATATACATATATATATATATACTAGTCGTTACCCCCGTGCCCATAGGGCACGGTTTATTTAATGGTTGAGTTCCCACCCAAACAAATTTCAAGTTCCCCAAATTTTAAGTTTCCCCCCAAATTTTGAATTTCAAGTTTCCCCCCAAATTTAAATTTCAAGTTTCCCCCCAAATTAAAGTTTTCCCCCAAAAACAAACCCATCCCAAATTTTGTCATTTGTCCACCTAGGACAAAGTTGTCCACCTAGGACAAAGGTTTGTCCTAGTAGGACAACATTCAAATTCTTCATGTTTTATAGAATAGATATATATACATATATATATATATATACACACACAGATACACACACACACACACACACACACACACACACACACACAGATATATATATATATCCACACACACACACACACACACACACACACACATATATATACTAGTCATAACCCGTGCCCGCGGGAACGGTTCATTTAAGATTTTCCCCCGCGAAATCTGTTTTCCCGAAAAAATTATTTCCACCGCCAAAATTTTAAAGAACAGCAAATTAGCGTAAAAATATTTAGTGGCATGGGCACATTCGGCACGAGCTAATTCGGCACGGACGGAACAACAAATTCGATGCGGGCGCCTTCAAATTAGTGTAAAAATATTTAGTGGCATGGGCGCATTCGATGCGGGCAAATTCGGCACGGGCAAATTCGGCACGGACGGAACAACAAATTCGATGCGGGCGCCTTCAAATTAGCGTAAAAATATTGAGTGGCCTGGGCGCACTCGGCCTGGGCACCTTCTGCGCGGAACAACAAATTCATCGTGGATGCCTTCGACGCAGAACAACAAATGTGGCACGGGCGCCTTCGGCAAATTCGGCGTAGAATAACAAATTCGACGCATGTGTCTTCGGCGTAGAACAACAAAGTCGGCACGGGCGCCTTCGACGCGGAACAACAAATTAGCATAAAAAAATTCGCCACGGATGCCTTGAACGTGGAACTACAAATTTGGCACAAAACAACAAATTCGGTGCAGGCGTCTTCGGCATGGAATAACAAATTAGCGTAAAAAATTTAGCTCGCGCCGAAAGCATGGACCAACAAATTCTGTGTGGAACAACGTGCGGGCTACCGAAAAGAGTTGTTCCCTCCAGATTTATTCCACACCAAATTTAAATTTTAGGTCCATATAAATGTAGTTCCTCAAAATTTTAAATTAACAACAACATGTAAAGTTTTAGATTAACAACCATATAAATCTTAGTCAACAACCACATTCAAAAAAATCCCTCAATTGTTTGGGTGCGAACAGTTTGCACGTCATTCTGTTCGCAAAACACACCCCCCCCCCCACCCCCCCCCCCCCCTCTCTCCCCACATCCTCATCTTCCTCGTCTCTCATCTTAATCCTAAAGAAAAAAGAGCAGGTTGTGGAATCTTATCTATCACTCATCTCAATTCGCATTATCTCTCCTTCTCCATATCTTTTCTTTCCTTAGATCATCACCAATCAATTCAATTATTAAGTGATTTCCATGTTGATTTTGCAAGTTCATTTCATGGTTTTTATTTCCTTAGATCATCACCAATCAATTCAATTATTAAGTGATTTCCATGTTGATTTTGCAAGTTCATTTCATGGTTTTTGTCATACAGTCTATTCAATTTTGTTTTCTGTATTAGGGAACCCAATAAATAAATTACCAGATGAAGTACATTAGACAAATGGAGTCAATCAAGGCACCGAAGATTTATTCACCACCCTTGATACCTACGTATGCCACATCATGGTATGCCTAACAAAGCCTCATTGGTCTTTTTTTGCAATGGCTCAAAATGCAGTTCCAATTTTCCAAGCTAGAAACTCAAGAAACACCACAAACTCAACATACATATTAATAAGAATGAATTTTATGCATCGATTGATATCAAAGTTACATACAAAACATTTCAAGACATTTCTGGCCTATTCTCAAAACAAAAGAGCATATGAATAGCATGGCAAATAAATTGATACTAACCATTAAAATAAGAAAAAGAAAAGAAAAGACAACATAATCATAAATACACGTCTTCTATACATGATCATCATTCCATATGTGATCATAAATACATCCGATTTTGTTGTTGTTGCTTGCCCCTTTATCTTCTTTGGAAGTTGAATGTCTTGATAGAAAATGCAAAGACCACAGCGAAGATCACAGTGAATCCAACCATCGCAAGAGCAATCCATCCCACGGAGTCGTACCTGAACCCAAAGTGGTGCCCAATGAATTCAGACCTAAGATTTCCAAGCAAAACAGACAAATGATGCTTTCATGAAATATTTCTTAGTAACATGTGTGATAAGATCTTTGAAATCAATAGCAAAAAGATAATGAATTGTAAGAGAAATCAATTTATAGATATCCAGCAGCACCAACATCTTGAGGATTAAGGATGCAAACAAAAATTAAATTCTGAAACATCACAGTTTTTGATGTTTTGTTTGTTTTCAGAGTATGTAGCTTGAGGCCTAAAATAGTGCAATAGATTAATGAAACTTATTTTTTCTTCTCTCTCTTGCACTCACTCTATACATATTTACATTTGCCCCTAAAACAACTGAATACTCATCTAACAGAATGAAACTGCACTACTAATTCCCATTTACATTCCCCCATGAAATTGCGGAATATTCATTTGACAAAATACAACTGTAGTACAAATTCCAAGCAACCAAGAAAACTTTGGACCAAACAACAGAAATTACAACTTTTAAGAGATGTTTAGAAATGCCACAGAGCTATTTTAGGTTTGACAAAAACACAACACACATAATTTATGTCGTCATTCTTAAGGAAAGAATGAATACATAAGCATCATACATACAAAGATTGAGGACATGCATTCTGTTTAGCTTCTGTTAACAATTTATAACCACTTGAAATGTAGCATTCAGTTGAAACTGCGAACTTAACATAAAAATATAGTTGGCATGAAGATTAAGGATGCAAGTAATAATAACTTAACATAGATTTGTTTATATAATCTGTAAAACACTCACCTCATTATATATTTCAAGATATGAGACACACAGTAAAAACTCTCTTCCCGGAATCTGCCAAGAAACCCAAGTATTAAAGTTACGCTCATATAGAAATTAAGAGCATTTGAAATTTGCACTATAGAACTAACAGGCAACAGCTACAACTTCAGCAGCAGTATCAAAGTCATTCTTGTGTTAATAAGTATTTTCTAATTATGCAAGTTACATGTGGCATTTAGAAGTTCATTTTTTTCCCATATTGGTGAGATGACAATAGAATCAAGGATCACAAAGCTTGCACTGTCAGATTATCTTGGCAAACAACCTATGTGTCTTTCATGCATCCTGAGGGTATTCCAACAGCTCAACTGAGGGTATTCATTTTATTCCCCTCCACCTTTATTCATAAAACTGTCTATTAGCCACTAAAAGCATACCTCTATGAAGTCATGGGCATCAGCTCTCATGGGCATTTTTTCAGACTTCAGGTCATAAAAAAATTTCGTTGCTAGCAGTTCATTGAAATTACAACTCATGGGCATTTAATGATATTGCAATGAATTGGAACGAAAAATCAATTTTAAACTTCATAGATTGACCAGTGTACCTTGAAGATGAATTGCAAAGAAAAAAATCAGATTACTTGCACTTTATTGGGGTCTCAAAACTATTTGATTTTAGCAAAATCTGTATCTTAGTTTCTTTACTCAAAAGATAAATTTGTTCACATTGAACAACTTCCTCCCAATTTAGCATTTCGTAATTATTCTAAATGGTCACGATATGATAATCATATAATCGATATAATGATGAATTGCATGAAAATTGATGTGGTTCATGAAAATTGATGTGGTTCACTTTGTAGTTTTTCTTGATAACATAAAATATGATTTGGGACACTCTTAAGGGTATGCAGTGATTATTTGACCTGTGAAAGGCTTTTGAAAATACCAAACAAAATGGAGATGTATATGCCTTTATGCCTTGATTTGTATAGCTGCAATAATTTTATTTGTATCTCATACTTGAGATACACATATATGGAATCAAATTTAACACATTAGCTAAATTATGAAAGATTGAGTTCACATAGGATATCCTGCAACAATAACACATATCATGTATCTTAATTCTCAAGTTCATCATTCAAAATTTAAAATTCATGATTTACAGGATTAGATGAATGATTGCAAAATTCAGTTCATCATTCAAAAATTTAACATTCATGTTCAAAAATTTAACATTCATCATTCAACAATAACACATATCATGTCTCCAAAATGTTAATTCATCATCATATCCTGTCTCAAAACTTTTGTTTCAGGATATGTGTTAACACTCTTGAGACAGAATATCAAAATTTAACATTCATCATTCATCATTCAAAAATTTGAGATAGAATATCAAAATTCAGTTCATCATTCAAAATTTAACATTCATGATTTATAGGAAATCAAGAAAGAAATTTTTGAGATAAATGAAGACAGAAATTTACAGGATATCCTCATGACCAATAACAAAAATGAGAATATCCTCAAAAATCAGAAATAACAAAAATTTAAGTAAGGATATCTCAAAATTCATAACAAAAGTGTTAAAAATGAGATATCCTCTGTCATGAGATACACATAAATGTGTTCCTTATCTCAAAATTTAAAATGAGATACACAAAAATGAGATATCCTCTGTCATGAGATATCTCAACATTTTAAATGAGGATATTCTGTCTTCCTTATTTAAAGTGAATGTTATTCAATTCATAACAAAAATTTAAATGAGATATCTTCAGAAATTTATGTGTATCTCAAAAGTGTTAAATAACAAAAATGAGATATGGGTGAAACAAAAGTGAGTTCAAAATTGAATAACAAAAGTTTTCAGAGGATATCTTATTTAAATAACAAAATGAAGACAGATATCTCATTTTTGAGTTCAAAATGAAGACAGATACACATTCACTTTTGTTTCACCCATATCTCATTTAAATAACAAAAGTTTTCAGAGGATAACCTGTCTCAAAATTGAATGATATCCATATGTGTTGACACCTCATTTAAATAACAAAATGAGTTCAATTTTGTTTCATATGATATGGGAGAGGATCCTGTATCAAAACCCATATGTGTTAACACCTCATTTAAATAACAAAAATGAATGATAAAACTCAAGATGTTCACATATAACACTGTTGAATATCCCAGTACATGATAAAACTCAAGATGTTCAGATATAACATATAACACTGTTAAATAACAAAAGTGAATGATAAATAACAAATTTCTGTCTTCATTCAAAAGTTCACATATAACACTGTTACACTCAAGTTCACATATCTCTCATGACTATGGGTGAAACACAAAATCTTGATTAATATCTCTCACCTGTTGAATATCCCAGTTAACTGTTCAAATTACCAACTTGAACGATTGAAGAGCACACCTAGCCACCTTGCAAAAATTTGAAACAACCAAGTGAGGAAGATGATTGATAAAACGCAAAATGTTGCTACAACATGGATAAGTGAATTACTGGATAATCCATATGTGTATCTGTGACTTAATGGATAATAACATGATATCATTATCAAAATGCTAATCATATCAATGTATGGGTTGATGTATCTGTGAATATTTGGAACCAAAAAATTACAAATTGAATAAAATTCACAAAGTCTCCTTGTAAACCTGCAAATGAAGAAACCCAAGGGCTCGGGGGACCTCGCATGGGAAAACCCAACAACTCAAATAAAATTCACAAAGTCTCCTTGTAAACCTGTAAATGAACCAACAAAACCAACAAAAAATACGGACACTAAAATCCACAAAAATTAGATCGGCATAACTTCCCAAATGAATCAAAGAAGGAAATAAAAATCCAAAAGACCGCACAAACTTTTTGCATGGATATTTTGAAGGGAGTTTTCCCCAAATCATAGTTTCAACCAAAATAGTACTTAAGACAACATATTTTTACATCGACTTATAATAACATCACACAACCTAAACTATATGCCAAAATAAAAAACCCTTAACTATGAACAAATATACACAAAAATACATTTTGGATTGAACAACCATGCAGTCCAATTTCAAAAACACCATCTCTCACACAGGCATTTAAATCCAACAAAATTTACATATGAAGCTAAGGCCTTGTGTCCTGAAAATAAAAAATAAAATCATATCTTAGAATAGAAAAATTAGAAACGAAGATATATCTAATTACTTTGTACAACTCACTTTTATTACCTTCATCATGTTTAAGCAGAAAACCTTTTCATCATCACATTATAAAAAGATGATGTGTCAAGCTCAATCCAAAGTGGAGAGTTAATGGGATGAGCAATAACCTAGATAAATTAAGAACATAAATTTCTTAGAAAAATTAATATATATTTGATAATATGGAAAATTTTAAATTTATACATTTATTTACCTTTTTTCGTTGGAGTGGTGGAGGTCGTGCTTTCTGGAACCAAGCAAGCTCGGCAAGAACCATCTTCCACTTCTATAACAAAAAAGGTATTTGGATGGTCAATGAACAGGATATTTTGAAAAACAAAATCTAAGATTTTTATATTATCTCGGAAAAGAAGATTGCTTTGTCTTCAATGTGACTCGTCGCCGTTGCTTGTAAAGTTCTTTTAGCAATTTGCTGGAAATAATAATAATAATAAAAGGTCACTAATTTTTAATTTCAAAAATGGGAATGTTTGTAACGGTATGCATACCTTATCAAACCAAAATCCGATATAACCCCGTAGCCTGACATTTATGAGATTGTTTTGAAGTAACAGAACCTGTGAGAAGAAAAATGTTAATGCAAACATAGTAGATTAAAAATATAATGTAGAATTATGATAAGAAACTTACAGTTTTTGCCAAATCTGCATCATCCTCTATCTATATAAAAATACAAACCAATATTTTATCAAACAATGCATCCCGAAAACTATTAAGTCATGCAATGAAATGTAGTAAAGGAAAAAATTTCTTACCCTGCCATATATGGTAATGTGGGTCCACATTTTAATGCTTGGTCACGTATGATAATGCTATACCTGCTTGTTAGACAACAATCGATAATAATTTTTTAAAAGATCATTTAAACAAATAATATAAATAAAACAATGTAAAGAAAGAAAGTTAAAAAACTTACAAACAATTTTTATCATACATTGGAAATCATAGCAGAACTTCTGGGTAAACGATGTTTACTGTGTTATTTATGTTGGGCTGAAGAAGGACACATACACGATCAAAAGATGTGCACCTTGAAAGTGCAACATAAAGATATCCATGACTGAAAACTGGGGTCCGCAAATCAACTCCAACGAATTTTACAGATTGTCCTTGGGCTTTATTAATCACCATAGCATATGTCACACGGACAGGAAACTGCCTTCTTATCATATGAAAAGGTAATTCTGTAGCCGATTGTGACAAAGATATTCTTGGAATAAACACAAAACAACCGGCTTTATCCCCATTTAAAATTTGAGCTTCAATGACACGTGATGCACATCTGACAACCATCATTCGAGTGCCATTGCAGAGCCCGTCTTTAGGTGCAATATTTCGTAATAAAATAATAGGACAACCAACCTTAAGCTCAAGTGTAAATTGTGGCAACCCAGGAGGATCCAAAGAGTTTATGTACTCAGTTGGATATCTATTCATAATGGTTGGATCGGTTTCATCATTTTCAGTAAAACTGTCTGCAGCTTGATACGTAATCTTCTGTCCCGGAAAAATGTTTAATGCAGCAGCATTTATAAAAGTAACATCATCATTCCGTGCAGAAAGAATTATTCGTTCAGTAAGGTATACCGGAGTTACGGCACCCTCAATATCAAGCTGCGGATAAATTCGAAGTATTAACTCGTTTAAATCCGTGCACCTGAATATGTTAGAAGGAAGTTGTACCACTTTTGTAGGATTTGTCCCAACCTAATACATATAGATATAATTTTAGTTAAGGAATGGCTAAGATAAAAATAGTAAGTAAAATTAAATTAGGCATGAAATAAAATACCTCCAAAATAAATTTTGTAAAATCTGCATTCTCAACAGATGAGTTATTTAACCGCATATTTTTATCCAAGATCAAAACTTGTACAGAGCACCATAATATAGATCGTCTCAATGAGGCACCAACAATTTCTTCTCGAACCCCCTTTGGTATGACGGGCAAGAGTTGTCGGAAATCCCCACCAAGAACAACAGTAATACCACCAAATGCTCTGGGGTTATCACACATATCTTGTAACGATCGATCCACTGCCTCAACACAGTGTCGATGTTGCATAGGTACTTCATCCCATATTATAAGTTTTGCTTTTCTGAATAATTGAGCTTGCATGGATTGCTTGCTAAAATTACAAATTGAAGTATCATGCACATCTAACGGGATACGAAATGTGGAATGTGCAGTCCGACCTCTGCTAAGTAGCAATGATGCAATACCGAAAGACGCGACGGTGATAACTATATTTCCAAGACTACGCAACATTGTTGCTATTGCATTGTACAAAAAAGTCTTTCCAGTTCCAGCACCGCCGCTCAAGAAGAATGTAGTACCTTTGTTTTCAAATACTGATGAAGTAATTGCTGAATAAGCATTGCATTGTGCATCATTGAGGCAATCAACGTCTTTTTGTGTATCCAATTGTTTCGCTTTATTTATAAGTTCCTGATGTTCATGCAACAATCTATTGCCAACAATTCCATTCCAATCTCCAGCAGGAAGTGGCATTGGTGGAAAATCGGATAGACACTTACCGTACTCCTAAAGCAATTCATTGATAAGGAATAATCCATAATCTTCAAGTTAGCCTTGAGTTGGGGTAGAAATTGCAAATAAAGTTTGCAATTTATGTGGAAGATCATCGCAAATGTGCATTGAAAATTCATTCCATAATGCAAGGGGGTCGATCGGCACACATTCGATAAGAATAATACAAACAGTCTTCGTAATTGATATCCTATTTTCATAATTGAAGCCTCGGAAAGACATTGTCTCCACTCGGAATCATCTTCAAGAAGACCTCTTGCAATACATGTTGCTTTGAATGTAGGGTACTCGATAGAATTGAATGTGCGTAAATTTTCCCACGATGTTGGCCCTTTAACAACTGTTAGTAGCAACCGTAGATAAAATCTCTCACCAGAATTAGGGGAGGAAAAATACATTCTGCCAATTACATATCCAGATTGTCTTGGAGTCCAGACCTTTGTTGACGAATGCCACACAAACTTTTGGGGAAATTCTTGATATGTGAGAACATGTGCAGACTCATGTAAAGCGCAACATGTAAAAAATTCAGTCAAAGTTGCCAGGGCAACACCGTGTTATTTTTGATCCAGATGAAGATGTAGATGCAATAAGGTCTAATCTCTTGATGCAAAGGATGCTCAAATATTCGCCAGGCAGCCTCAGGTGGTCCAATATATCTTGCATCAAGGTACTGTTGGATCTCATTTACTGCGCCCAATACCATTGTGGTCCGATCATGACCTTTATAAATATACTTATGAATGTACTTCACACATCTGACCCCGGCACAAACTTCGACATTAATGTGGCAGTTAAAGCGCCTTGAGAGATACCTGTTGTGCGACACAACATCTCGATTATCAACCTGATTCCCCCTTACAATATATAGATGCCCATTACTACGACGACGGTAAATAGGATATCCATCACGATCCAAGGTTGTTGCATCTGCATAATTTCGAGGGTATTTCTTAGTACACTTACCATTTTCCATACATGAAGCATTTGGATTCCGAGCACCACATGGTCCATGTACCATACATTTTGACACAGTATCGAATAATGCAGGATCTTGAGCAGGATCGGGAAATTCAGCACATACAATTCTATCCACTTGATCACATGTATGAATCTTATCGGGTCCACGCAGAAAGAAAAGAGCATGCATATGTGGAAGACCCCGTTTCTGAAATTCAATTGTAAATACATGTGCTACTTTCTTTCCAAATACATTATTGCCATCAATATCCTTCATCAAAGCCTTTCTTTTTAACTCAAATACACGTGCGACTAAATCTGGACGGTCGGTAGCTTTTTGATTGGGCAGTAGAGCCGAAGTAATTTCTGGCCACTTTGGATTTGTGGTCAAGGTAAGAAAAATATCCGGGTGCTGGTTATAACGTGTGATAGCCACCGAGTCTTGAAATATTTCAAACATGTGACGTGCACTGCCAGTGAAAGATGAAGGAAGTATCATGCGATGTCCAATTTGGTCGCATCTGGCATATGCATCGATATCTGCAAGACCCTGATAGAGCTCTGAGCGGAGTTTTCGTTGATTAAGTTTGATGAATGTCAAACGATGTTCCTCAATTGATGTCCAAGCATCAACTATGAACTCCTGGAATAACTTTTCTGCTCTCAAAATTGAAGAATACTCGTTCTGTCTTTCAAACAGACGGTAGCTATAAAACTCACACATGGTCAGGCGTCTACTTGAGGATATGTTTTGAACTGGATCCCACTGCTTCAACTCAGGTTCCCATCCAAGCTGACCATCAGGAAATAATAAGACGTAGTGTAATGGTAAGTATGCAGGATGAGTCTCATTAATTTGCATTAATTGATGATTTCCTCGAAGAAGTAAAACTATATCTCGCATCCTGGAAGGTCGATAGCCATCGCCAGGTAAAATAACCGCAATCTCATCTACGGTTGGGAGGTTATAACGGCGACGATCCTTGTTTGAATTGTAATGCAGATATACAGGAAGATCATGACCACATGAATCTGCTTGAGATAAAACAGAATACGCCTGACAATATAGTTTGATGAATGGATTTATGCCCGATAAACAATTTTGAATAATTTGTAAGACATCCTTGCTCAAATGTGGTTTTCTATTACTTCGGAACTCCATAGCAGAATCCGGATCATATATGTAAAGTTGACAATAACTTGCTGTTTGATCCGGTTGGGGCAGAAGTGATCCTGTTCGATGGCGTAATTCCCCATGAATAGTAAATATGTTTGGGCCTCTGCCAGCAATCAATCTTTGATCCATTGTCACACCAAGGCTGGTAAATGCATTAGTTGCATTATACTCCCGAGTATACATTCGAAATGATTTTGATGCCTCACTGTCACCATCATATAATTATCGAAGTGGTGGAGGGGGTTCATTAAGTTTCGGTAATTTTACTTTTCCTTGCAAACAACATGTTCCAAAAAGATGTGTTCTCAAAGTTGACTTCGACAACTGTTCATCCAACGAGTGTAAGGCTGAACAATGAGGGCATGGAATGTTCATTAATCCAAGATAGTGCCGACCAAAATCAACCTGAGTTGGTGGACCAGAGCCATGTGGAGTTGACCGACATCGGAAGATTGATGATGAACCAGCGTCTTCTTGTTCAACTGGAGAAGTTATTAATCCAGGTTTTATTTGAGGTATACAGATAGGAGTCATATATCGAGATATGTTTCATTGAGCTTTTTCTCGTTCTCTCCTTTGACATTGAGCTAAACACCTAGCCAAAATAAAACCATAATAATAATTAAATAAAATTAAGTTACATTAAAGTAGAGTAGCTTTTATGAATAATAACCTGACAGATGGTTCATCATCTTCAGCACATATCATATCGTTGTGTGAGGCTGAGACCTCCTCTTCATGTTCAACGGGAGAAGTTGGTACTGCATATGTGCTTTGAGGCATATCGAGAACACTGGTAGGAGTCATATATCGAGATGTGTTTGCTTGTATTTGTTCTCGTTCTCGCCTTTTGCGTTGAGCTAAAGCCCTATACAAATTTAAACACAAAAATAAACACAACTAAAATAAATGGGAGGAGAAAATATTTAATGTACAGGCGGATTGATAATGACCTGACAGATGGTCCAGGAACTTGTCCGGAAATCATATCGTTACACAAGGCTGAGATAGCATCTTCTTGTTCAACCGGAGAAGTTGTCACGGCTGTGGTTATTTGAGATATATCAAGTACACCGTCAGAAGTCAGAGCGTGAGATATGTTTCGTTGTTCTTGTTCTCGTTCTCTCCTTTTGCGTTGGGCTAAAGCCCTATCCAAATTTAAACACAAAAATAAACACAACTAAAATACATGGGAGGAGAAAAAGATTTTATATACAGGCAGGTTGATAATGACCTGACAGATGGTCCAGGAACTTGTTCGGAAATCATATCGTTACGCGAGGCTGAGACAGCATCTTCGTGTTCAACCGAAGAAGTTGTCACGGCTGGTGTTTTTTGAGGTATATCAAGGACACCGTCAGAAGTCAGAGCGTGAGATGTGTTACGTTTTTCTTGTTCTCGTTCTCTCCGTTTGCGTTGGGCTAAAGCCCTATCCAAATTTAAACACAAAAATAAAAGCACCTAAAATACATGGGAGGAGATAAGATTTTATGTACAGGCGAGATGGTCCAGGATCTTGGCCGAAAATTATATCGTGACGCGAGGCTGAGACAGAATCTTCTTGTTCAACCGGAGAAGTTATCACTGCTGGTGTTATTTGAGGTATATCAAGTACACCGTCAAAAGTCAGAGCGTGAGATATGTTTCGTTGTTCTTGTTCTTGTTCTCTCCTACTGTGTTGAGCTGAAGCCCTATCCAAATTAAACCCAAACTAAGTACAATTAAAATACATTATTAGCGTATATTAGATGTTTGGCACAGTCAAGTGGATAATAACCTGGCTGATGGTTCATCATCTTGTGCAAAAATTGTGTCATTGTAATTCCTTTTATGTTGCCATTGTCGCAAGGGTGAAATTTGATATTCTTGATATATTTTGAAATTCTTGATATAATTTGATATTACATAATGAGTTTGTCATGGTTAAAAATGATTTTGTCATGGTTCAAATACATATTTAAAGTCACACATTCTCCAAATTCACACATTCCCCAAAGACACATTCGTCAAATACATATTTCAAAATTTCACATTCAAACAGTTTTTAGCCTTAAGTAAAACATTTTGTAGACAACAGTCAAAGGTTTTTCTCATTCAAAATAACTTTATCATTTTTTTGCAATCATTCAACCATTTTTCTTATATCATCAAATTTCATGCAAAATAATTCTGTTAAACTCAAAAATATCACATGAGTACAAAACATATGAACAAATTGAGTAATTGAGTGACAACATGTGTACAAAACAAATTACACACTGAGTACAAAACAAAGGTCCTGTTAAACTCAATTTCCTATTCCATTTCAAACTCCTATTCAATTCATTATCTCCTATTCAAGCTCATCCATTCTCAAAATTCCTATTCAAACTACTCTGAAAATTACACCCAAATGAAAATTACACCCAAAGGAATGCTAATCAATTATCCCAGTTTGAATATTTTATGTTTGAAGATATTTTGAATATGAATATTGAATTGGGTCCTGTCATAATTGTGACGTTTGAATATGAAAGTTCTCAATATTTCCCAGTTTGACCAAATATTCAATTGGAGGAATATTTTTAAGTTTGAATATGCAAGTTCTGACTTCAGATTGGCTATAACCAAATTCAGTTTGAATATGCAAACTTGCATATTCTTCAAACTTATTCAGAACTTGCATATTCAATTGGACCCAATCTGAAGTTGCACATTCATATCTTCAAACTTGCATATTCATATGAATGATTTTTATTCCTCCATATTGCATATTCCTATAACCAAATTCATATTCAAACTTGCATTTCCCAGTTTGGCAATTGCATATTAAAACTTTGGTTAAATACATAATGCAAAACTGAGAAAATTAATTGGTTAAATACAAACTCAGTTTTACATTCTCAAGCTTCATCCAAGCTCATCCATTCTCCTATTCAAGCTCATCCAAGCACATCCATTCTCAAAATACATAATGCAAAACAGAGTTTGAAAGATTCTCATTCAATCAGTTTGAAATTTAACAAATGCTAATATTCAGATGCTAATCAATTCTTAGAGAATTGACATATGTCCTAACCAAAATAGAGAGAAATTTGGTTATAACATAGAGAAATTTGGTTTTGGGTAATTTTGTGTCCTGCTAATGTTAAGAGTTGTCCTGCTAATAGATTCAGTTTCATTTCATAACTCAGTTTCAGTTTCAATATTGGTTTTGGGTAATTTTGTGCATTTCACAAATCAGTTGCCATTTTTTTCTAAATGTATTCAACCTCTTACCCAAAACCAATTGAACAAAATTACACAAATTGAACCAATTGCACCAAAACCAATTTAAATCCTCAGGATAGTCAATTGGTTTGCAATACATATGAAATAGAATATTGACATTCCTTATATCATTTTTGATAACCCAATTTTGCAATACATAGAGAATTTTGACATTGCCAGGATTTGAAAATCATATGCATTGCCAGGACACTGTAGAGAATTTTGCATATGCATATCAAAATTTTGCATATGAAGAGAATTTTGCATATCAAAAAAATTGACATTGACAGGACCCAAAAAATTCTCTACATATGCAAAATTATCTACATTGCATATGCAAAATTCTCTACATATGGTTATCCAAGCAACTTGCTTTTATGGTTATCCATTATATAAGCAATTCATCATGTATAAGCAACTTCAGGTTATTCATTATATTTATGTAAGAATGATCTATTATCCAATTACACATAACACCCAATTACACATAAACATAACACCCAATTTATATGTGTAATTACACATAAATTCAGCCCTAAAATGAGTGAAGCAAATATAAGAAGCATGTCAATTACATATGCAATAACATGGCAATGACAGGATTAGTGTTGTGATAGGATTTTGGAAATTTGCATGAAAGTGTCCTGTTAAAAAATAACCAAAATGAAGCAAATCAGCAAGCTCTCATCCAACATTAAAATTTTCATTAACAAATTAAAAAAATCATCAAGCTCTGATCAAGCTCTTATCAGCAAGCTCTTATCATTAACAAATTAACAAATTCATATTTAAAAAAATCTTCACAGGACACTGTAATGCAAAAATGAAGAGATTATCAAAATGATTTGTTTCAAATCCTGGCAATGCATAGGATTGCCAGGACACTGTAGAGAATTTTGCATATGTAAAGTGTCCTGGCAAGTAGAGAATTTTGCATATGTAGAGAATTTTGCATATGCATTCAATTCTGTTGACATGACCCAAAAAATTTGACATTTGCATATCAAGAAAATTTTGCATATGTATTCAATTATTCTGTTGTTATAATTCTCATTAATCCTTATATCTACAGTGTCCTATGTATTTTGCAATTTTGCATATGAAAAAAACAATTCTGTTATGAATCAACTACTGGGGGAGGAGCCCCAGCTCTTTATTTATAGGCAAGCGGGAGAATACAAATATGGGCTTACAATGATATGGGCCTATCTCTAGGATAGCCCAGAATCTTACCCAACTACGGTTAAATAACCGTTCACAACACTCCCCCTTATCCAGCCATAGGTGTGGACTTAGCTCGTGAATGCTTCAGGATTCTAAGCATAGAAGAGTCTCACATGGGGTGGATACTTCAGGATCCTGAGTTGGTGAGATTTGCCTCGTTAAAACCTTTAGCTATGGAAAACCCAGTGGGAAAAACCATAGTTAAGGAAAAAGAGTGCAAACGCTCTTTAACTCCCCCTGATTTGTACAAGTGACTCTGCTCATGAATACTTCTGGATTCTGAGCGTCACAGAGGGGTGGATACTACGGGATCCAGAGTTGATTAGATTTGCCTCATTAAAACCTTTGGCTATGGAAAACCCAGCGGGAAAACCCATAGCTAAGGGAAAAGAGTACAAATTCCCTCAACTCCCCCTGATCTGTAAAAGCTCTTAGGCTTTCAGATCTCTTAGGCTTATCTCATCATTCCTATTTACAGTATTCCGAAAATGTACACAGATTACAAATTTTATCGCCATCAAGTAGCTGCTGAATCCAGAAACTCTGGAGAGGTGTGCTAAGTTTCGTCGCCTCTGATGTGGTCTTCAGACTATATGGTCAGCTCCACAGAACCAGCTTCTATCCCAGTCGTCACTGGGATGTGATGTACCACCAGGCGCCCTTAAATACACCATTGGCGTGATTCTGGAATGGTGAGGATCTCGAAATGATAGGATGATGTTTCCTTCATAAGTTGCTTTGCATATTTGCAGTAGATGGTCATCCCACTGTTGGTACCTGTTCTGTGATTTCTCAGTAAAGGGACCAGACCTGTAACCTGCATTCGCATAAACATTGGAGGATGCTACTACATTTTGTAAGTCCAAATATTTCGACCCTTGGAGGAAGCGCAGAAGGCTTAACTCCGGTCTAATGGCCCTTTTTAGGTGCCAATTATCTCTGACTGATGAGTTTACTGCAATTGCTATATCGGGACGCATGCAGTTAGCCAGGAGTGCCTGATTGCACTTAGGTAAGGGACTTTGGGACCAGTTATATCCTCCCCCTCTTCCAGCGATCAGAAGGGTTCTTTTTCTACATCCAGTAAGTGTACCACCGTAGGTGTACTTTGGATGACAATGGTCCTTTTAATTTATCCAACGCATTTCTGGGCGTTTGTAACAGGATTCTATGAGCCGTGACTTTATATTTGCCTAGGTCTTTTTATTTCATGTTTAAAAGTCAGGTTTGTTCATGTATTTCGATTTTCTATTCAGGAGATCCGGTGAGATTTTAGTTGTCTCCAACTATGATCTCTAATCATGTTCTTTGCACAGATGCAAAGACAACCTTCAGTAGGAATCATTGACTTGTCAAATGATTCTCTTGGTTGTACATTTACTTGTATTTCTTCATTTGAATAGACGTCCCGAAGTCTATTCAGGCATTTTTAAGGAAATGTGGAAATTATCTTTACCAGATATCCACGAAGGTATGCTGTCACAACATCCAATAACAGCATATCCATAATTTTCCTTCGCCAAATCGTAAGGTATTCGCTTTTGATAACATAGGGAGATTGATGCATCATTTATGAGACATGCTCATTTGAGTTTGTTCGATCCCTAGTTTCAGCGAAATTTTCCTTGGGCTATAGGTTGTACCTTATAGCATACGATTTTGTATTTATTTTTCTTATGTGTGCAATACTTTGTTTTATCCACAGGTTTGACACCTTTTTGGTGTCAGGACTTTAGGTCCGAACATTTCACGTTTCATAAGTGAGTCCAGCTCATCTTTTATTGCCACGTTCCACATTTTTGGCCAATCTCTACGTTTGCCTTCTAGCAACGGAGTGTGGAACGATAATTTACGAACATCATCGCTTTTGCGATGTATATGGCAATATGATACGTGAATACATTTGTCGACAATTTATGTTCTATCTGTCCAACACCTCCCCAGTACGTAGAACATTTACTTAATTTCACTTTTTCCCGGCAATTCCTCTGCAGTGGATTCCGGGAAGGGTGATGGTGTGGACAGGAGCTCATTGTCCTGTGGTAGTATTGTCTTAAGGTCTCCAAGAGTTTCTGTCCTTGGATCCTGGTGGTCTGCCTCTTTTCTGTTGAGGATCAGCCACTTCTGCTGCTGGTGGATTGCATCCATTCTCGGGGATGTCAATCCCAGCTAGAGTTTTTGCAGCAGGGATGTGTGATCTGACAATCTTCTGGTTGTCAATAAATGATTCCGGTAATTAGTGAACAGTGTTCTGTATGTGGAAGATCTTCCGGATCTCATCTACACATTGTATTGTTACCGGATCATAGTTGGTCAAACTTTTTGTATCCCACGTTATAATTTTCTTCGGGCCAGATTTTCCAGTATCTGGGCCTATTTTTGGGAAACTCGTCTCATCGAGATCGCAGTCTTCAAGATGTGCCTTAAATGTGTCCCTCGTTTGGGGTTCTAGGTATCTTTTAATTGAGGGTGAGTCAAACCCTTCATAGATGCCTAGGCGACGTTGAGGACCCATTTTTGTCCTTTGTGTTGGTGCGATGGGGATTTAAACTGCGGACCGAAGATTCTCCGAAGAGAAATGTTCGGTGGCATTCCATATGCAAGTTGCATTGGAGAATCTGACCTCCAGAGGGTCTTATTTTCATTTACGATGCAGCATGCAGAATTTGCATGTCCCCATGCATCAATATGCAATCGGGATTTAATGGACGTTCAATCCATTGGAGTCTACTTTTCAGTGACTCAGCCGACCCATTTTGGGTATGAACATGCGGCACTTGTATGTTCATTTTCTATTCCCGTTGCTTGGCAGTACTCTTGAATTGACTGGGAGGTGTATTTCCCAACATTAACCAGACTTATTTTCTGTATTTTATTGTCTAGGAAATGTGCCCGCAACATTTCTATTCTTGTGCCAATAGCTTTGGAAAAGCTAAGTTGCGGGTCTTGTAGTAGACATACGTACGAATATTCTGAGGATGCATTTATCAGTACAATGAAGTACCAAAATAGCCCACTGGGGGTGGTGGATTTTATCCACATCTGTCTCCGTGTATTCTTTTTGAGGAAGCGTGGAGATCCTTTTTCAACTTTTCGTGGAGATGGCCTAGTAATTAATCTTCCCTTATAGTAAGGGATGCGAGGGAATTCTCTCTTCTGAAGAATCTTCTGGTTCTTCAAGTCATACCCATAGGATAAGATGTGGTGCATCATCACAAATCCAGGGTGGCCAAGTCCATCATGCCAGAGTAAAAACTCGGCTGATGTAGGGCACTTCAGGTGCTCCGTTTAATTCTGCTTCCTTTCTCCGAATCTTCGTATGGTAGAGGCCTATAAGGCTCTCAAAACGTTCAAGTGTGGATTTTACTCCTTTTTCTTGAGACGTTGCATACGGTAATTTTTCATTTACATTTGCTGTTTCCAAGTGGGATCCGTTGAAACGGATGTCCTTAAAACTTAGAAAGTTTCTTTTGGAATTCGGAGGGATTAGTGCATCCATTATTTTTGTGTCGTTTGGGGGCAACTGTGTTGCATTCCCTGGATCTTCAATATAGCCCTGATATTGGGCTTTGTATTGAAAGAAATCATACGTGTTTATTGTCTACTAATCATTTATGAGAGCAGTTTCAAAAGATGAAATGTATCGGCACACGCATATTTAGATAAACATTTTCATGTATTGTATACTAAAAAATTTTATTCAAAAACAGATTGCATAATGCAAAAGCTCTCATAACATGAAATGTTCTAAACAGTTTGCTAAGATAAAAGTAAAAGCTAAACAAGCATGTCGTCATTTTCGAAGTCGTCAGCTGAAAACTTGACTGGAGCATCAGAGGTCATCAGGTTTGTTTCAGCTTTATTTTTCTTGTTCTCTTTATACAAATCCTGGAGGTGCTGCGAAGTTTGGCACATTTTGGACCAGTGGCTTTTTATGCCACAATTATGGCACTGGTCTTCCCATTCCCTCTTGGGTGGGGGTGAATCATTTTTGTCATTTCTGTGCCACGTGAACCTCCGCTTACTTTCATTATTTTGCTGCTGCTGTGCATGCCCCTTGGCATTTTTCTGTTGACCCCCCTTCTGTGGTCTTTCTTTTCTTTTATTATCTCTCTTCTTTTTGAAGGAAGAGGAATGGTGAGCTTCTGGTGGGGGCAGTGCCGGGAGGGCGCATATTGTGAGTGGCGAGAAGAAGCTCTCTGTTTTGCTCAGCCATGAGTAAACATGACAGCAGCTCAGAATACTTAGTGAACCTGTGTTCACGGTATTACTGCATGAGTATCGCATCTTTTTCATGGAAGGACGTATACGTCTTTTCCAGCATGCGATCTTCTGAGACATTCTCACCACACAACTTCAGGCGTGAGGTGATGCTAAAAAGTGCTGAGTTGTACTCAACAATTGACTTAAAGTCCTGTAGTCTCAGGTTCTCCCACTCATATCGTGCCCTTGGGAGTATAACATCTTTCTGATGTTTATACCTGTCCTCAAGGGCAGTCCATAGCTCAAGTGGATCTTCGACCGTAAGGTATTCAGCCTTTAAGGTCTTGTCCACATGGCGGAGAATATAGGTGATGGCTTGCGCCTTCTCTATATCGCTAACATTTTCTTTTTCAGTCACAGCAGCGATGAGGGTCTTTGCCTGCAGGTGAAACTTTACATCTAGCTGTCAGCTTAGATCGTTTCTACCTGATGCTTCCAGTACTTCGAAAATAACGCTTGCAATATTAGCCATTTATCGAGCAGAGCACAAACATGTATGAATTAATAATTAATCAGAGAAAACATTTTCATGCGGAGGCAATATTTAACGAAAAACTAAATGTGTGGATCGGCCAGTCCCACAAGAAAGAGTCCAAAAAAAAGTCCACAGTCCAAATTATACAACTTTGCAGCTTAAAGAGAATGAAAATACAACTTTGGAAACCCCGTGGGTCCCATATGATATCTCCATCTTCAAGCGTGGCCTCCGTCTCCATGGAATTGGTCTTCTTTCTTTGACATTTACATAAATTCCTCACTACAATTTCTCTCAAAAATAAAAGAAAAGTGCGGGAAATAAACTGTGGGACTAAACGGCCGATCCAAAAACCACATTTAGCAATTCATGCAGAAATATTGTGCTCATCAACATTTTCATCAGACATTTTCATCACAGGCATCACAGGCATTTAATATTCGCAGAGATGGATAAATAATTTAAACACTTAATAATTATTGGACCACTGGACAACGTCATACACCGTTAGGTTAGGTTACTAACGACAGAGCGGTCGCAGGATCTTCCTAATTATTAAGTTTTAAATACAATGCACAACCACACATATAATATCCAATAGACTATACCAGAGATGCAAAGCATGTAAATATGATTTTTGCAGAAAAAATCATTACAATGCAAAGGTTGTAAAGTAAATGGGTTTAATCAATTAAATTGATTAAGAGCCCAAAATAAACATTTTCTTTGTCAGAGGAAAAAGTTTCCCTCATCATCCCAAAAGCCCCCCAAAAGTCCCCAAATAGTCCTTTCCTACCCGATATTTGTCCCGTAGTTTACAGTGATTTTTCACGAATATTTTGCCTTTGAATCCCCATTTTAAATTAATTTTTAGGCTAACAAGTTGTCTTTTGAGGCGAGTTTATAGCCCTTTGCCTCCCCCATTTTTTTCAGATAAACCAGCCTGCGGGCCTGAAGCCCGCAGTCGACCTATGGGCTTCAGGCCCATAGGCTTTTCTTTTCTTTTTTTTTCTTTTTTTTGAAATCTGTGGGCCTGAAGCCCACAACAGGTCTATGGGCTTCAGGCCCACAGACTCTGTTTTTTTTTTTGAATTCTGTGGGCCTGAAGCCCACAGATCTGCTGTGGGCTTCAGGCCAACAGATCTGTTTTTTTATTTATTTATTTCTCTTAGGGTTTTACAGGGGGCGCCGCCGCCGCCACCCCCCTGCAGGGGGCGCGGCCGTGGGGCCGCCGCCCCCCTCTGTGGGGGGGAGCGACGGGGGCCGCCGCCCCCCCCCCCCCCCCCTGCAGGGGGTGCGGCGGCTGCTGCCCCCCCCTATGGCGGGGGACGGCATGGCTGGGGGGGGCCGGCGGTGAGGCCGCCGGCGGGGTTGATTTAGGGTTTGGTTTAAAAATCCAAATACCCTAAAAAAATTGATTTTTGGGATGAAAAATCCGTCGTTTTCAAGGCGACGATGAATCCACATGACGATCTTGCGTGATCTAGGGGAGGGGCAATCATACGTATGATTAAAAACATTGTTTTTAGCGTTTTTACCTCTATATCCGTCCTTCGGATATAGCGACGTTTGCTCGAAGCCCTACGCGGATGACGACGCTCGATTGAGGAAGCCTTGTACCGCGCTCGTGGATCTCCCGCCTTCGCCTTCGTAAAGAACGGAAAAAATTTTATGGAAAAGGAAAATTTAGAGGCTCGTGCTGATAACGTGTTATGAATCAACTACTGGGGGAGGAGCCCCTAGCTCTTTATTTATAGGCAAGCGGGAGAATACAAATATGGGCTTACAATGATATGGGCCTATCTCTAGGATAGCCCAGAATCTCACCCAACTACGGTTAAATAACCGATCACAACAAATTCCAATATTTCCAATACATAATTTCCAATACAAATTCCAATATTTCCAATAACAATTCCAATATTTCCAATACAAATTAAAACATTCCACTACATAATGCAAATCATTGGCATTCCAAGCAAATTGACATGAACTCAAATTATCAAAGTATCAATTCAAATGCAAATGAACTCATGGGCATTCAAAAACTCAAATCCATGTTTTCCATATCAAAAACTCAACACTTTCAAGCTCAAGCTCAAGCTCAAGCTTGCAATATAAACTTGATGTGAAGAACTCAACACTTTGGTTTTGCAGGACAAAATTGTGCTTGCGAAATAAATTAAAAGATGAAGATGAGTTCTTGAGAGTATGCATTCAATTCTGTTGACAGGACCCAAAAAAATTCACATGTTGTTATAATTCTCATTGAAAAGACCCAAAAAAATTGTTTTTTTCATATGCAAAATCCTTATATCTACAGTGTCCTATGTATTTTGCAATTTTTCATATGAAAAAAACAATTTCCAATACATAATTTCCAATACAAATTCCAATATTTCATTCCAATACATAATGCAAATCATTGGCATTCCAAGCAAAATGACATTGAACTCAAATTATCAAAGTATCAATTCAAATGCAAACGAACTCATGGGCATTCAAATACTCAAATCCATGTTTTCCATATCAAAAAGTACACATTCAATTTTTCTCCATAAATGAATACACATCTCTAACCAAAAACATGCCCAATACAAAATTACACATTCAATCAATTTTTCTCCATACCTGAAAAACCAAACTCAAAACACCAAGCTGTGATGAAGCTCTAACCAAGGGATGAAGCTCTCACTAAGAGGTTGATCTGCAAGGGGAGTGTGGGTACATGATAATACAAAATTACACAGTCAGTAAAAAATTCAATTGGGGGAGTGATATGTTTAGCATTCAGTAAAAAATTCAATTGGGTACATGATAATACAATATTAACAGGATATCAAGTTTAGCATTAAAAAATTACACATTCATTAAAAAGTTTGAGTGACCTTAGATATGTTTGAGTGAGTGATATATTTTTGATAACACATATTAACATGACAATTGGTTACTCAGAATATTAACATTATGATATCAGGATATCAAGTTTACTGAATATCACTCAAAAAATTTTAAATTTATGAAGATTACTCAGAATATTGGTTACTCAAAAAATTTTATGAAGATTATGAAGATTGCTCAAATAATTATTAACATTACTCAGGACAATTGGTTACTCAGGATATCAAGTTTAACATTATGAAGATTACTCAGAATATTAACATGATATCAGTTTGAGTGACTTGAGAATCAGAAATTTTATGAAGGTCACTCAAGAATATTAACATTATTAACGCAAAAATATCACTCAGAAAATTTAAATCAAGAACTATCACTCAAACATATCAGAAGAAAACTCAAGAAATATCACATGACAATATTAAAAAAATGGACAATGCAGTGGGGTGCTATGCTTGATGAGGGTTGAAGAAACATACATTGAGCTGCTTGATCTTGGCGTGTGCTCTTCTTGATGTACTGGTGTGAAGCAGGGCAAATTTCAGGTAGAAGAAGATGGCGAGGAGCTCTGGTGTGCTGATTGATCTTGGCGGGCAAATTGCAGGGCTAATTTGTGATGTGAGCAAATTGCAGGTGTAACGACCACTTTTCGTTGTACGTTGTTCGTGCACGTGCTTTTGGCCGTGCACGTGTTTATTTTAGACTTTATTTGTTTGTGAACACTTTTGTGTGATATGCTGTTGTGAACGTCTCTGAGAGTATTAAATAGTGGCACTAATTTGGAACGACGTTCCTCGAGTCGTTTTTCCACAATTTAATCTTATTCGATGAGACGTGGCGACTTTCACTTTTGACGGGAGACGTTTCTATTTTTAGTTTCGTCGTCCGACGTCGAAATTGAGATCCGTCTTCTTAGTTAGCTCACATTCGTCATCACGATCACCCCGATATTTATTTTATAATTTTTGGAGTTTATTTGTCCACTTTTATATTTTTAACAAGGTTTATAATATTTTTAATAATTTATTTTAAAATTAATTTCGGCCAAATAAAATTTATTTGAGTTTTCAACGTTTTAAAGAATTTTTGAGCCAATTTCCAGCTCATTTGGACCAAGTCAAACCCTTGGGTGAGTTGGAGAAGTTGGATGTCAAATTTTAAATTATTTTAAACTTCTAATCCTATTAGATTTAGCCCTAGACCAAGTCAACCCCTCTACACTATATAAACAACCCCTAGGAAGACCTATTTTCGCAAGAAATTAATCCTAGCCTCTTCCAAAACTCAGATTTGACGTTGCGACGATTCGTCGCAACGTTGCGACGAACGGCTGCCGCACGACCGAAGAAATCGTCCCCGTTCCCCCGCTCCGACCGAGAGTCACTCGTCGCAACCCCGCACCCGTCGCACCACTTGCCTCTGTGGGCCCCCCAAGTTCTCCAGAGGTATTGTGGGTCCCCCAAAGGTCCCTAGGACTACTGTGGGCCCCACCTAGGTGCTTGCTTTTTGAGGATTCGTCGCGTACGACGTTGCGACACGTCGTAGCCCGTCGCCGCACGTGCTAGCTTTGGAATCTGGAATCGTCGCCCCGGTTGATTGCTCCGAAATTTCCAGCGAGGAATCTAATTGGAATCTGGACTTGGAGCGCGATATTATTATTCCAACCCCCGGCGTCGATACCCGACGCCGGTGTAGCTTTCGCGTCGTGTTGAGGTAACGCTTTGCACCCCTGGGACCCCCAACCCAATTGCATGCTAATCAAGACTAAAATCAATATTTTTAAAGTATTTTAAATGTTTTAGAATTCACTAATCAAGATTAATAAAACGGATGTAGGCCGGTGGACTTGTGCACGTAGGATTATTGTGTTTTGGACTCGTTGGATGGTGTTGCTCAGACGTGATACTTGCAGGCAAGTGAAACTTACCAACTCTTGTGTAGGGCCATGTTTTTAGGCCACTTCCTTGTTTTTAGCGTAAAAGAGACTAGTCAGTGAAATGATAGCTGGGTAGACGCCTACTTGATCTAGTTTGACAACGAAACTAGATCCGTCACCTAAATGATCTAGCTTGACAACGAAGCTAGATCCAACCCTTTAAACTTGTTGTTCATGCATACTAAACTGTCACGTTTACTTTCCTTACCTGTACGCTTTACTACTTGCCATGTCATGTCATCCATGCATTGAATGTCGCATTCGTAGCACACGCTACATACTTGTACTTGCTTGTCCCGGGCTAGGTGCACCCCTACGCCATACTTGTTAAAAACACTTCCTGGCTCGTGATCCAGAAGCGAGCATTCCCGTTCGGGGGTAAGGCCCTGGCTCGATACACGTGGAGGGGTAGGGTTGAGCGACCAATCAGCGTAGAAGTGTGCCCGTACAGCCTCTTCAGCTGTAAGGCGTGAACTCTGTGCACGAGGTGCTTACTTTTCTTGTCTTGTACTTGTCTTGTGAATGATTCATGAAATACTTGTCATCCATGCCATGTTTAAATGCCATGCTCGTACTTTACTTTACTTTACCTTACTTTACTTGTTGCACTCAACTTTAAACTGCCATGTCATTGCATTCATGCTAGAACTGCTAGGTTGCTTTACCTACTTTCAGTTTTCTTGTACAAGTCTCTTGTAGACTTGCTGACATGTGCCCCTTGCTCTTTTGGGTGTCATATGTTAGACCTGAGCCAGAGACCGTTGCTGAGTACGTGATGTGTTGCTGACACTGAGCCTGAGTCCATGTCTGCCTAGGAGGAGTTTTGTGGACACCGGAGATCTTCCTTGGTGACTTTGCTGAGCTTTCTTTTGTTTTAGGTTTGTTGTTAGTTGTCGGTGCGTGTCACCTTTGTTTTGTACGCTGTACTTTTGTTGGCCATGTTTGGGCCTTTAGACTCTCTTTTATTTTAGCCTGGTGGCTTTTTCTGTGATGTTGAGATTTATTATTATGGATATTCTGAGATTATTCTTTGTCTCTTTTCCTTATTATTATCTTTGTTTCGTTTCGCGTTGCAAGGACCTGCAGTTAAATTTGATTGACGCTTATCGGACTTGCAGCTTTGTAGCTTCAAGTCTGAGCGGACCTTCTCACGCTTCGCCTCCACGTTTTTGGGAAGCGGGTCGTGACAGCAGGGCTAATTTCCCTCTAATGTGAGCAAAATTTCCCGCCCATTGTGATGTGATCAAATTGCAGGGCAAATGTGTTTCCCTCCGATTTGTGATGTGATCAAATTTTTACCTCTATGATGCAAACGAAAATGTTGAATTCAAATTTTTTAAAAAAAATTATGTTAGGCTGATGTGAGTTCTGTGATGTGATCAAAACCCATTTGATTTCTTATTTCCAATATCTCATACTCAATTTCTCATACCCTATATACAAACTTTATAAACATCACACCCAATTACACATAACCAAAACCAAATTCTCTTATCTAATATCTCTTATCCATTATCTCTTAACCAAAATCTCTTATACAACAATACACATATCCACATACAACAATACACATAACCAAAATCTCTTATCCAAAAACTCTTATCCAAAAACCCATGATAACATCCCTGTTTTATAATATAGATATACATACATACATACATATATATATATATATATATATATATATATATATATATATATGAAAATTTTCAAATGAGAACATTTCGCACCGTGCGAAAATGTTTTTAGTTTTTTTTTGAAATTTTTTTTTTCAAAAATTCTTTTTTCCACCCTCATTATATGTTGTTATACCCCCCTCAAAAAATAATCATTGAGAAATAATGTCATTTGGCCTTCGATCAAGGCATTTCATCAAATTCGCACGTTTTGAGACCGTTAAATTTGTAACGGGTGGATGGGTGCTCTAATGCCCAACGGGTTCACCCATTATTTTCCCTGGGGTATATATTTGTATGGATTAAACATCAAAAAAAGAATTTTTGAAAAAAAAAATTTCAAAAAAATAAAAAAAATGTTTTCGCACCGTGCGAAAACCCCTTTTTTCGCAACCGAAGATCACTCTATATATATATATATATATATATATATATATATATATATATATATATATATATTGAAAAGTTAGCGTGGTATTTTATTGAATAAGTATACAATGTACAGAAATAGCACATCTAGGCATGTGGTAATAACAGAGAGAGGATAGGGCACAAGCGCCGTCACTCTCCACTATTAGTCCCCCATCCTACATGTGGCTATTCAAAACCCAACTTATACATTAACAAAGTGACAAACAAAACTCAACCCAAGTCCCTGAAACCCCAGTTTTTAAATATTCTGGCTTCTTCTATAGTAGTCGGCTCCTGATCTTGCAAAATTACTCTGAGATCCGCAGCAATCTCTTCGAAAAGCACGTTCTTGGGTCTCTTTTCCTCCTCAAAAATGCGTCTGTTTCTTTCTTTCCAAATGTGCCAAACCATAGCTGCTAGACAGGTTTTGGCAAGTATATTCACAGAACTTTTCCCTCCATACTGGCGAAGATAAAACTTCCCAATCTCATTTAACCTTGGGGCAATCTGACTAGTAACCAGGAGCTTAAGTGAAGATCTGTGCATAATATAATTAGAGAAGCTACACTCAAAAAATAGATGATCTATGCTCTCCACTTTATTCTCCTTGTATAATACACAATGGACGGGGGTATTCATCCCCCATCTACCCATCATCTCCCTGGTAAGCAATTTATTTTGAAAAGCACGAAGAAGAGTAATGGACATTTTCGGAGAGTGATGAGTATACCAAATAAGACTGTGGTAGGGGAAGGGATTGCCACGCTGTCGGACCCCATTCCATGCCTCCTTGAAGCTGAATCTGTCACTTGGCTCCCAAGCCCAACTATCCGCACCAACACCCAGGCGTAAATGCTGTAACATAGGCCGAATAGGGTCAAGGGCGGAATCAGTAGACCAAGCACCATCCCGCCAATAATCACTGACTTTTAGATATTCGGCGCCAGGGGGTATTTTGCAGATGTCACATAGTCTTCCGCAAGTAGCCCATGGGTCTAACCAGAATAAAGTCTGACAGCCATCCTTAACCCTCATCCTGATGAGCTTATGGGAGTTTTGCCTGCTGTTTAATAGCCTTTTCCAAGTACCGGATTGCAGTGCATTCCCTCTAGCCGCATAGAAGCTAGCTCCAGTGCCATATCTACTTCCCATATATTTAGCCCAAATACTATCTGAAGTGAGATACCTCCATGTTAGTTTCAATCCTGTCACAGCATTCAAATCTTCAAGGAGTCTGATCCCAACACCGCCCTCTTCTTTTGGTTTGCACATGTCTTCCCAAGTCCAAGCTCTAGAAGACCCCAAAATGAATCGACGGCACATAGCAGAAATGGTTTTCAAAATATTGATGGGGAGATGAAATGCATGCAACCAAAAAGCAACAATCCCATATATCACCGTCCTAACCAATTCAATGTGTCCCGCAATAGAGAGCATAGTAGAGGTCCAACCCATCATTCTCTTCTTGCATTTCTCCACTAGCTTCCCATAATTTGTAGTCCTGGGGTATTTAGAAGAAAGCGGAAGACCAAGGTAGGTTGTTATAGTTGTAGCAATCCTGATCCCCAATATATCAGCCAACACATTCTTATTTTTTGCCCCCTTACTAAACAAACCGGCACTTTTTTCCCAATTAACCTGCAGCCCAGTATAAGAGTAGAATTCATCCAGCAAATTTTTGATGCCCAAGAAAGAACTTCTATTTGCCCGGCAGAAAACCAGGAGATCATCAGCGAATAGTAGATGGGAAATAGACCCAGTGCGTCTCATGGGAAGGATTGTTCCCATGTTAATAGCTTTAGACATCAGTATAGAAAAGGCTTCCATAGTTAGGACAAATAAATAAGGGGAAAGAGGGTCACCTTGACGAATACCTCTATTTCCATTGAAATAGCCATAAGGAGCTCCATTAATCATAACTGAGAAGGTTGGGGTAGTTATGCATTCTCTGATCCAGCCGACAAAATTTTCTGGGAATCCAACTAGCCGCAAGAAATAGAGAATGAACTCTCTATTAACACTGTCAAAAGCTTTCCGCAAGTCTAGTTTCAAGCAGGCTCTTCCGCCCATAGGATTGCTGTAGTCCCTTATTTGCTCGTGGGCAAGAAGGGTACAATCAGTCAAGAGGCGACCTTTCAGGAAGGCAGCTTGGTTAGGAGCAATAAGTTCATGTATAACCACTTTCATCATGTTACAAATAACTTTGCTGATGATCTTGTAGAGAACATTGCAACAGGCAATATGCCTATAATCTCCTAAATCTGAGGCGTTGTCATTCTTCGGAACCAGAGTAAGAAAAGTGTGATTAACAGCTTTGAGTAGTGTACCAGAAGAGAAAAAAGATTTAATGGCTAAAGATACCTCTTTTCCAATAAGTCCCCAATTATGCTGATAGAAACAACCATTGAATCCATCTGGCCCAGGTGACTTGTCAGGCCCAATCTGAAAAACAGCAGATTTGATCTCCTCATCAGAAACCCTCCTGCTCAGCCATACAGTAGCTCTCTCAGTTAATATCCGTCTCGGGACCAGCTTCTGAAAGTGGGACATGTAACAATTCTGACTATACAACTCTTTAAAGAAAGCATGCGCTTTCTTCTTCAAATCATCATGGACTAAGTTGCGGCCCCCTTACTGTCCACTAGGTGATTAAGATTGTTCCTGCTGGTCCTAGACTTCATCGCCATGTAAAAGAACTTGGTATTCTTGTCTCCCAATGATAGCCAATCCTGACGGCTCTTTTGTCGAATCATCTCTTCTTCAAGCTTCATTGCTTTAATCAGCTTCCTAAGCAAATGATGCTCTTTGAGCTGCATAGCACTAGCCGAATGTAGGTCAGGGTCATTACGGGTCTCCTCTAGCTCCTTCCAGATTTTATTAACCATGTTTGCCGCATTAAAGTCACCTGCCCAAGCATGGAGGGTATGTTTCAACCTTTTTAATTTTTGTGTCAACCTAAACATAGGAGTTCCTTTAGCTTGGCCGGCCCAACAAGTCTCAATAGCATTCTTGAAACCTGGACAATGAATCCAGTAGTTAAAAAACTTGAAAGATTTAGGATCAGACAACACCTGGGAGTGGAGATTGACCACCATAGGAGAGTGGTCACTAGTTAGAGGATCCAAGTATTCCGTATAAGTTTCCGACAGCACATTAATCCAAGAAGAATTACACAAAACTCGATCAAGTTGGGCAGCAATACGGTCCTTTCCAATCCTACTGTTGTGCCAGCTTAATTTGTTCCCCGTGCTTTTCAGTTCCTGTAGCGCACACTTACTAATGCAATCACTGAAGTCCTGGACCATAGACTCTTCTAGCTTTCTACCACCAACCTTATCAGTAGTGTAGAGGACACTATTAAAGTCCCCCCCACCATCCACGCCAAATTACCTACCAAAGATATATCCGCCAACAGAGATTTCCACAAGTTTTTCCTCTCCAATATATTATTGCGACCATATACCCCCGTGATTACACAAGAAAATCCTCCGATATTCAAACAAGAGGCAGAGATGTGCTGATCAGAGCGAGATAAAGGAGTTACCTTCCAAATGGATGGATTAAACCCCATAATAATTCGACCTCCTGGAGCCAATTCCGAATTATCCAAAGTGCACCAATCCTTGGGAATCCCAGATTTATTGCAATTAGATGGAGTCTTAATTTTATTATCCAAGAGAATAATAGCCGAGGGCTTTATTGAAGTAATTCTATTCTTCAGGTCCTTCTGCGACACCTGATTATTCAGTCCCCTGGTATTCCAAATGAAGATAGACATTAATTAATATTGGGTTGGGAAGAGCCAGTGAGAGTCACCTGAGTCCTGGTACTCCTCCTGACTGAGGCAGATACATTTGGCACAAGCTTCTTCTTCCCCGCTCTGATCTCCGCCTTGTGTCGAAGCTGGGCTTCCACTTCCAAATCCCATTCTGGATTCTCAATAGTCAGCCCCTCAGGCAGGATGTCCATGCTTCCTTCAAGTTCCCCTTCAGTCATTGTGCGAGATGATGTTTGCTTCTCAGCAGCAAACCCCTCAGTACTCTCAGTACTCTCCGTCTGCTCAAGCAATGCGATAAAAGAGTTCACGCAACCCTCAGAAATCTCCGTCTGCAAAGGCAAACCCAAGTCTTCTAGGGCCCGCGCAACATCATGCGAACAGGAGGGAGTGTGTACTTTCTCCTGTGCCTGGGGCCCAAGGCACCCAGCAGCATTTTTGATTGATTCCTCCGCAATTATACCCCTACCGCCTATAGGGCCAGGCTCAACCGAAGTTACAATAAAATCAGGCCAGCTGCCTGTCACATTGTTACCCCCCACATTTTCTTGATCTACCGAATTAACATTCAACTCCGAAGTTGCTTGCTTCTCAGTGTCTGGCATTGTAATGCAATCAGGGGATCCTTGGACATTATTATTCGCCACAGCTTGGATTGAAGGGAGCTTATTCTTTGAGGGGCATTGTTCATCAGTGTGTCCGAAGCAAACACATACACTGCACCGAGGAGGTTCGCCCTTGAATTTGGTGTCAATAATCACTATTGACCCATCCTCTATCTCTACTTCTAAAGAAGAAACAAGGGGACTTGAAGCATCAACTTCAATGAGACATCGGGCATACGAGATTCTCTCTAGATAAGCTGTAGCGCGATCGAGACAAATAGGAGTACCTATTCCAGAGGAGATGATGTTTAGACCTTCCAGATTCCACATATAGAGAGGCACCCCATGTAATTGCACCCAAATTGGTATTGATGAAAGGATATCCCTGTTATGCTTCATATCCATCCTCCATCTCTTGAGCACCACCAGTCGGCCATCAAATAGCCACTGGCCGCCAGATAAAATCATGTCACATTCTTCCTGGGATTCAAAACGGAAGTAGAAAAATCTGTTTTCCTTACTATAAATTTGTACCCTCTTCCTCGGTGTCCACAATCTCTCCATCCAAGCCACCATTTGACTATAGTAGGGAATATCCCCCAATACGTAGCCCACAAGTGTGTTCTTCCAAATTTCTGCTCCCCGCTGCACAAGTTCCTTTGGGAACCTGGCACACACCGAACCATCCTCCCGAGTCAAAGGGGGAACATGAGTCATGCCCAACGCTGCTCCATACGAACGACGATTAGCGCATACATCACTCCAAGAAATTTTGGCCCCATTAGTGATTACATCAATTTTTGGTCTCTCAGGCATTTTATCAGATAGCTGGCGGCCATGTCTACCTTGCTTCTGCGGAAGTTGAGATCCCATTTTATTCTGCTCCTTAGAAAAAGTTTTGCGGTAGAAACCCCCCTAGAGACAGGAGGCCGTCGCTGGGATGGAAGTTCGCAATCGCGAGGAGAAGCTGTCTTCCTGCGCACTACATGCCATCCATCCCCAAGGTCTTCGGTTACCCTTCTCCCATTAGCGTCTCCCTTAGTTACCGTCTTCCCTCCTTCCGTGCATCTGCCTGAGGTTCCAACCACGGCGCCGGGTCCGCCTCTGTTAGATCCTCCTCTGTTAGATCCAGATCCGCCGAAGGAGACTACAGATCTGCCTCTGTTAGACCCAGATCCGACATTAGAAACGCCGCTGGTGACTTTTGGGAGTCGCCGCTGACCATTCTGATTAAGCTCACCGTCGACTGGCCTAGAGCCGTCACCCAAACCCTCCTTGATGCCAACTCCCACATTCTTCTGAGATTGATCACCTCCGATGCCACTAGGGTTGCAAGTCTTATCCGCCGTAGGAAGAAAATGTCCTACAGAATCCATTCCCCCATCGTAAGATACTTCAGCTTCCCTCCCAGGATCGCCTGAGTCTTCCTCCCCGATCGCCAGAGCCGTATATATATACATATATGTATATATATACATATACATATATATGTATATACATATATATGTATATATACATATATATGTATATACATATATATGTATATGTATATATATACATATATATGTATATATACATATATGTATATAGAAAGATGCTAATATGAGATGGTGAGATGGTGAGATGAGATATTCATATCTCGAACTAGCCAAAACTATTTGCCAAATCATCAATCGGAACCGTTCATCTTCTTCTATCTATCAAGTGATCTTTATGTATAATTTTTTGTGTCATTTGGACATTTCTATCAGATCCATCAAGTGTTTGCAAGATGAACGGTTTACAAGCTGCCTGTAAATGTAACAAAATTGGAACGGGTTGATCCATAGGATTTTGGGATTTATAATCTCTAATTTTTTTAGGGTATAGATCTATCGACATGCTCTTGAAGAAGAACGGTGCCGATCGTTAATTGGTGTTGCCGATTGTGCTAGCTCACGATAAGGATTTGAGCTCACCATCTCATACTAGCATTACTCTATATGTATATACATATATAAGTATATATACATGTATATAGATATATACATATATACATACATGTATGTATATATAGATATATACATATATACATATATAGATATATACATATATACATATATGTATATATACATATATATATATACATATATATAGATATACTAGTCATTACCCGTGCCCATAGGGCACGGTTTATTTAATGGCTGAGTTTTTCTCCCCCACAAATTTCAAGTTCCCCCAAATTTCAAGTTTACCCACAAAATTTCAAGTTTTCCCCCAAATTTAAGTTTTCCCCCAAAATTTAAGTCCCCCCAAAATTGTCATTACCACCTAGGACAAACTTGCCACGTAGGATAAAGCTTTGTCCTAGTAGGATAAGATTCAAAATCTTCATAGAACTGGAAATAAAATGGCCGAAAGGGGTGAGAATAAAAAGTGTGGGTGTGTGTGTGGGGAGGGTCCATAGGCAAAAATACAAAAACCGGGGTTGTATGTGCAAAATTCCCCACCTCCTCTTTTATCCCTCAAAATCTCATCTCTTATATTTTCTCTTATTCAATCTCCCTATTTTATATAATAGATATCCAAATTCTCTTATCCAATTTCTCATGTCCAATTCTCTTATCAATTTCTCTTGATAACATCCGTCTTTTATATAATAGATATCTCTTATCCAATTTCTCTTGTCCAATATCTCTTATCCAATTTCTCTTGATAACATCTCTCGTTTGTAATATAGATATCTCTTATCCAATTTCTCTTGATAACATCACTTTTATCCAATTTCTATTGTCTAATATCTCTTATTCAATTTCTCTTGATAACAACCCTCTTTTATAATATAGATATCTATTATCCAATTTATCTTGTCCAATATCTCTAATCCAATTTCTCTTGATAACATCCATCTTTTATAATATAGATATCTATTATCCAATTTCTCATGTCCAATATCTCTTATCCAATTTCTTTTGATAATATCCCTCTTTTATAATATAGATATCTCTTATCCAATTTCTCTTTTTCCAATATCTCTTATCCAATTTCTCTTGATAACATCCCTCTTTTATAATATAGATATCTCTTATCCAATTTCTCTGGATAACATCCATCTTTTATAATATAGATATCTCTTATCCAATTTCTCTTGTCCAATATCTCTTATCAAATTTCTCTTGATAACATCCCTCTTTTATAATATAGAGATCTCTTATCCAATTTCTCTTTTCCAATATCTCTTATCCAATTTCTCTTGATAACATCCCTCTTTTATAATATAGACATCTCTTATCCAATTTCTCTTTTCCAATATCTCTTATCCAATTTCTCTTGATAACATCCCTCTTTTATAATATAGATATCTCTTATCCAATTTCTCATGTCCAATATCTCTTATCCAAATTCTCTTGATAACATCCCTCTTTTATATTATAGATATCTCTTATCCAATTTCTCTTTTCCAATATCTCTTATCCAATTTCTCTTGATAACATCCCTCTTTTATAATATAGATATCTCTTATCCAATTTCTTATGTCCAATATCTCTTATCCAATTTCTCTTGATAACATCCCTCTTTTATAATATAGATATCTCTTATCCAATTTCTCTTTTCCAATATCTCTTATCCAATTTCTCTTTTCCAATATCTCTTATCCAATTTCTCTTGATAACATCCCTCTTTTATAATATAGATACATATATATATATATATATATATATGTATACATATATACATACATATATATATACATACATATATACATATATATCTATATATATACATACATACATATATATACATATACATACATACATATATATATATATACACACACACACGTAGATTAATTCGAGCCATAAATTTCCATATCCAATAAATATTATATGTAGTATTCTTGAATCACATGTGTGCACGGATCAGTCATCCCTGTTTTATAATATAGATATATGTATATATATACACACACACACACACACATACATATATATACACATACATATATATATATATATACATATATATATACATACATACATACATATACATATATATATATATACACACACACGTAGATTAATTCGAGCCATAAATTTCCATATCCAATAAATATTATATGTAGTATTCTTGAATCACATGTGTGCACGGATCAGTTGACGATATCGGAACCCTCATGTTCGGGTAGGACAACTAGTTCACGGCCGCATGTGTTTATGAAATTACATATAAATATTTATTGGATCTGTCTAATGTGGATAGGTTATATATGGAAATGTATCACATATTAACCTTGTATATTATTTTATGCAGTTGTGTGTTTCTTCATTTTTTGAGAATTTTGGCATCACGTATCCAGTGCTTTTCGAGTACAAATGCGAAAGTATTTGCAAATACATTCTCTTCCTGCTACAGTGTACTCAAAGAACAATGGATATGTGCTTCCAAAATTTTCACGAAATGAAAGTTTACACAAACGCATAAAATATGATACAAGATTACGTGATGCGTTGCATACCTAATGGGATAGAAGCATTTCCCTTTACAACTGGTAATACAAGATTATGGATTTGTCATGGCTGAAGTCTTGATATGTACTAGTCAATGTCCTCTTGAACTTTCCATAGGACATAAACCAGTAAGCTTAGAAACAATACAAGCTTAACCTGTAAGCATGGCCCATAGACAACTTCAACTTCAATTGCAATTTCATATAATCCTTCATAGACCACCACCAACAGCTTCAAATTGAATGCATGTTATAAAAAAATTTAAATGATGTTTTGTTTTGCCTTGCATTGCTCAATATTGGGTCCTCGATTAAGAGACCCCTAACATAATATATTATGTCTTACTCTTGTGAAATTAATTAAGTCATTTTGATTGGAGTCATGTCATAAATAGATAAGAGTTGGATAGATCGTTTCAAGGGACCTAAAAGATATGATTGCATCGATGAGTATAGAGAAGGGGTAGACAGGTTCTTGGACATTGCTTACTCACATCCAAAGAAGTATCTCCCAACGGCCTGCTCATCACATGTCCTTGCAAGACGTATCAAAACGTAAACTTGTTGGTACGAGATATGGTGGCATATCATTTGTACACAAAAGGGTTTTGTAAGAACTATAGGATGACTTGGTTTTTACACGGTGAAAGACCAACTAGTTCATCAGTGTTCCCCTGTTTTGATGGAGCAAGCCGAATCAAATATACTATACAGCTCATATAACTTTTATGACATGGTTGTAGATGTTGTCGTGCTTGAAATCTTCATTCAGCTAAATGATGAGTTTTCAACAGCTGGAGAACAACTTAACAATGAAGCTCAAAAGTTCTATGATTTGTTGAAGACGAAGAAGAACCATTACATGAAGTCAAGAATCTAAATTGTTTGATGTGGCTAATCTTCTAAACATTAAATCAGAAAGCCATATGTCCAATGATGCCATCGATCGCATGATGCAATTGATAAGGCAATGTAACATAAATGCTAAATATGCATTGAGTTATATGGAAACCAAGGAGTTGATGGGTCAGTTAGATTTGGGTTACGATAGAATCGATGCATGCCCAAATGATTGTATATTGTATTACAAAGACTTTGAGAATGATACTATATGTCAAATCTGTTGTCATCCTCATTAAAAACAGTCAGATAACAGTCAAAATAAAAGGAAGTCTATGCCTTATAAGGTGTTGCGTTACTTTCCAATGATTCCTAGACTGAAATGGCTTTATATGTCATGGAAAATGGCCAAAGACATAACATGGCATTCTTGACATGCTCGCATTGAAGGAGAAATGCGACATCCACGTGATGGTGATTCATGGAAGGAATTTGACAAAATGCATCCCATGTTTGCTTCCGAGCTGCGAAATGTAAGATTGGGTTTAGCAAGTGATGGATTCAATCCTTTTGGACTCTCCTACCATTATTCGTGCCATTATTCCAGGGCCAGAATATGTAGGGACAAGGAATATTGACATGTGTTTACGGCCTTTAATTGATGAACTAAATCTATTGTGAAATGAAGGTGTTCATGCATATGACTCACATGGGAAATAAAATTTCACAATGCGAGCGACACTTATATGGACTATTAGCGACTTTCTAGCTTTCTAGTGTATGGATGTTATCTGGATGGAGTACGCATGTGAGGTTAGCATATCCTTATTATATGGAGGATTCAAACTCCTTTTATTTATGAAATGGGAGGAAACATTGTTGTTTTGATTGTCATCGCACACATTTACCAGATGGTCATCCTTACCATAGACAACAAAATCAATTTCTTAAGGGTACACGTGACTCAATATTTCTCTCCCACGATCACATGGAGATGAATTGCTCACAAAGGTGAACTCTTTACCAACAGTTCAGTTCGAAAAAGTCTTTAAAATTTTTAAAATTTCGGGCTTTGGCAAACACCACAACTGGACCAAGCGGAGTATATTTTGGGAGCTTCCCTATATGAAAGATAATCTAGTTTGCCATAACTTAGATGTGATGCACATTGAGAAAAATGTCGTTGATAATGTATTCAACACCTCTTTTAGATGTTAGTGGGAAGACAAAAGACAATATTTCATCACGTCTTGATTTGGCTACACTTTGCTATCGACGCTAGTTACATCTTATTCTAGGCGATTATGGCAGATGGTTAAAACCAAAAGCAGCTTACTCACTTAATAGAGAAGAGACTAGGTTGTTATATGCATATGTTAAGGAATTGAAGTTCTCGGATGGATATGCATCGAACATAACAAACTGTGTTAATTTGCAATAGTGTAAAATCTATGGGTTGAAGAGACATAATTGTCATGTTTTTATACAATGCTTACTCCCGATTGGCTTGTGTGGCATGCTTAATAATTCCATATGGGATGTATTCATTGAGGTGAGTAATTTTTTTTAAAGAGTTGTGTTCCATAGTTCTTTATGTGAATGTTGTGCATGTTGAAAGACGTATTCCCTCGATGCAATTTATCTAAGTAAAACATCTTGTTCATGAATGAAAGTATACTTTCTGGTATCAATTGTCTAAAGTATTTCTGTTATGATGTTTTCATTGAATTACTTAAATCATTAGACTTATAGTAAGGTTATACACAAATCTAGATAGAGATCTCGATTATGAGAAGTGTCTGACCGATAGGAGCTTGAGTCTTAAAGCGTTCATGGTCATAGATGCATCGAGAAAAGGATATCGACACATCGGACAGACCATTGTGTCTTTGTCTTAACCTATAGGGTGATAATGATCTCATAATCATTCGAACTGACGAAGTCAGAGACGAGACACAGGTACTCATTGGAGAATGAGTCCACTGAACGACCCAATAAATAGTTATCAAATGGACTAAACTTTCTTTGATAACTCTCTAGTGATGATATGCAAGTTGGTCCTTAAGACTTGAGGTCATTGTACGAACCTGTGCGTGAACGGTGTCACTTAGATTTATGATCAAACTTCGAGGCAAGGCATGTTGAAATGTCTTAGGTTGGGTGACACTTGAAGCGTATGAGGTGAGTAGTAATCAAGAGAGGATTCGTCTCTTCCGTTCATGGGAAGTTAATGTCACAGGCTCAATACTGTTCTTGGTAAAAAAACCCTTGGTCAATGTATGTTGTAGGAAGTACAACATGGGCATACCAAATGCCGGAGTATACTAACCGGTGATAGCAAGTAGAGTTGACAGTCTACCATACCCTAGGCTATGCATTGACATAGTTTTGACGAAGGGACTAAACTACGGTATTCATCACGGACACAGTCAAAGTGATCCCGATGAGACTTTAGTCAATAGGTAAATTACGTAATTATGATACCGAAACAGGGACGACACCTGCTGCTCTGGTCACTGTTGTCAGGAGGTTCGATCCCCAACCTGTAGTAGGGTCAGGCTGTAGGGTCTCACACAGAGTAGGGTTTGCATCTTAGTAATAGGAAGAATGTAAAGAGGAATGCATCTGATGCATTGGAATAATTTAGCTCACAAACAAGTTGTGAGATTAAACCAAGGAGTTTAGCATTGGGGACTTTACATATTATGTATAAATAATACATGGTATTGTGTTGACTATGATGCATAAGATCGAAGGGGGCTTCCTACGAAAAACACTGGAAGAAACCGCGATAAAATCAGAGCACAAACGAGTTCGGAAACGCAAAAACAAACAAAAAGGGGAAAGCGGGTCAGACCCTCCAGGGAATAGCGGGTCCGACCCGCAAAAGCGGGTCCGACCCACTGGGTGGCCCGCGTGGGGTCTGTACGGGCTGCGCTCCACGCAGGCGATCCTGTAGATTCCAAGGCTGACACGCCATGTGGCGCGCCAGTAGCAGCCGTGGGCCCCACTATGGGGCCCACATTTAGGTTTTTTGAAACCCATATGACGACTGTGATTTTAACCTGTTTGTTTTTTTGTCCTACTTTGAGCTATCGTTTGAGGGGTCAAATGAAGTCAGAATTGATCGTCGTTTGTTTCTATGCGATCACCGTTCAGTGCTCTTCAATTTGATTTGTTGTATCATTTCGAAGCTCAACGGCGTGGAAGGAAAAATTAGTTGAATTTTGGCCTTAGTGTAAGGAAAACTAATTTAATATTTCCCCAAAAATAATTTAGTCCCACATTGCTCGTGAGACGAGGAGGGGGTCCGGCTTCCTATATAAATAAGGGCTAGCCCCTTGGAAAATTTGCACCAGGTCTCTAATTTGATAAGCTCTAAAAAGTTTTGAGCACGCTCGATCTGCGACTTAAAATTATTCCCTGCTTCTAAAATTATTCCGATCCTCCGTTCGAGTCCTTGCAAGACGGCGAGGAGGTTTGGATCGGATCCAAAGTCTTTGACGCAGATCGTACTCAAGTGAAACTTTCTTCGGTAAGTGATTAGCTCAGAGGCACGGTGTTGGCTCGCTTCGGGTGGTCCAGTCTTGGAGGCATGGAGGCGGCTTGCTTCGAAGATCAAAAGAAAGTTACTGAAATCGACGCTTCGTATTCTGCGGAAAGGAAGTTCCGGGTATGTCATTTCATTTATGCTTTCATAAATTGTTGCAGTAGTTTAGATCTATCTTTGGGGTTGGTCAGACCCACCCCAATATAGTACATTTTCCTAGCTGGGGTTTATTAAATCCGTAGGGCTATCATTAATAGTTTAATGGTTTATTCCGCTGTATGTTTTTTGCTTCTATCGTCCGTTCGACGTAGGACGTGCATAGATTTTATGCATTGAGGGTCCGTCGAAACCCTTCATTGGTATCAGAGTCATATCTACTATGAGCTAATTCTGTAAATGATATGATATGTGTATGATGTTTATTAGAAACATGGAATATTTATGAGATGATTATTGAAAAATGTTGTAACTTAATTTTTTGTGATAATCTTAAGTTGCTAGTTTTAATGTTATTTCAAATTCGTGTTCTTTATTTGATAACATAAGAAAACCTCTAGGTTAGCCATGAAAATCTGTCTAAAAATTATAAGATAATTTTAGATTGTTGCGCTATGATTTAAACTTGTTTAAATGCCAAATATATGATTAGGATAGCATACGAAAAATCATTCCTTATAGTTGATTATGATTTTAATAAAAGTTATTAATCAATCCTAATAATTTTGAATTTTTGGATTCAACTAGTTAATAAGATTAACTAGTTTTAATGAAGCCATTTTAAATCGATGTTACACATATAAATAATTCAAATCCTAAAGGATCATGATCCAGTCTAGAGTTTTTTTGACTAGTGTTGTGGATCACCCTAGCTCGACAGGAGATAGTGATCCTGGCCTAGCCAAATTTCTGGACATGTTCCGCTGGACTACAAGGATGTGATTTCTGATTATGTGAAACCATCGATTGCATCTAGTCTAATACATTTAAAATCTTCTTCAAGATTAACCGTAGGCCTCCTTGTTTTGTAGTTTGGCAACTATAGGTTACATATTATAGTTGTTGAGCACACTCAAGCTATGGCATGACAACCTTATGGAAACCAACTTCTAATTGCATGTGATGTAGTCTAGACTTAACCTAAATCGCCGTGTCGTGAGTACACCAAGCATCGACGTAAGTTAAGCTAGACACCAAAACAAGGGTCTGACTAGACTAGTCATTATGATTTGAATGAGCACACTCATGATCACAAGTGACTAGGGGTTAAAAATCTATAGGGAGTCATATATGATATGATTGATGAAGAGTTCATCTACCGACTGCAGAGTTAAACAACTTGTTGAGCACACTCAAGGTTGGGAGACTCAGGGTGGTTGGGTCCATCTCCCACTAAGTTTAATTAATGTTATGTCTTAATATAATCATTAAAATAGTGGGAGAATATAATTGGATAAAACAATCTAATTGTATTTAAAATTATGAACGCATGCTAATTTTAGGAGTTCTATTTTTTGCAGCATGACGATTGGAATTAAATATATCCTAGACAAGAATATATCAACTGGTAATAATGGCTGGTAAAGGGAAACAAAAGCAGTACGGGAGCAAAAGAAGAAAGGGCATATTGATGCCTCAAATTCCATAACAGGTATACAAAGTGTAGTTCTTTCCTTGACTTCTAATGCATGGGTATTAGATACCGGTGCAGCTCTCACATCTGTAATAAGTTACATTGAATGAGAATTAATAGAAAGCTAGAAAAGAATGAGGTCGTTCTCATGGTCGATAACGCAGCAAGTGTTACTGCTATGGCCGTGGGAGATGTTCAACACACATTGGCGAGTGGTACTAACTTGGTTCTGAAGCAATGTTACTATATCTCATATTTCCTATGCAATATTATCTTCATCTCAGCTTTAGCCAGAGAGGGTTATATTTTTACTATCAACAAAAAGGTTATAAACATTTTCTTTGATAGTAAATTGCTATGATTTGGGACCCTGAATAATGGTGTGTACACTTTGAGTAATGAAGTTGTATTAAATGTTAATACACGAAAACGTAAGGAATCGGATTATGATGAAACCTATCTTGGCACTATAGACTAGGCCATATCGGAGAGATGAGACTTTTAAAGTTACATAAAGGGGTGTCCTTGGGCATCTCGAATTATGAGTCATACAACACTTGCAAGTCTTGCCTCAAAGATGGCCAAAACTCCTTTTGCAGGTCATAGGGAGAGAGTTGGTGAAC